>JAJJXM010000058.1:0-432738 GCA_024516155.1 Pyronema omphalodes
GTCATCATCCAGCCTCCAGATTATGTATGATGGCGAGGTACGTAATCTCGATACTCGTCGATTGAACTGTAGTACTCTTGTACAGCACGGTGATTTAATTGCTGAAATCTTAACCAATAACACAAATCATCAGAAATCCCATTGATAATTACAGCCGGTGATGATTGTGATCAATCATTTCAGGTTATGATGATCTATTTGTGAAACAAAAACAAATCAAAACAAATCAAAACAAGAAAAGATAAAAAACTGATTCTCTATTTAATAAGCTTTGGATTCCTGAAAGAAATCCTCAGTAATGTTTATTCATGCCTGTAATCAATTTGATAATCATTAAGAATCATCAATAATCAACTCCCTCCATAACTCCAAAACATAACCCCCAAAACAAACACACAATCAACCCCCGAACAACCCTCATCAACCCCCATTCACTCCCATCAACACCCATCAACACCCGCTGTCCTATGATCCCATTATCCTACCATCCAAATATTCACAAGTCCATATCCCTCATGGCTCACCCATTTCTAATCCATCAACCATTCCTCAACGGTTCAACCAGCCACCGACTCCCAGCACCAAAGCAATACTGCGTTTCATCAGGAGTCAGTATAATGCATTATGCGCCTTAATGAATCCGAGTACGTATAAGCAAAGTACAAGTAGAGTACAGCTGTACAGGATTATAAGAATAGGTACCTATGTTATAGGTATAAGAGTAATTATTCAGCTGACTATTCAAGTAGGTAGGTACAGGTAAGTAGGGTAAAAGTAGGTGCGTACAAGAGTAAGTACAAGAGTAAGTACAAGAGTAAGTCCCCTCGTAACGTACCCTCGTATTTCCCCTCGTAAAGTACCCTCATAAAGCCCCCTCATACAATCCACTCATACAATCCCCTCATAACGTACCCTCATACAATCCCCTCATAACGTACCCTCATACAATACCACCATAGAGTATCAAAATATAAGTACCCGAATAAAAGTAAACCAATATCCCAGACCATCCCAGTCTTTAGCCTGACACATCCCGGAATACCCTAATAAATCTAGTTCTATTCTTTCCATCTCGTCTAAATGATCAAGGAAATAATTTCTCCCACATGGAGCGAGGGAGGATGAGGGGTAAGATAAACCATAAACCGGAATTTCATGTACCACGGTGCTGTTAGGCATTTTAGGCGTTTTCGGCGTTTAGTTTTGATAGATGTATTTGTGTATACATACAATGCATACTTACATATCCCATGCCCTCCTCCAAGAAACGTGAAGAAAGCATTTTTTTTTATTTTTGAATTGAAATTACTCAAAAAGTATAGCCTTTTTGATAACCTCAATCATGATCTGTATCAATCGACAAATAATCAAATCGCACGATCAAATCACAAGATTGAATCATCGAACCACCAAATCGAATCATAAACTCTCACCCGCCAGAACCCTTTCCCTCCTTTCCCTCTATTTTTTACTTAAATATCCTCGCTCCCACCACTAGATACTTCTAGTCCATTGTAGAGTTTATATGGGATAATATAATGAAGATTTAATTATTTGGTTGTTTATTTTCCGTTTATACCGTATGCTATGCTATGGTATGCTATGGTATGCTATTCCAATGCCCCACCATCCCCACCATCCCCGCCCACGCCGCCCCCTCCGCCCCCACTCTCCCACCATCACGATCCAAGATCGATTGACTGATTTTGCGATTCGGCGATTCACTAGTTCACCTAAGTATCTTTACATCACTCAAGGTCCTGCACAATGATTTCTGATCTCTAATCCCCACCACCCAACACGCATACCCATACCCAAGCCCAACACACAACACACGACACAACCTATCATACACCATCCCAGCATCCCAGATGCAAACCCCAATTTCCCAAAGCGGCACTACCGGACACAAACCTATATACGCAATTTCGAAATTTCCCTGCATGCTTATCGATAGGTTTGATGCTTGATCTTTCTTTTATTTCTTTCCTTCCAAGAAACCGGTAACTGGTCTAGACCGCTGCGGTTAGAAGTTTACAAACGGCAGCTATACAGATATTCCCCCACTCTGTCTACAACCTCCGCCCCATACATACCTCATCTCGCCTCTTCTCCCCGCCCCCACACCTTGAGCCACGTTTCTAACATGTTTTCTGTGCTTAATCAAGAATGAATATAGAGATATGTCATCTATGCAATCTTATTCTGTTGAAATGGTAGTAAAATTCTGGTATTTAGTTACAGATATTCGTAAACGACAGGCCTTTGATAAAATCCTCATGCATTTCGTACAAATTCTGAAAAAAAACTAAAGAAAAAAAAACTCAGAAAAAAAAAAACGTGTGTACATAATACAGATCACATCAAGAAATGAATAACAAATCGCCATAAGAATGATAAAATGGAAGAAAACAAATGTTGTCGAACCAGGGGTAAAAAATGAAGGTAGACAACTAACTTTCCCGCTGAGTTTGCGGGTAAGGAAAAAGATAACAAGAATCGAAGATTCGAAAAATGAATGTCTTTATCCACAAGCCGAAAAAGAAAGGGAAGCAGAAAACAAATATCGTATCACATCATCCACATCGTAAAAAATGAGCCATAGAAAACCGGACTCGAAAAAAAAAAAAAAGAAAACCTAAACAGATAGATAAGACCAAATATGAAAGAAAAAAACCCAATACTGATACATCAACAAGAAAGAAAAAAGTAATCAAAAAAAGACGCATAAATGATAACAGAACCTGAAAGTTATCAATGCAAATTCCGCCAAACTCCGCGCAAAAATTTTGAACCAGTTAGATGCGAAGCAACAAAGGAGACTATGTCATGACCTCTCATTCGTAGTTATCTCAACTTGACTATAAACTTAGTCCATGTAAAGCTCATTTCTCAAAATTCTCTCTTGAACATAATCTGTTGGCTTGTCTTTGGGAGCCGGCATGGCAGTAGCAGGAGGGGGTGGCATAGACTGCCGTCTCTGCTGGAAAGCTGAGTCTGTTGAATAGCTGCTCTTTGACTCAGGCCAAAATCCTAAACAATATATATTAGAATCCACATTCATGATGCATAAGTAGGAGGATGAAGCATACCTCTAGCAACCGTAGGAGACCCCGAAGCACCAGGGCTTGGGGGTACTCTTGCAGTCGGAATTCTCACATCTCTAAGGGCTCTGGCACCCCAGCTCATTCTTCTTGCAAATGGGCTTGAAGGGCTAGTGCCCGAAGTCGGTTCGGTATCATCGATAGCACTCTCGTCCTGCTGGGAGGACGTGGAGGAGACGGAAGAGACTGATCCACGTCTGAAGCTAGTTGAGATTTGAGGAGGAGATCCAGAAGCGGAGGACATGCTCATCCGCCGCTGGTTGGCATGAGCGGCGGCAGTTGTGATGGGACCTGGGTAGGCAGATGTGGTGGTTGGTTGGCGGGAAGAGGAGAGAAAGTCTGAGAGACTAGTACCTGGCATCAAAGATGCACGGCGGTCGCGAGGGTGAAAGGCTTGGTTATTGTCGTTGCTGTTGGACATTGTTGTTTAACGAGTTGTTGTGTTGTTGAGGAGGGGTTATATATAGGTTAAGTGAACGGCAGAAGGTAGCCGATTGTTGGTTTTTTAAGCGTCAAAGAACGGTATTCGGATTTGGTTATTAATGCAGAGAAAGAGAATTGAGTTTTTCAAATTGTTTCACAGCAGTCAGTCTGATTTAATTTTGCTATCGCAATTGTTAGCCGTCTACTCTGTGAGGATTGGGACAGAGGAAGAAGTGGGTGCCCACATACAAAAAGTAAAAGGGCGTGTTCGTGTGGATGGAGGATGAAAGATCTTTGAGAGGAGAGGGGGGTTTATGATTTATAGAAAAAGTGTTGGCCACCCGTGTGCTCGCTTCGGGAGCTGCTACAGGTAAAGTACACTTACGTTGGTTATCTATTTTCCACTTCCCCACACCCTCATGGCATGGTGGTGGTGGTGGTGGTGGTTGCAGCAGGTCACAGCCATTCCCCTCTTGTCTAGAGTACAGATCCTCCCCACCCCCATCTTCCCCCATGCAGAAATATGCAACACCGAGCGGCCAGGTAAAGTCAGGTAAATTCAACAAATTTGGGTAAAGTCGCATTGCAACGGAAAACTCTCCATTCCTCAAACCGGCCTGAAGCCATGTGGAAGATTGTTCAAAGACGTCTCAAAGACGGTTCAATGACGGCTTACAGAGAGCTGATACAGAATCATGTTTAAAGCTATGGTTACCAATCCAAGGCCATTTTCGGGCACCAAAACTGTGCTAAATTACCCCAGATGGGGTAGGCTAGCGACAGGCTAGATAACGAGCTCAAGGCTCAAGCTCGAGCTCGAACGCTGAGGACGCTGGGGACGCTGGGGGCGAATTTCATACTCCATACATGCGAGGATCACCACTTCAATTTTCGCAGCCAAGATTAAGCAGTGGATGATGCCGTATCCTAAAATACTGGAAACAACAACCTTGGAAGCTTTGAAAGCCAACGGCTTCCGGGTGTCGGGCCAATGCGAGCTGGTCAACTCAGATACCGTCTTGAATGGAGAAGAGACGATGTCACGACCAACACGCCTACGGATGGCGAACCAAAGGGAGGCAAAGGAACCAACGAGGATCAAAGGATAGATCAGTGACGATCAAGAAACCAACAGGGACCAAGGGATGGATCAGTGACGATCAAAGAAACCAACATTATCAGCCAATCATTCGATATAATGCGAGCAACACCGGGCGGGCACGGACGTGATTATCGCTGCTCGGTGCTGTATTAAAGCCCTTGTCTGTGACGACCCTGATGTGATGGCCGCGTACAGGACTCGCACAAAGTATCGCAGACAGACCAAACGAACGTGGTGTCCTCTCTCGTGGTTTCTGGCTCATGATTTCCCCAGATCGTCCGATGTGTTTGAATTTACTTCATCCGCTTCCTAAAATTCCACGGAACATACGGCTTGCATCACATCTTGAGGAGGAACCAGAATGGTTGATTAACATGCATAATATTATACATCTGTTGTGTATATATAGCCTGTGAACTATATTGTACAAAATTTACCTGAGAACTGCGAGCTGGATCCACAATTAACATCCGAAGTTTACACAGCATGATCAGGTTGTGAACGTGAGGAAATTCTGAGCACACATCGTCCAGAATTCCGTGAGCCCTGACTCCTGAGCACGTAATTAAGCCTCCGCTTTTTTCCTGCGTTAGAACCCCGCTCAAAGCACGCGAAAATTGAAGCCGTTCTGAGCGTAGTAAATCTCGCGATAACTCGCAAGAGGCACCAGCGGCATTAGAGTACAGTCGACTGTAGGTGTTGGCCCTGTCCGTCATTCTGACCTTACAGCGCCGACTGGCGCATTTGATTGGTCACTCCATGATGCGGGGAAAGCCAGAAACCACGCCAAAGAAGCAAGCTTGTGAGCCGGTGATGGTTGATTATCGTTGATTCGCCCCCCAGTTGCCCAGTGAGGGAGGCAAGCATCACATCCTGACTCTTTAAATCCGCAACCCCAGCTTCAAGCTAGGGGTTTGTAGTGACAAGAGATCTTGCAATCTCACCACTGCGGGTGATGGTTTGAATCTGTACCGTCTAGAAAACAACACTTTTAGTGTCGGGCTGACAAACTGCAGACCGAAGAGCAAAGCAGTCCAGAGTGCTTGTCGTAGACAGCTTCTCAACATCGAAAGCTAGCCTTACAGCCATCCTTAAAACGTATACTAATCGGACCGAAGACCGAGCATGTTTCTTTTTTCCGCCAAACTCAATTAAATCATTTCCGTTTTATCCAGCGTAGTGGATCTTCGTTAAGCTTGAATTGAAGTGTGCCGCTGAACGATGGATTAAGAACTGCTAGCCTTCTACGTCACAACCGGGTCACAAACAGGACGATGGACTACCTGCTTTCACATGTTTATGATTCAAGCTAGACTGGACGAGAGTAGTGCAATTGAGGCATCGAAGGTGCGGAACGGTGAATCTAGGGCTGTCACGACCTGGGCACGTGACTTCGGTATGGATTTACACTCGTGCCGACCCATGTAAACAGACTCCGGTGCTCAAAAGTCAGGGGGAAACATTGATACCATGGTGCAATCACTGTATGGTGTGTAGTGTAATTCTGCTAACCATCGTAGGTTTGAGGGGAGGGGGGATGCGAGCAGCGAGACAGCGATCTCGTCACTGTGTCAGAGGCTTGTACAAAAGTCTATTTCTGTTTCAGACTGAGCCACGAGTTCGTGGCCCATGGGCTCCCCTAGATGCAACCGGAACTGATAAGGATAGAGCTTCCTGTCTATCCATTGGTTGAAAATAATCACAACAGAATTGGAATCTCTCAACTGCAGAAATGTAAACAACCACAGACGTACAAGATGAATTGGAATTCCAGCCCTTCTGTTTTCTTTTTCTTCTTTCCTTTTGTTCCAATTATCAAGCGACTGGACTGTGTATATAACAAAAAAGGAAATTGATATAATAAGAGGAATTTTAAGCTAATCTGTTGCTTGTGATTAGCCCACGACCGTTTAACGGAAATCTGCGCACCCGAGCTCGGTAAAAGGTCGGGCTATCTTGAAAATCCAAAGACTTGAAACTTGCATATACTACTGGCGCCAAATATACATACCAAGCGTCGGTTGTGTGCACAAGCTTTACGTACAAAATTTGTGCACTCCAAAAAGATAGCACACGATCTGTCAATTCCAGACGAACAGCTGCTTCACTTTCTCTGTATGCACGACACAAAGTATCATAGGGCATAAAGTACACATTCAGTAACCTGTCAGCAGCCGTCATACAATCCCAGACAGCGTTTCTAAGTGACCCAAGTGACTACTGACATCTACAGCTACCCTTTTAGCTCCCCGGTAAAAGGCAAGCAAGCACCGCTGCACCATCATTACCGGCAACTTTCAAATCCGTTAAGATACCCGTCATACGATGATCAGACGAATGAAAAAGAAGGAAGCACCGTATACATACAGAGGTTTAGTGAACTTTAACACCCATGGCCGCCGGCTAACTAAAGTACATATGGAGCGAGATCATCATCCGGATTCGGTAACCGGCATCACGAAAAGCTGCAGAAAACAAAAGTATGTATGATGTATATATGCAAGTTAAAACTATAATTAAGGATGATACACATTTATGCAGTTCTTGCCTCGTTGTCAGGTCAATTGAACATGTCAGTCCCAGTGTTTTAATTTCATGTTAAGGACTTACCGGTCACCTCGCTGTCATTTTCAAGTGAATCCTCCTATGTAAACTCTTAAATTTCAAGAACAGCAAGACATCCTCAATGATGAGAAGGAGCTAAATGCGAGCAAGCCCCGGAGTCAGTCACTTTAGGGTGTTCACCATAGAGAGAAATATGATGACAGAATAAGCACCATTATCCGTTTTCCACTTACTATCCGCTGACCGAAAATGACACTATCACTGATAGATAACCCCTGCTGTGACCTTCAATCCACCTTTACCTTCAACTTAATCGACATCACCAATCACGTATTGATCCATGTCAACTACAACCATGCCTAAAGCCCCCGAGGATGCTCCAGTAGAATGGACAAATCCTATGCTCCGGACCTTACTAAGTGTTCTCTTTCAAGAGAGGAGCCAGCGCAGGATGACTGGGGATAAATTTGATCCCAGATCCTATGAAAGAGCAGTCACTATTATCAATCTCGAGCATCGGAGAGAGATCAAAGATACCGGTTCCGTCACCATCACGCATGTTAAACACAAAGTGGCTAGCGTATGTTCTGTTACCCTTTTCTTCCCACATCATCTCTTGAGTACCTTATCTAACAAGCGAAACAGCTTAAGCAAAGCTATGCCAGATTCAAATGCCTAATCAATCATCCCGGATCGACATGGACTGAAGAAATTAGGAAACTAAGAGAGCATCCAACTGCATGGAATCGTATTATTTCGGTATTTCATAGCCCATATTTTTTTACCTATAGCATCAAAACGAAAGCTAATATTTTGTTGGTACGTATTCAGGAAAATCCAAACTTCGCCAATCTCCGTAAGCTTGATCTAAATTTCTACCCCGAACTCGACAGCCTTCTCGATGGCAAAGTGGCTGTTGATGCCGGTACTCTAAACCCTCCCGAATTCACTGCGAATCTCGTGCAGGGCCAAGAAAGCAACATTAGTCCTCTAGAAATTCTAGATCAATTGATGGGAATTTGGGCCTCCAAGTCCAACAACAGCCCAAACCCAGCTAAACCTAAATGCTCTGACATAAAATCTACAGAAAAAGTCAGTAGCAGTAGCAGTAGCAGTAGCCGTGATGCTGGTGCTGATGTTCCTTCGAGCGGTATGGGACCAATGATGAAAACTCCTCAAGTCCCTAATACTGCTTTCCAAGACCTATGGGAACTTAAACGACCTTCTGGATTGAAATCCACACATGTGGTTGATACGCTTAATGTTGGATTGTTGATGTCTTCGGAGACTGTATTGACATCGCCAGAGACAACCACCAAAGAATTCCAAGAATTCAAAGAGCCCGAAACCTCCAACTCCACCTCCACCTCTAAGACCAGCACCGGTACTACCACCGGAGTCCAAGAAGTCAAAGAACCCGAAACCTCCACTTCCACCTCCACTTCTAAGACCGGCACAAGTACTACCACCGAAATCCAAGAAGTAAAAAAGCCCGAAACCTCCACCTCCACCTCTAAGACCGGCACCAGTACTACCACCGGAGTCCAAGAAGTTAAAAATACCAAAACCAAAACCAAAGCCCCTCCGAAGACTACCAGTACCATCAGCAGCAGCAGCAGCAGCAGCAGCAGCAGCACCGACGTCAAACCCACCTCGCAAGAAGCCCCATCCTCCCAGGCCACCAGCAACAACCCCCCTACAAAGCGCAAAACCAAAAACTGCGGCAACCTCCCCAAAAAGAACAAACCCGCCACGTCTAAGGGCAATATCAGCAGTAGTAGCAGCAGCAGCGGCGGTGTAACCATCACCAGCAGCCCTGCCAGCAGCAGCAGCAGCAGCAAATCCACCAGCAGTATCAGCAGCAGCAGCAAACCCACCGCCACCAGCACCCCCCCTAAGACCACCAACAGAACCGCCCTCAGCACCACCAATCCCCCTACAACCACCCCCACCACCCCTCCTGGAATCCCCAACAACACCCCCACTCCATCTCCCTCAACCGCAATCGAAGACGCAATCTTCATAATCCAGAGAGACTACGCCCACTCCTTCAACGAAAAGAATCTAGGAAGACTCTGGAGTATTCTTGAGGACAATTCCAAGGCTCGGGTATTTGTTTCGATTCCTGAATGCCATAGGACTACGTGGTTGGTTAGACAGATTCGGATGTATGTCCAGCAGGAGGAAGATGAGGAGTTGGAAAGGAAGGTTAGGAAATTTAAGTTTGAGAGTTTGGCGAAGGAGTTTGAGGTTTGGTTGTAGGGTTTGACTTGGAGGGTTTTGGGGGCTGTGGAATGGTAATGATAAATTTAATGTATATTATGTAGATAATCGTAATCATAATCATAATTACCGGCGGAGAGGAAGAAATAAAATTTCATTATGATGATACTACACCGTACCTTCAGCCGTGTTCATGTTATATAAATCAATGATACCACAAAGTTTCCACATAGTTCTGAATAAACAACAAGTCTCCCAAATCCCTTCAATACCTTCATTTCTGCCATTATTCATATCCAAGAACTTTTAATCCTACACCACTCCATTTTCCAAAACAACCAATCATACTTTACGAATAATTATTGAAGCAACAGAAACTCCAATCCCGGAATGCCCATCACTTTATTTACCCATCTCTAATATTCCCATTCACCAAGTCCAACCATTCCTATGTAGCATACCAAAACCCCATCCATACCCTACCCTACCATGATCCCAAAGCACAATTATCAATTACCCAAACCCGTTTTTATCCCAGGACTCAGACCCAGACTCGGCGATGGTCCATGATTCTTCTTCGTTTCTCTTCTTAAGAAATCCTCCTAACACTCCCTTCCTCCCTACCTCTGCTATTTGAATGTAGATCACTATACCTCCATGATCGATACCTCCATACCTCCATACCTCCATAGTTTATAAGACTTTCACGCCACTGACTTACATACATACATACATATAGCGACGTGATGTGACGTTTTCTTAAGTACGCTACGTAAGATAAGTAAAATCATATGTGCTCTTGAAGATTACCCCGCCCCGGAGATATTTCATTATCAATTTCTGGCTCTATATATGTATCTGCATACCCCCCTCGGTGGCTATGTAATGAAATAAGCCCCCCCCCCCCCCACCCTCCCCCCCCCACCCTCCACGCCTTGAGCCGGTATCAAAAACTGGATTGATGCATTGGATGTATGCATAAGAGTATAATTGTATGCTTTTAAGTATATACTACATATAGATATGGAGAGATAGAGGGGGGGGGAGAAGGAGGGTATAGAATATTATAGATAACTTATGGGCTTGAGAAGTATACGATTATAAGATCAGCATATACACCTACACACCTACACACCCACGCACCCACGCACATACTTATACACCTACACACCCACGCACCCACGCACCCACGCACCCACGCACATACCTATACATAAATACCAGGTCACATATGCAAGTTCTACACTAGCTCCATAGGCTACATGATGCAATATCCAAATGATGCAACAGCTAATAATATAAACCTCCTATCTATCATCTATTATCTATTATCTATTGCTTATTATCTATTATCTGCTATAGCTATGTATACCCATCGTAGCTATCATTACTAATTACCAACTACCCAATCGCCCAAACCATTACCTTCCATGAAATAGCAGATATCTCTTCATATCTACATATGATAAAAAAAACCGGCCATTGGAAAGATGTTTTTTTTTTATCTTAATCCCTTTACCTTTGGCGGTGTAATTGTGCTTGCTGGTGGAAGTTTAACTATTTCTCGGGTAAGTATATGTATGTAGTAATCCTTTTATTTTATTTTTTTTATTTTTATTTTTTTTTTTTTTTTGGAATACCAGACCTCCCAACCGTATAGCCAGTTTACCTGGTAAAATTGTAAACCAGGTAAACCGAACTGACAATCCACAGTTAGTTGGTGGTGCAGTTTTGATATCCCGGATAGACAGTTGGTTCAATTTTGAGGGGTCCATAGAACCAGATAACTGCAGTGCAGTGATTAAACGGACTCGATAATAAATACCAAGCAGTTCAACTGCATCTGGAACCAGTGCATGCAGGAATAAATACTGTATTCAACCTTCGTTTGAACCCACCGGTAGCCGAGCCTGCCAGTATCCCAACCCTGCTCATTTCGCCAGCTTCTGGTAGCCAGGTTTCCTAGCCTTGACAAAATGGCGGTGAACATTCTCTCAGTTCTCGCGATGACTTCCGAGTCTGGGCTGCTGTTTTCCGAATACAACCAGATCGTTATATCGAACCATCATTGAATGCAGGCAGATACTCTGGAAGTCATTAAGGGGCTCAAGAGCTTTAATCGTAGGCGTAAGTTGTGATTTCTAGGGACCAAATTGGGATAGAAGGGTTTTATGTATGCACTGAATAATATTTATTGCCCCTTTATAAACCAGTTCCTCTGGGCAAACCAGTTTTCGCAGTTTAACCAGTTTAACCAGTTTACAATACTGTCAGTAAACTGAACTGGGTCGCCATACAGTTCTCATATTCCAACAGTCCGTACAGTCCGTACAGTCCGTACAGTCCGTTTTGGCCGTCATTTAAAACTAGTTTGTACGACTGGAAGGTCTGTGGAATACTACATACAACAACATGAATGTGAGTATACGACTCAAATGAGGTCGAAAAAAAAAAAAAATGTTCCTCTTTTACCACCATTCTCCTCTTTTTCCTCTCGCCCTAGAACTTACATCATACATCATACATCATACATCATACATCATACATAAGGCTCATAGCCCGTACATATCTAATTACCAGTATTATTCATCCATTCCAACCCGCAACTCACACTCACACTTCCAATTCTAAAATCCCACCGTTATTACTAATAGTTCCTATACACAGTTATACACAGTTATCCACAGTTAATGAAAGCGAGGTATATATAGAAAAGCATGTTGTATGGTTTATCCATAGATATAACAAATTCAAAATTCAAAATTCCAAATTAAAAATTCCAAATTCCAAATTCCAAATCTCTAGTTAATATATATATATATAAATTAATAATTAGATACCAAAATACACCAAAGTACACCAAAGTACACCAAAATACACCAAAGTACACCAAAGTACGGGGTTACAATCCCAATCCCAATCCCAATCCCAATCCCAATCCCAATCCCAATCCCAATCCCAATCCCAATCCTTACAATCATATCATTATTTTGAAGAATAAGAAATAAGAAATAAGTATATATTTATCACACAACTATGGCACATATCACCATCACCATCACCATCACCATCACCATCACCATCACCATCACCATCACCATCACCATCACCATCACCATCACCATCACCATCACCATCACCATCACCATCACATATCACCATCCCATATATATCTTTTATATCAAGTAAAGAAAAAAAAAAAAAACTCCAAATCCATAAACGGTAACTAAAATACCACAATCCCACAATCCCACAAGCCATAAGCCAACACAAAAGAAAAAAAGAAAAAAAAAAGAAAGTAGTGCATTCTATAGCTATATATCATATCATATCATATCATATCATATCATTGCATTCATAAGAATAAGAATAAGAATAAGAGTATGAGTAAGAATAAGAATAAGAAGAGTAAAGGTTACTTTTTTTTTTTGCATCATCTCGCCCTGCTCCGCTTCGCCTTGCTCCGCCTCGCCTTGCTACGCTTCGGCTTTTTCTGATAAAGTCTTCATGTTCACATCTTTTTCTCTGATTTTTTTACGCTTATTTTAGCAGAATATACACACTCTCTCCTCAATATACACACACTCTCTCTCACGCAGACTCTCCCCAACGACCCCCCCCCCCCCCCCCGCGTCTTCTCGTCATGGTAGTTACGTCGCCTCATTAACCGAGATATGGGCCAACTTCTGCAGCGCAGTAACAACACCTAACACATCATTAGCACAGCAACCAAGCCCAACAAGCAAACAATAAAACTTACCCGCAACACCATTAGTCGTAGCCTTAGCCTGAGTATGACCGGTGCCGACTCTAACCGTAACCACCTCTCTCTTATTCACCGTTTCATTCTCCTGGCCCTCCTCAACCCTTAGGCCATTAGCCCATTCAAAGACGCCCTCATCATCTCTTCCACTTCCAGCCACTAGTATCCAATCCACAATCCATTTTCTCTCCTGCATATGTTCCAACACCAGTCTACATGCGTTCACCTTATTCCATCTCTTACATTCCACGAGAAGGCCTCCGGTGACAGGTATAGCATGTACATCGAACGATTCACAGGAGCCGTTGACATGGTTTGCGCAATCGCCGGCTTGTCGTTGAGCTGCGGCTTTATCTTCCGCTTTTTCGAGGTGCCAGATGAAGCTACAGCTTCGTTCTTCGATCCAGGTTCCGGGAGTACGCTCGACGTAGTAGTCTAGGATATCTCTGACGCTGCTTTTCCATGGTAGTTCAGGGTCTGCTAAGCGGATCCATTCTTCTTTACCGAAAGGTCTTAGGAAGCAACCACCTTCTGCAAGTAATCCGACACCGGGAACACGTAGAAAGATTTGTTCCAAGTTCTGGACAGTGCGGGAGGACATGATGTAGACGACGTTGGTAGGGTCCTCCATGAGATCATTGACAGTATCCATGATCCTCTGAGGACTGGTGACAACTGTGCTCGACGAGCTACCCCAGGAAACTAGAGTACCTTCGTATTGCAAGAAAAACACCTTCTTTCTAGCGGCCAAGTATTGTTCTGCCAATACTTTTGCGGATAAACGAGGAATATGTGTGCTTCCGCATCGTTGCTGCTCTTCCCAGGCGTCGTCAAGCTTGGATAGAAACTCGGAGAACCAGTGGGCGGCAGTGTGACCTATCACTCGTGCGTAAAGCTTTTTCCAGCGTTCTTCTTTCTCTTGAGGTGACATGGTCAAGGCTTTCTCAAGAGCCCGAGCACACATGGAATGGTCCCAGGGGTTGACGGAGATTTCTGCACCGCCAAAGATTGCTGCGGATCCGGTGAACTCGGAAAGGATCAAAGGTGCATGGTGTTTATCTTGGAGGTAGACAAATTCGTGGGAAGTGAGGTTCATTCCATCTCGTAAAGAGGTGACAACCAATGCGTCGGCGATTTGTAACAAGGCGATGTATTGGTGGTAGGTTATGTCTTGGTGGAGGTAGACTACGGGCTGGTAGTCAAGGGTGCTATAGGCGCAGTTGATGCGGGTGACGATGTCGGAAACTGTTGATTGAGATTCGATGATTGAGGTGGTGGTTAGGGCAACCTGGATGAGAACAACTTTTCCGACCCATTGAGGGTTCTTTTTGAGGAACAACTCAAAGGCTAGGAGCTTCTGTTTGACTCCACGGACTCCGTCAAGCTTGTCACGAGCTACCAAGAGCTTCTTTCCAGCGTAACGCTGCTGGAGTTGTTCGGTCCAGTTGGTTACTTCCTGCTCCTTCCGCTTTTCGGCAAGCTGGATAGGGTCGATTCCTATGGGAAGGGTGACGACGTTTACCAAGCGGGAGTCCAATAAGACGCCGTTTTCTTGGACCTCGACGTTCAATAACCGGCTGCAAGTTTGGAGGAAATGACGGACGTATTCTTCAGTTTGGAAACCGACCATTGTGGCACCGAGGATTCCCGCGAGGAGCTTTTCACGGTGGGCAAGGCATCGGAAAATCTCCGAAGAGGGGAAACCGACGTGGAGAAAGAAACCGATACGAGCATCAGGACCAAGGGCGTCCCGGACCATCTTAGGGACTAGGAGCAGGTGGTAGTCGTTGACCCACACTGTGTCGCCCTTCTTATAGTCTTTGATGATGACATCGGCGATGGAGCGGTTAAGAGCTTCAAAGTATTGCCAGGAGTGGTCGAGGAATGCTCTGGGCGGGAATTAGAATCACATAACATCTGGTTTAGTAAAATAATTACTCACTTGCTCTTGGGGTGATCGGGGATGAGGTAGTGGAATACCGGCCACAAAACCTGTAAAATATTAGAATTGCTGCAAGTCGTACCATTGATGGACAGACAAACCTCTTTACAATAATGGTTGTAATGACCGTCAAAATCCGCATTACTAGTGTAAGCAACCAAACAATTATGGTCTTCTCTTAATCTTCCCTCAATAGCGACTTTCGTAGCCTCGTCAAGGGTGTCTGTTCCGAAACCCAGCGTTCCAACATAAACCTTCTCTGACGGATCCTCAGATGCCTCCACTGCATTCTTAAGTCCTCCATTTCCAAAGTCCGTCTTTTCAATAGTCCAATCTTCCTGTTCCTGCTGAGAGAATATCGAAGCACCCGAAGCAGCGGACGACCTGCGTCTAGAAGATCGCGTTGCGGGTGCCATTTTCTCTGTTACTGGAATATCAAAGTATCCACGTCCTGCGAGGAAACCGGGGGTTCCATTGTCTCCAGAAGCAAGAAATGGTGTAGCTTTTGGACGTGCTACCGGGATTGTAGGCATCCGGC
Organism: Pyronema omphalodes; assembly: GCA_024516155.1. NCBI lineage: Eukaryota > Fungi > Ascomycota > Pezizomycetes > Pezizales > Pyronemataceae > Pyronema > Pyronema omphalodes. The sequence continues at coordinate 15,661 of JAJJXM010000058.1, forward strand.
GTATTGAAGGGTCACTTGGGGAGCCCAAGGCAATAGAGTTCATGTTTGGAACGCGAAAGAACAGTTCCTCCGCCGTTGCGGACGTAGGAGTTAACGGTGGGGTTGGACTTGTCGCGATATTTCCGTGGCCCAGTGACTCGAGCAAGTTTGGCATGGGCGTTGCAATCGGCTCGCCATATGGGGTTTTCGCGATATCATTGCGAAGGGTGGATAGAGTTAATTGTGGTACATTGGCGCGGGTTTCGGAAATCGGTGGTGGTAGAGAACGACCGGACAAACTCTTTGAGGAACTTGGACGGGATTCTTTTGAACGGAATTGTACCGTGTATGGTAGATGACTGTTGCGGTGGTTGTTAACGCGAATTCTGATGACATCACCGCGACTCCCCAAAACTCAATAAAAATAAAATAAAAACTCACAGGGCTGCTACAAATGTGGTACCCGTCGACATGTTGGCGGTTCTAATGGCTTGTCTGTAATTACTGGTCTCTGATCCGAAATATCAAAACGAGTTGGAATAAAAACTCGGATGACTCTGGCGGTGGTATGAATGCAACAGAGAGGAGAGATGATGGTTCAGCGGGAAGGCGGGGTTTCTATCTTGGATTCGGTTTGTTCCTTGGCTCCTAGTGCTTGACCGGCGTAGTTATTTTCGGTATTTCGATGCTTGCAGGCTGGACCTGGTTTGAGATTCTGACTGGGGTGTAGCGATAGCAGACGGGAAGGAGAAGATAGCGTTGGCCTCTGGGGCTCCTTTGGAGAGCGATTTCCATCTGTCAGACAGGGAGAGGGTCGAAATCAGAAGGATATGGACAGGGGTATATTAATGATGTGAGCTCTAATGATTTTCAGTTCGCTATGATATATTGGTGGTTGCGCGTGTTTGGAAATTGTTGGATCTGCATCGCAAAGACAAAGACGAATGGGAAACTGGGGCTGGGGTGTGTGGGATACTTTTGGGATCAGCGGGTCCCGGTGTGGCTGATCTACGGGGGAGGGGGGGGGAGGGGGGAGGGGAATGATGAGCTTGGGAATGATGAGCTTGGGAATGATGGGCTTGGGAAAGATGGGCTTGGGAAAGATGGGAAGCCTGGGATGCTCTGGTGTGAAGCGGGGGGATTGCCAAGTGTGGCTGCTGTTAGCTGGTTGTGGTTAACCATCACGAAAACCAGGCGGTGGTTACGCTGACGTAGTTGCCTTGGCTTCAATCCCGATAGCCGCAAACCCCCAAGACCAGAAACAACGACAACAGCCCGTCACCATGATCCATTCATCTGCAACACCCAGCAACCAAAAAAAGAGAAGCAGAATTCCATCCCTGTCAGACACTACGAAAGACAGCCTTGGAATGGGATAGTGCGTGGCGGATAACGCTTCCGTTATCGACAGACATCGCGATGAGAAATGGATATCAAGCCGGTTACGACAACTTACACAAGAGAGGGAGGAGAAGGAATATCATCACACATGCTTAGGGGTTGATTATGAAAACAGCTGTTTGAGGGGGAATAACGGAAGAGAGTGGCGTGGAAGAGAGTGTTTTCTGACACTTTTTCATTATTAGGAACACGCAATTCAAAGTTCAAGGCTTGCAAACAAAACAGTCCAAATTGCTGTCTCTGCTCTGCTCTGCTCTTTGAAGATCTGTATGGCACCATAGAAGGATCGAGAACAGAGGATCGACATAAACAGCCACATGTCTGGCACCGGGTCATAATTCTTCCGCGAGAGAGGCATCGCATTGCATTCGTCTTGGCATGTTGTCTAGCCAGGGAGCCTGGGACCTGGGGCTGCGGGATGAGGTCGTCCCGGCAACAAGCGGGAACCAACAAACCAACGAACGAATAGAAGCTTCAGGAATCGTCTAACCTTAAAAAAAAAAAAAATGAAACTTCGCCCTCTATCCAAATCGAGAGCACGAAAGCATCGAAAGCGTTTCAAAGATATCATACGATCCTCAAGTTCAAGAAGTTCCACAAGAGACTATCGGTTTCTAAAGCTTATGGGAATTCTCGGAAAATCCGAAAGGTCCGAAGGTTGAAACTGCTTGAAAGTTAAAAGTTGAAAGTTGAAACAGGCAAACCGCAAACGAGCGTCTGTGGTTCTTTTGGCTTCTATGTATGTAGGCATGCTCTGAATGGTGAGTTGTGTTGAGCTTGCCGAGCTTGCTACCCCCTCCCTGGTTAAAACCGTCTTCTACACATGGTGACCGTATGACATCGGTTTCAACTTTCAACCATAGCAGAAGCCTGGAAATCTATGGTGTTGGTATTAAACAGCCTAGATCTGCTGACTACCATTCGACGTTACTGATCATAACTCCCGTGCTGCGTGCGGCATGCGCACGGTCTTCAGCGTATAGTGCACCATATGGGTACGGTAGCCGCGTAGGAAGCCACCGAAGCCACCGAAGCCACCGAAGCTACCGAAAGTCCGAAACCTTATTTGAACATCTCGGGTCTCTTTCCCACAACACAGAAAACCAAATCGCCGACCATATTTAGAGGATGATAGAGAAAATAGTGATTGAGAGAAATTTCTAAACTTACCAAAAAGATATACAGATATGTAGAGATACAAATACCTACCTGCAACCTACACTTTACGTTTCATCTTTCATCCCGTCGTTTCTATGCTATGGTACATACAGGGCACCTACATATATCATCCGTTGCTGTAACGGGTTTGTACTTACGGGGGTGCTGCCCGATTAACCCAATTAACCCGGTGAACCCCGGTGAACCTAACCGATTCTACCGATGACGTCGGGTGTAGGCATGGCATCTAGCATGGCAATAATCAAGGCAGTGAACATAAGGCAAGAAGGCAGCGAGGCAGCGAGACATCAAAGCATCAAAGCATCAAAGCATCAAGGCATCAAAGCATCAAAACATCAAGATTCCATGCACTGTATCGTACCTCAGCGTGCGTTGTGCATCGTGCAAATTTACCTATCTTGTCACCTGTGTATATTATATACATGTAAGTTATAATCGATAATCCTTTTGTTTTTTTTTTTTTTTTCTTTTTATTGTTCTACCTTGCAGTAAAACGAAATAAAATTGAAATTCCAGAAAAGAAAAGTAGGATGTTATGAATTATAATGATGATGAAGGAAGAATTGATTCGAGGGATGCTTTTTGGGAAAGTCGAGTGATGGTTTTGTTTTTTTTAGCTTGTGATTGGTGGAATGAATGAGCGTGGTTTATATAGGGATTTTTACTGTAATCAGTGAAATTAAAATTCACCATCACATTGAGATATCATATCGGCGGGTTATATCGGCGGGTTATATCATGCCTTAACTTATCTTATCGATAACCAGACTTCTGATAACCAGACTTCTGATAACCAGACTCCTAAAACCTCCTAAACCCTCGTAAACCGGTATTGACGACGACGACGATGATGATGATGGGTATCAACCCTCATTTCCAAGCCTCCCATCCCACATCCCTCATTTCCAAGCCTCCATCCCTCATCCCATCCTCATCCATATATCCACATAACAAGTTTCCTCATTCCCCATCCCTCATCATCCCTCATCATCCCTCATCATACCGCCAACCGTCAACCGTTAACCGTCACCTGTAACCATCTTATGTAGCATCCATTAACCCATCAACCCATCAACCGTGAAGAATTATTTCTCATATAAGTTAAGTTAAGTACTAAGCATGATAATTGTACCCTTGTACCCTTGAACCGATGGTTGCTCTTTTTTCCTTTCTTTTTTTTGATTTTTTGATTTCTTTTTTTTTTTTTTTTTTTTGGCGGGGGGCAAGGGGCAAGGGGCAAGGGGCAAGGGGCAAGGGGCAAGGGGCAAGGGGCAAGGGGTCTTCGCTAACACTTTGATAGGGCTTTGATAGGGCTTTGAGAAATTTTTGAGAAAAGAAAATTTGCGGGCCGGGAAGCAGTAGTAACGACGTATCGAGTATTAGGTATCAAGAAAACAAGTAGATAAACAACTAACCAAGCGAAAACAGATACTAAATCAAAACGGGCCAAACGGAACAAACGGGCTAAACGGGCTAAACGGAAAGAAATACTAACAAAAAAAAAGAAGAGAAAAAAAAAATTCCAAACCATCAAACATCAAACTAACGGAAAGAAATACTAACAAAAAAATCCAAACATCGAACCAACGGATCAAACGGATAAAACGGAAACAAAATAAAAAATACAATATACAAAATACAATATACATCCCCTTTCTTTCCTGGAAGTTTCTTTTTTTTTCTTTTCACTTTTCCTCTTCTTCCTCTTCTTACTCTTCTTCCTCTTTTATTGAAGGATATATATTATATTATATCTTTGTTTATTATTATTTTTTTTCTTCTTTCCCTTCTTGGAAGCTAGGTACAAGCAACTCTAAATACCAGGAATATATTTAAAGATTCGAATACCAGGAACACCACGACCTTTGAATCCTTGGAATATTATCATCACCAACCTCTCTCCCCCCCACTCCCCTCCCCTCCCCCCCAAAAAAAGAATACCGCGGTCCAACCGCACCCCCTTCCCATTTACAATTTCCTCTCCTCACAACCAGCAACCGCAATAATGCTTACAACCCTCGCTACAAACCTCGGCATAAGCGCTCCCCACACCTCAAACTCACCCTCCCCCTCCCCCTCACCCTCCCGCCACAAATCCAGAATCCCAACTAGATCCTCATCCTATATCCGTGGTGCGGGGCCGGTTTATACTTATACCCGGGGATCGTACCGGGATATTGGAGTGGATAGATGCGATAGGGGGGTTTCTAGAGGACGACAGAGGGGTGTTGGAACTGGTGATAGGGGTGGGCATAGGGATGGGGATAGGGATGGGCATAGTGATAAGGATAGGGATATGGAGAGGGATAGGGATATGAGAAGAGAGGGAATGGTTGATGGTGCGACGCAGACAGGTTCTGAAATCCTGAAAGCGGAGGGGATAAGGAGTGGTAGGGAAGACAGGATGAAGAAGATTGAGAAAAATGAAAGGACTATATTGCCCTCGGGAATACCGACTTGTGGGAGTTGTGCAGGAACTGGAGTGGATCGGGATTTTAATCCTCAGGTAGGTTGTGTTTGTTGTGTTTGTTTGGTTGTTTTGATATTGTTGGGTTTGTGCTTATGGGGTTGGGTTATGGGTTGGGGTATGGGTATGGGTATGCTTGTATGCCGGTAACCTTATTTCAACATCATATATCACCCCTTAGCAAGCGATGCTTGGACCCGATATCGCGATACTCCGATACCCGCTGTAGTTGGTAGCTGGTACCTGGTACCTGCATATTCTTATTCCTATTCTTATTCTTATTCTTATTTTATTTCGCTACCATAACCCCCACTCCCTTTCTCCAAGATATATCCAAACTCAACCCAAAACTAACCTCTCGGCTATCTCTAGATCCACCTTTCCCCCGCCTCCGCCGCTCACCACGCCGCCAGCACCCACACCCCAATCCAAATCTGGACACCCTCCAAGACCTCCACAGCCGCTTCTGCAGCCGCATTACTTGCCCATTCCTCCCATTCTCCATCCCGGAATCCACACCATGATGCCAATAGCATCACCAATCTCAACGATGACAATAACTGGCCATTAAAATCCGCACTTCACGCCCACCATCATCACGGTCCACAGCATCATCATCATCATCATCATCAGCAGGGACAAAACCAGCATATCCACCCCAACCGACGCCGCAGAGCAGATTCCGAACCCCCCACCACAACAACCCGAAAACGTGATTCCGGCTTCATTTCCGGACCAGATGATGAAGTTTCCAAGGACGATATATTAAGTGCCGCAACCGCTGCCCTGAGAAACGCTAACGCCCGACCTAGTACCGGGGACTTACAGCCTCCGGAAATTAGAGGGAGGACAAAAAGGAATTACCATGGCGATATTCATGAGGCTGCTAGACAACAGGCTGAGGCTAGGTTAATGCGTATTGGATACAGCGTAACAGGACCTGGGATGGAAGAAATGGAATTAAGGGAGGAGAAAAGGAAGAAGGGGGTACAGGCGCAGTTACTACTGGCTCAGGCTAGGAAAAATGTTGAGGAGTCGATGCAGAGACAGGATCGGGAGATTGCGGATCGGGGGATTAGGAGGGAGATATTGATTGATGAGCAGCAGAATGGGAGGGGTCAGAGGAGGCTTAGGAGTAGTAGTTCGGATCCCAGTCTAAGGAGAGGAGGGTTTGGGGGTAGAAGAGATAGGGATAGGGAGAGTTTAAAGGGTGGACATATTGATATTGGTGGTGGTGGGAAGATTGATCAGAGAAGATTGGAAATGATTGCGGCGGAAAAGGTTAGGGAGAATTTAAGGGACATTGATGAGAAAGCTGCGGAGTTGGAGTGGCAGAGGAGAAGGATTTTTGAGGAGAAGGAACGGAGACAGATGATGAGGGTTAGGGAGAAGGAATTGAGGAGGCAGAGGAAGAGGGAGAGGAAAGGTTGGTGATTGGTTATGCAAGCTTATTGGGGTTTGGCTAATGTTAAAAATAGAGAATAAGAGAAGGGAGAAATTGATGAGTGATGGATCCTCTTTGAGCTCTATGAGCTCGATCAGCTCAATTTCTGAGAGTTCCATTGGTTCTAAGAAGGGGAAAAAGCTGGGGCTATTTAGAAGAGGTATGTCATCTCCCTCATCCATATTATGTATCCCATTTCCAATCTATCCTTTATCCAAACACCTTCAATATCCCCAACCTCAAAACTATACTCACACCCCCTAGGCTCCCGTAAATCCCCTCTCCGCAACTCCTCCTCCATGTCTTCCCTCTCTTCAGATCACGAGCCCGAAATTCTAGAGCCCAACACTCCCCGCAACCGTCGTTTCTCCAGCGATGACGCCACGAGCACCCACCGCAAATCCACCTTCCTCTCTCTTCTCTTCGGCCGAAACCGCCACAAATCTCCACACCGAAAACCCATCTTATCCTCTCCCGAAACCCAGCAAACCCATAAATCCAGCACCAACACCCCCCACCGCGGTAGTATTGGCAGTATCTTCTTCGATCACCATACCTCACAAAAACCCGCGAAAGAAGCGGATCCTAGCCTTGCCATCGAAGCCGCAAATGACCCTATCCAACCTCTTCCTATTCCCGCGCTGTCGGACTCTCGTCGTAGTACTGATTCAAGTCGGTCTTCGCATTATCATGATACTCATGAAACTCCCCAGACGCTAGACACACTTCCGGAAGTCGATGAAGCCGGGACAAATGGGCAAAATGAAATCATAGTAGAAACAATAACCGAAACCCGGAAATCCACAACTGATTCCAGCGGAAAAGTTATCGAAAGCGAAACGGTTATAGAACGGGATTTGGATGTGCTTGATTTACCCGAGTTTGCGAAGTTGCCGGAGTTTGGTGGTGAGGAAAGGGTTAGAGAAAGACGGGAAAGACGTGGGAAGGTGGGCAAATCAGTAGGGTTTGTGGAGGGGGATGTTTTGGATGTCGATACTACTTCTTCGACGGATTCGACGGATTCGACGGATTCGGATTCTGAGGAGGTACTCGACGAAACACACCAGCAAGAGGATAAAGAAAATAACCCCCTAGGTCTCCCCGAATTCGAGAAGAAACCGAAACCGAACCCCAAAAAGAAAACTCATAAGTCCAAGGGCAAGGGTAAAGGAAAAGCCCCAGCCATCGCTTCCTCCAGTAATGAAGCCTTCCAATCAACCGTACCAATTTCTAGCAAGAATCACGAACAATACGAACAATACAGCCAGTACGGCCAATACACCGTAGGCCACGGCGGAGCTAAACCTGTCATGAAGGACCCTGTTGGTTCCAATCCTGTTGTTCCGAAACCTGTGGATCTAAGTACAGTCTACATGGGACTTCCCGAGTTTGCTGGTAAGAGCAGCACACCGATCAAGGATACTGGTACTGGTGCTTCGGCTGGGACTTCGGGGTACCTTGATTTACCGGAGTTCGGCGGCGGTAGTGGTGGGGTAAGAGATAAAGGTAAGGGAAAGGAAAAGGAAGTAGTTGAAACACCACCAGTACAGGTGGCTGATGAGAAATCTAATTTCTTGACCCTACCGGAGTTTGGAGGACGTGAGAAGAGTAGTTTTGATAGTGGACGGGAAAGTAGGTTTACTGAAGGGTTGTAGGTATTGATTGATGATGAATGATTTATGATTTATGATGGATGATGGATGATGAATGATTGATGATTGGTTGGTTATTCGTTATATATGATAAATGTTTAATGTATTGTTTTTTTTTATATATATATTTTGTTTGTTCAGTTTTGATAAGTTGCATAATCTGTTGATTTCGTGTACTGTATATAATCATTCGGTTACTATGATATAGTTGAATGCCATTTGGAATTTGATTATATAAATTTTCCTTAAGAGTTTTATTATTTTTGGGTTGCATATCCCGTGGCTTGGCATGGATACACTAGTGTTTCATTCTGTGTGATACTGTGATTTCTGTACCTGCATAGATATTGTTCACGTGTTTCACATTCATTAAAATTCAATTTGTGAAGGGTATACATTTAATTAAGCAACCGCAGCCGGAAGTTACTGTACAATTCTATGCCATAACCGTATAATCGAAAACATCAAAAAACCGGTCCCGTCTCTTCACTCCAAAAGAAAAAAAAACAAATACCAAAGGTCCAAAGAATAACGCCATTTTTATCCCATAATCATTAACCCCCCCCCCCCCCCCCCCACCCCTCGGAACAGCTAGTCCAAATAGGCCGTCACAGTCATATCTACCTCGCATTCATTTCTATTCCAGCAGTCTTGTGTTTGTATCATTACCGTGTCTCCCGTCGTTAAGAAGACTCTGATGTTCGGTCTAATGCATGTCCTGGACTGAGATCTGTGCGGCTGTTGTTGTCTTGGTGGTGTTCTACCATTTCTTGCTCAAGTATTTCATCTTTCGTCCTAGAGCTTGATCGTAGGTCAAAGAAAAATGAAATCACGTAAAAGGTAAAAAGGAATGCAATCACTGGTGCATTATTATCAGCCTCGGATTCTTAAAGTTCCCCAAACGCCTCAAATTCCCACCAAGAAGGGCAAAAAAAAAAAACTTACACCACTCAATAACGGCCGCAATGTTGTTCAGTCTCCGATACATAGTCACACCAAAAGCAACACTGAGCGAAACCTCTAGTATCACAATTGCAACCTTAAACCAATAACTAACCTTTAGAATTTTTTTCCGAGTGAAAGTTTTTCGTAAGAGTCTATGTAATAGTGTTGTAAAAATTGCCGAAAACACCACTCCCAACATAAAGAGGAATAAGAAGAGTCGATGTAGCGAGGTATGACGTTTCGTATCAAAGACTGCTAATAATATTAAACAGACTCCACCAACGAATCCGGAAATGACGGCCAACAAGTCGAAAACTTTCTCTCTCTTCATAGTAAGGAGGTGGTTAGGTCGCATCGACAGCAGCGTTAAGAAGAAGAAAAATCCTGTGAAGGCACCACCGGTAACGAATAACGGCTTTAACATATCTGCGCCAATGTCGGAAATGTAGGCAATGGTTTGGTGTCCGGTCATAGAGGTATACACGGGTTGGCCTTGGGCAAGCCATGTTATCATCATTGCCCATAGCATCGCTGGTGGACGTTAGCTAGTGTTATGGATACAACTGGGAAACAAGCCTATTGGCTTGTTCGTATGATCGCCAAAACTTACCGAACCAAAAGAAGCCGGCAAGTAGGGGAAAAATCCAGTAGGGAGTGCGTTTCAAGAATCGATGTACGCAGGTAAGCTCCTGGTCTTCGCTTGATCGATCTTGGTGGGGAACATTGTGAGGCCCGGCGGTTGGAACTGTAATTGGAGCTTGTGGCATCGTGGAGGGTATATTTGGTGTTTCCCTCAAGAGGCTCTGAGGAGGAGGTGGTGGTAACGAGTTTCCGATGGAACAAGAGGGTTGGCGGGGCTTATAGATGCTCTCGACTGTTCAGGACCTTTCGTCAGGGCTCCTACAGAGTTGCGCAGAGGGATATTCAACTTGACTATTCTAAAAGTCGGAAAGCGCCCTAGATAAATAAAGAACTCATTTAGTATTCGATCATATTTCCATAAGCGCGTATGATGGGATCGTATTTCAGCGTATAAAAACCAGTTCTAAGGGATTTGTATGATTAATCAGGGGATCTCCGGAAAATTACTGACCGGAACAACATTCTGCTCAGGTCTTGCTAGGCAGGAGTGCGTGTCGTGCTCGCCGTGGTGGAGCAGCAGCAGCGCATGAGTAGATCACAAGCGAGCAAATACAGGACGGAGTTTCGGAGATTAGGCCATCCGGGATGATGGAGGGGCGTTACGTCATAGGAAAGCTGGGCAGGACGGTGCCTGTTACGCAGCCCGCAGCAAACGCCTTCGGATCGTACCGAGATCCAATCCATCGCCGATGGGTGCGCAAGCCGCCAATCCGCTTGTAGCTAGAAAAGGTAGAGTTACGACAGGCAACATAAATTATTTTCGAATCACGATACTAAAGTTTCGAAAATATCTTCATCACCACTAACAATTGCATTCACAGCCACGAACACGAAATCTCGTTGACGAACAGTATAAAACCTCCGAAGAACCAGCACATAGCACAGCCATTCTCCAAGCCCGAATGTACACGCCATCAATATTCACCATAGCATTGGCGTTCTATGAACAACTGACCACTCTATCCGCGCGCTATTTGTCAGGCCAGTCAGCAACAAGAGACATCTTGTGCTTGTACTTGTACATATATGGCACATCAGGGTAATCAGGCGACAAATTCTAGAAGCACACGACCTCTGACGAGTAGCGAGCTGTCTCGAATCTCCACGTAGTTCACCCTAGGCAGTACTACAAATAACGCCATTTACCGTTAGACATCACCAATCACCCGAGAAATTAGATTAGAAGCTAGGCAAGATATGTGGCTTTTATTAGCCTGTACGTTATCTCTGGATATGTGCATATATGATAACATATTGCATCTCAGGTACCGGACTCATGGCTTTACAGAGGCAAAGGCGAAGGCAAATGCAAAAGCAAAGGCAATCTTAATCTCATCTCCACCTACAGCTTACAAAATTTGGGGGCCAATGCTCCATATCAAGATGTTAAAAGATAACGCAAGCACAAGTCCATACATACACACAGATACAGATACAGCGATAGTGATAATGATAGTGGTCTGGTACACCATATGGGAAAAAAAAAAGTTGCTCTTCAGGAAACCAGCACTTGTCACTATGCAGCACCTATCACTTAGCACTCTAGCAGATATTGCGGGAATACAATTTACAGTACAAGATTTTCCGGGCCACAGAGCCATAGGGAGGCTTACAAATTATAGAGAAACATTTCTGCGGTCTGAAAATGAAATATATTACAACTTGCAATGTTCAAAAAGGCTAGCCGCTGGCCTTTGATCCAGGTACAGTACAGTAAATTCATCTCTGAAATTCCGAAAATTTTTCACCATATCACCATATCACCCGGAATAAAGATACGACTTACCATCATGCATGATGGGTAACCGAATGTTTAAACTTTAAACTTCTTTTGCAGATCTCAGAGGCGAAGCGAGGGTGTGCTCATCGGCACAGCCCCGCCATTCCCGCCGTTCCCGAGAATGGAGAATTGACATTATGTATATCCATTGGTTCATACCAGGAATCGAGGATACTGCATGCTGTGTGCAGGATACTAGATACTGGATGCTGGATTCCCAAATACCGGAGAGAAAGAAATAAACCCCATGGAATGATATATTCCTATCACAGCACCCATGGATCGAAAAAAAAAAAAAAAAGCCTCAACCAGTTGTTTACAACCCACAACCCACAACTCACTCACTACTGACAACTCACAAAGGATCACCAAAAGGCCAAACACAGCTAAGATATTCCGAAATATTCCAATATATTACCTCTGCTCTACATATCGAGCCATGGCTGGGCTATATTACTTTCACAAAACTTTTTTTATTTCGCCCCATATAAAACTCCACATGTATGTATCTACAGTAACAGTATCAACAGCATCTGATATCTGATATCTGATATCTATACCATGTACCATCTGTACCATCTGTACCATCTGTATCATCTTCACACTCTCTACACCTCTACACCGTGCACCGTCACCGTCACCGTCACTGTGCACCGTGCACCCCATACATACATACAAACGCTAACTTTGTCGAGTTCCTTCAGCCTTCGGCCTTCAGGCTTTAAAGAAGCCATCTACGCATCTATCCCAGAGCAATCTCCCGAGTAAAAGTAACAGCAAAAAAAACAGGAGAAAAAGATGTCTATCCCAACTCCCACTCCGCAACAGTAAAAATAAAAAGAAAAAGAAAAAGAAAAGAAAATAAAGAATATTACAGTAACCTTAATGCGAAGAAAAAAAAATTCACAATGTAATTGAAGAAGAAAACGCGATTGTAAAAGAACCGAAATGATGATGATGCAAGAGAGAAAAAAAAAACGCACAATCAAAAAACACAAGACCCTAAAAGAAAGTATAAAAGAGAAGAAAGAATCAAGTTGATAATCTTATTCACATCATTTTACTCTGGGAAATAAGCATTTTTTTGTTGCGGGTAATAAAAAAAATAAGAAAACAGACAAGTACTACTGCATATCCCTTTTCGGTACAAAAGACATGGAACTGAATCAAACACGTCTAACGCAATAGTATACGATAGCAGCCATTCCAGCTATCTAACTAGCCAAAGCTCTGGGGGCGGGTGGGGATATCACATAGTTTCACATTTATGCAAGAGGCATGTGGTTCCAGGCGGCGTGGAACAAATCGTGCATAGCGTACCAGTGGAACAAGATTCCGCAGACGACCATGCAGTGGAAGATGTTATGGGATCCTCCAACCCAATCGAAGCAACCAGGGAACCAACGCTCAGGCATCTGCAGGGCGTAGAACGTGGCTCCAATGATGTAGACGAGAATACTCTTCAAGATGGGGAAGTAGAAGTGTCCAACCCATCCGAGACCCCTAGTCAAGGAAAGCTGGATCATGGGGAGGGCCCCAGTAGCTCCGAGCATCATGTAGAAAAATACTCTGTAAACTCTCATGTCCGCACGGTTGAAGATGGGTCTCCAGGGAAGGATGGCTCCAATAATTCCCAAAACCAAGGTGAAGGTCATGTAGATCCAGCGGCTGATGGGCTCATGGTAGAAGGCGGTGTATTCCGTGGTCATAACACTGACTGCTACCAACAAGGAAATTCCGGAGTAGTCAACGCAGGCAAATCTCTCCATGATGGTCTGGTGAGCAATTGCCGAGAAGGTGTGCCAAATGGCACTACACAACATAGCCTTGGATGCGGCGAAGAAGAAAAGTCCGTTAACCATCTTATCCGCCAAAGTGTGGCTCTGGTAAATCTCAGAGTTGGGGTAAACGTAGAACGCAAGTGTAACCACCATAAAGAACCCAAATCCATGTGACCAGATGTTGCAAGTCTCGTTGCTAAGACAGCAGAAAGCCGATTTGACACACTCAAGCTTGTCCTCAGTGAATCTGTAGCCACGAGTGATGTGGGGGTTGACTCTCCATGGGACCGGCAATTCCTCGTATGTGATAAGCTTTCTCTCCTTTGCCGCCTGTAACGCACGCTCAATCGAATGAGCGAGCTGTTCCGCCGCCTCAACAACCGTCTCAACCCCCCGCTCCACCCCACGCTTTGCACGGTCAATCTTCCTGTCCATGCTAGCCGCTGCCCGAGCTTCGAAATCCTCCAAAAGCTGCTCTAAAAAGTGCACACTGGCACCGACCTTTCCAGGTAACGTAGCCTTGGCGTCTAGAGCTTCCTGGTAACGCGACTCCAAAATCTCGACAATGGCTCTAGCTCTGCGCTTTCCACGGTCCAAGACCTCTCCACTGACACGACCACATTCAGATCTGATGTCCTGCAGCGTGCTCCATGCTCTCTCGATTCCCTGGTCAATCTTGAGGTTTCCGTACTTCTCAAGGTAGTCTAGGCGACGTTCGAGGTTCGATAGGAAGACATCAACCTAAAGAATTGGGTTAGTTCTTTGGTTCCGATGCACGGTGGAGCTGAGATTAGTAACCTTCAAGAGCAAATCCATGTCCCCCTCCGTGTAGTCAATGGAGTATGTCCTGGCATGACCGGTCTTGCGCTGTTTGACATCCGTATTTCCTTCCCATGAGTCTACCATGGCTACCGAACTAGCACACGCAGCCATCTTGTGATGCTGGGGGGGTTGAGGAGGTGGGTGTTGTCGTGTGGTCGGTGAAGTCTTATGTTTCGGTTCAGCCCTGGCGTAAAGGGTCGCGTAGGGTTGGAATTGGGTCGCGGTTGAGGGAAAATGACCACGGCTCGCGGTGGTGGGAACGACGTTGTAATAAAGTGTGAACTCGCTGTGCAGCAACGCTCGGCCGTCCGTCAGATTCCGTTAAATAAAAAGCCGACAGCCGAAGGACCTTTGGATCAGGAGCTAGATATGGATAAAGAGGAGAAAGTGCTGTGTGGAGGTAAGACTGGCGCGGGAAACGAGAGCGAGATGCAGTTGGTGGGTTAGGTAGTCGTCGGGAGTTGGCCAGACAGGTGACAACGGGAAAAAAAAAGTGACAAGTCTTGCGCTTTCGCACGGGTTGGACTTCGGAGTTCGCGGTCGTCGTGGTCTTGGGACGAATCTCTCTTTGGTCCGATTCGTAGATTTATCGATAGATGGCTCTATGATTTTGTAACCAATTTAGGGTACCGGTGGCAAGCCTCTGATCTGCAGCTGCAGTCTGCAGGTCCCCCTCTCAACAGATTTGTTTAACGTTGACGGGCGGTGGGGTGTGAAATTCTGGAAAAAATCACGCAGCGGAGTACCGCAGTTGTGTACTGTAGCGATGTTTAGTAGCCGATGAGGGGAAACACGAGGTCGTTTTAATGGTGAACGGTCGAAGACAGAAAATAATAATAATAATAAATCATGCGTCCGTTTTGAGGTCGGGTCGACGGATATTGGGAAGCAAAACACAGCTTAGGGCGATGGTCTCGGGGCAAGTATGTAACAGAGTCAGATGAGTGCGCAGAAGTTGATAATTCAGTCTTCTAAACGGTGGGGGACCGGTTGTCTATATGCATGTTGGAATTACTCGCCTCTAGAATATTTTCTTTACCACGCGGATGAGAATACCTTCCTCATAGTAAGCTATACATTTTTTTTTTATTTTTTTTTCCCCCCACGATATCCGTTGATTCTTTTTGTTAGATTTTCTAGTCATGTGTACAAACAAGACAAGATACACACACTAGTCTTACACTCCGCAATCCGCAGCCCGGGAAAAACTATCATGAAATATTGCTATTATAATTCATTCCTCCATTCACACCTTACATCCAAAAGGAATCAAAATTTTAGGAAACTGAATTAGAGTTACCGCTCGTTCTCACCGTATTGCACCTAACACCTGGGCCCCTTTGAGCGGAGCGAATATCTCATTCCGGAGTTTTATACCGGCTGGGCTCACACAACTACAGCATCGTTACCGGTACTACCAAAATCTAAACATGCACTTTACCATAGATCCGCAATTTCGCATGTGTCAGCTCAGATACCCGTTCGTCCCTAATCTGTGCATCCTTTCTGTGAATGTGTTGGCTACAGAAGGGGCTCAAAATATATCTTTGCCGAACTTCACACCTCCAGATTCCCATTCTCCATCGTTTTAGCCTTAGTTTTCGACGGTCATTTTCTAACCTTGAATTCAACAACATCTGGGGCCTGGGCATTTTTTTCTCTAGGTCCACCGATGCAGCGCCTAACTTATCATGACAGCGCCAACCGTTCCAACTTTCACAACACCATCCGACGCCTCGGCTATATATCCCATCTGTCTATTAGGATGGATTTTTGTCAAACAGATTCCAGAAGGAATGGAAGGGGTTGCCGGTTGGTACTTCTTTAGAGAGCGGGAGATGCGATGAGCAAAGAGCTTCAATAGCTGTCAGGACTGTCCTAATATTTGATTTGGTGCCCTGAGCTCTGCCCGTCTAGCTGTCCACGAGCAAGTCTCCCCTCACTAGAGGAGAATCAGCACGTTGCCGGAACATCCGTTACCGACAACCCTATTCCAAGCGCAAAGTCGATTTAGTCTAACTGTGTGGGTTCTGCTTATCAAAAATTCTGGACCCGCTGTGTAACGGTAGGACGAAAAGTCTGGGTATCTGTCGGAATGCTTTGCTATGATTGCAAATTTTGAAAGCACGGCTGTAATAACCAAATGCCTCGTCCCTTGTTTTAATGCTAATATCTATTTTCGCGTCAGTTACCAGGGGAATGGGAATAGATTTGAAATAAAAACGGTGACGAGGGGTTCTTCATGCGCATTTAGCACTAGGAAGAAGTATGTAGAGGTTAAACAAACCTTTGCCCAGGACATCATGACGCGCGGCCTGGCACCGAAGGGAGAAGTTAATTGGTTTACTTTAGGGTGAGTTTGGTTCGGCCTTAAACAATGTTTTTAGCCGGATTTGAAACAATGTTTAAAATAAGTGTTTGGTTTCCGTGGAAGTTGCACCTCAGAACAATGTTTCTTGCTTCGCCGAGACACCAGGAAAAGTTTGCGACCGTGAACTCTGAACATTGTCACCGCCACAATCAAAACAACACCAACCCCAATTCATTTTCACACTATTCCACATTTTATTCTCGCGTGAATATCCCTCCCTCTGCAAATTTGCATTCGTGAAAAAAAAAGTGTGCTAACAAAACGATGGATATTGATGATGTAGATTCCATCTCCAACAGCGACAGCGAGTCCAGCGCCTCCAGCTCCGATGAGGAGGAGAATGCCGGCCAACTTTTATCATCGTGGATTCGGCAGGTCCGTGATGTTGTGTGTGAACAACTGTCATCAGCGGAGGAAGGAAACTATGCTCCTCATTAGTTGAAAAAAAAAATTCGGCTACCAAGAAAAAATAAGACTTCTAGAACATCACGCGTTGTACTCTTTGAGATTAGAATGTGGCTTCCGGGAAGCAGGTTGTGGCGCGTGGTGAAAAAATTGGTGGGAGGAACCAAACGGTCCATGTTCTGAAAAAAAGTCGAGGTGGAGGCTTGGCGGTGACAAGAAACTTCGGTTCCAGTTGGAACAATGTTTCGAGTTGTACCAAACCCAGCCTTAGATTTTGGGTTAAAAAGAGGCAGGGTGGGGCAAAGTGACAGTATCCAAGGTGGTTAGTATATGGTGCTGTATAAAATTGTGTCTGCAAACAGCTCCTCGTCGTTTGCCTAAGCTTTAGAAAGACTTTGTGGGGGCATCATGTGTTACTGCTGACTTACAAGATTTTATATATGTCATCATAGATTCTCCATAAAACACGCATTAAGCTTTGTGTGTGAATATGTTACACTTTTGAACGCTAGGTAGTGAAACGGCTGTTGAATTGAGCCTTCAAAGTTTTCTGGAAGTTCATGTGCAATCATGCGATGCTTTGAAGGAATTGGCTTTAACCACATATACAACGAATATTTGTCAGAAAATTTTTCCTACATAGGTATGGCGAATTAGGCTAAAATACTCGCGCGTTTGAGCTTTATCTCGACCACAGATATATCCCAGAGCAAAACTCTGTAATCCGAAAGATGCTCAAACTGCAGGCTATTGTAAAGCATATTCACCCTAAATTGATAGGGAAGTTTGATACTTGTTTTTTTTTTTCCCCAGAAATCGAATGAAAACACTGACTCTCTTTCGCAGAGGGCGCAGATAGTGCACCGTACGATAGATCCCGTAGACCAGTCATTATTTATCACTCGTGGCTAGCCCGTTGATTTGTCGGCTGCACGTTGGTTGCACCAACGGCGCTACAACGTTTGCATGAAACCGATCATCAATTTAAACATTGAAGTGACCGCGTACCATTTTATCGGTAAGCCAATACAACTTCAGTAGAAAATGCAAAGAAGCCCTGTCTGAATGGAAGGTGGATATGGCGAGGCAAGGCAACCTAATTTCTAGAATGTTCCTGGTGCTGACTTGAAGTGACCAGGATGTCGAGGAGCGCGCAGAGCGATCATAACGTGGGGAAACCAGGGTGATCAGCCCCACCTCACGACACGTCGACCACAGCTCTTCAAGCTCCATCATCACTATCAACCCCACTATTCGGACGACCTCGTTTATATCGCGTCAACACGCTCTTTTCAGCCCCCAGGTTTTACCTAAGCACATCGAGCTACCTTCGACGCCATGTCAACCGTCACAGTCTTCTTCAACAAGAGACAGGCGACCATTAAGACCACTCCGGGAAAGTCACTTAGCGACGTTCGTACTGAGGCTTGCGCCAAATTCAGTCTTACACCAGCTTCCAGCTATATTCTAAAGTACCAACTTGCTTCTATAAAGGTTCCTGGGGTGACTAGGCTGACTGGAATAATAGGCGGAATGGAACAAAGCTTGATCTCTCCCTTCCAATGCGCCTTACCGGCCTGGTGTCCGGTGCGAAAATCGACTTAGTACAATCCACCTCGCAAGCAAAACCCGTTGACATCGTACTAAGAGCTGTGGAAACGGGATCTCAGCTTACTGGATCGTTTCCTGCTACTACATCAATTTGGGGAATTCTAAAAAAGTTTGAAAAGGACGATGGAAGGATCAACATTACAGAAAGAGCTGCCCCATCACAAGGATCTGGGTCTGGAAGACTACTCTACCAAATGCCGGCAGTAAGGGTTGCCAATAGAGAGCTTGCCAAATTCGACGACTTGAGGAAGACGCTACAGGATTTGGGATGCAGTGGAAGAGAAATGTTGGCGTTGAGATTCTTGCCGACTGAGATCCCATACGAAGATGCTCTTCTTGAGATCGTCGGATTTTCTAAGGAGACTACTACGGAGACAGCTACAGAAACCCCTAGTGCTACAGGCCCCATTGGTATGAAGGTTGATGAAGAGAAACCTGCTGGTCCCAAGATTGCTACAGAGGATAAGACGGTAAATGGATCTACTCAAGCTTCCGAGTCATTAAAGGGTCTGCCACAGACATCTGAGGAAACTACCCCCACTTCTGTTAAGGACGATAGCGATATTCCGATGAAAGATGCCCCGGAGTTACCAGAAGTCCCCGCCGCACCTAAAGTGACAATATACCAGCCCTCGTCATCAGCAATACCTGCTGCTGCAACCTTTGAAGTTCCCGAGTCTGCCTATGAAGTGGGAATTGCTCAGCTCCAGAAGCTCAAGGAGAGTTATGAGATTGCGGGTAAACCGCAACGATTACTATCGGATAAAGAGCTTGCTGAGAAGGAGGAGGCTAAGAGGCAAGAAATCGAGAAGATCAATACGGTAGGTTATTTAACTAGTACCTTTATCTGAGGTGTACTTACGCATGTTACAATTTAGATAAAGATTAAAGTTAGATACCCTGACAGCTATATCTCAGAGTACGAAATGGATGGAAAATCTAATGGTAAGCCTCTAATTTTATGGCAGTATATTCAAACCTGACGATATAATTCCAGCCAAGGAACTCTACGCTCAAGTCCGAACCACCTTACGCCATCCCAATGAGCCTTTCGTGCTCATGATACCACCTCGAGAGATCATCAAGGATGATGGGCGACGGCTCACACTGGACCTTAAGCTACGCTCCGGAGCTTCACTACACTTGAAGTGGGACAATGCAGCTAGTTCAGCAGCGAAGAATAACCACGCTCTGAAAGACGAGTTCCTCAAGGCATCAAAGGAGCTTCCCAAGCCAGTAGCACCCACTGCCACCGATTACACGGAATCCGATAAGGATGACGACAAGAAGGATGATAAACGGAAGGCCGAGAGTAGTGCTAAGGGTGGAAAAGGTGACATTGAGAAGAAGCTAAAGGGCTTGCTAAGGTTGGGAAAGAAATAGCTGCTGTTTTATTTGTTTTTTAGACGTCGTTTATTACGGGTTCGATACTGCATCGATATATCAGCTGTTTTTTTTTATGATACCCTGCCTGCAATACAAAGATTCTTTGCATGTAGATCGAGTTTAGAGTTCGAGAAGTTTAAGAATCGCTATGGTATGGTATTATTTGTAGTTGACTTTCTCCAGCACCGTGATATCTCGCCCGCTTGACCCGCTCGTTCATAAAAATCGTATCATATCAAATCATTGCAAGTAATTCATTTAAGCCTGAGAAATGTATAAAACTAGAAAAAGAAAAAACAAAAAAAGTCAGCTTCTAGATTTAAAGGAAAAAAAAAAAACCAAATTAAATCGTGACCAGCGAGCAGGAATGTACGGTACCATTGTTTCCACGAATAAACACATCTCCATATCGGTTCTTGAATGCACCGTTAACAAACTCCTCGGTCTTCTCAAGCGCTATATTCATGTATCCATCAACTGATGAAAGTTCTCCTGATCGGACGGACGGGTTAGCTGATGTTTCAATATTTCAATCTCCTTTCTCCTTCCTCCTTCCTGCCTTCCCTCCAATCTCCAGTCTCCGCCATAGCTCAACAAGGTTTCCCGCAGTACTCAAGGCTCCATAATCCACCGCGACCATCAACTCTCCCCCATACTCATCAACCACAACCCCCCCTCCCCGCACCAACTTTGCATGCAATCAAAGAACGCGTCACATACCATGATACTCAACACCCGAGTTCAGTTTGACAACGATAGGACCACCAATTATTTCACTTAAGAAACTTGACGGGTCGGAGACGTTACTTGTTGGTGCGTCTGCGTTGTTGTTGTTATTGTTGTTTTCCATTTTTTTGTCGTGTCGTGTCGTGGGGTGTGTCGGGGTTATCGCGTTGTGGGGTGCGGACGTGGGGTGCGGATATGGAGGGGTTGAGGATTGGTGGAGACGCGGTGACGTGACGTGTACTGCTGCTGATGCTGCTGCTGGTGCTGGTGCTGAGGCTCTGCGGGTTGTGTTGCTGGGTTGCGACGAGGGGAGCTAGGGTGGTGGAGCTAGGGAGCTTAGAGCTGATGATCATGGGTTGAGCTTGTGAGGGTTTTTGGTAATTATGGGGAGGATTTAAGGGAGCTTTGGACTAGGAATTGGAGAATTTTGATTGGTAATTGATGACTATATATGAAGGAAGGGAGCTGTAGCGGGGGGCGTGGGGAGGTGGGGTTATGGGCGTGATTTACTTGTGAAACATGGGATGTCACTCGATTAGTCGGACTGTTCGAAGGAAAATAAATAACTGAGACGACAAAAGGAATGTGTTTGGATTGCTTCTTTTTGTAACCATTGCAAATAATTTAGTCAAGATTACTAAAATTCAATAAATAGCCGGAGATGAAGGTTGTTTATGCACACTGTTTAGGCCGCATAAAATGACCTTGATGCCTACTGTAGGTGTTACTGGAACCTTGGTTCTGGATTTTATCCCGCCGCTGTCACTATTGCCGTGAATCTTCCTGCTCCAGGATATTCCACGTCTACTCGTGACATTGCTAGGGAAAAATACGATCAGGTAAATATGATAAGGAAAATACAAATGACTATGCTAACGAGTGATACGACGTGGGTATAAGTTTTGTCACGCGATCAAGGAGGCGACACAACGGCACAGCCCCCAACCAGGTCTTCAGCTTTCCACGTCACCCGCCACCATCCCTCACCTCCCGTATAACCAGCACGTTTTGAATCTGCAAGAATTCATGAATGCACGCGTCACAAAGCTTATTGAGTCATCGAATATATGTGTCTTATATATATTTCTATACTGTTGCTGAATTTGTTTTTGAACCTAAAACCTTTTTTTACCAACATTGCGGATATTTTTGACATACAGATATAACAGACGTACAGGTATAGAGATGTACCAGACATAACGACATACAGACCTGCAAACATAACAGACATAATAGACATGAACCAAACATGATAAAATACAGCAAAACAGTACTCCCCTACCCACAAAATCCCATGCAGACATTCGCTAATAAACAGGAAACCTTTAAAACTTTAAAATCACGCTGGAAGATGGAAGCTGGAAGCGATGCATCACTAGATACACCTTCGTCTATGCCCTTGTCCGTCTCTTATGGCCTTGCTTCATGAGCTCGGAAACCTCTGCTATATCCAAACCCACCTGCTCAATGAAATCTAGTGTACCATACTGATCGTTCATCTCAAGATAATTCAACTGTTCCTGAAGCGCACTGAGTGTCTTCTGCAACTCAGAAGTATCCTGAGATGGTGGAGGACCTCTAGGTCGCGATCTAGAGCGGTGGCGACGCTCGCGGTCCCCATGGTAATGATGATGATGGTAATGATGGTCATGCCGTTCATGACGATGCTGTGATCTCTCGCTATGCTGTCTTGTATGTTCTATCCTAATAATCTGTTGTTCTCTTGGAGCCTCTCTAGGACGAGAAAGGGAACGACCAGTTCCGGAAACATGACGAACACTCGACCTAGCCCGTGGACGGGATTCACGGTCATCCCCATATTGGCTGCTACCAACGCTGATGTGACGGACACCGTTGCGCGGTCGTGGACGAGATCCTCGTGTCGAGGGGTTGCTCGGTTCATCATCGCTGTAATATCCGGGTTCTTCTTCGTCATATTGACTCCCGTCTTCGTCGTCGTATTCTTCACGACTGTTTAGGCCGCGCTCAGAGTAGACGTGGAGAGGAGGAAGAGCTGGTGCGGCTAGTCGTGGATATATAGGTCGCTCTGATGACTCTGATGGCTCCACGGTTATGATTTCTCTCTGCACGGGGACAGGTGCTGGAGGAGGGACCGGAGCCGGAGCGGGTGCAAGAACAGGTGCGGGGGCGGGGGCGGGGGCTGGGGCTGGAGCGGGCATATGTGCGGGAGCACGTGAGAAAGTGTTTACAGGCGGTTCAGTCAAGTCTGGTGAAGCATCTGGCGACAAATAATTACGTGCTCTGGGACCTCCTCTGGGAGTGCTGGGCTCAGGTGATTCTGGTCCCAAATACGCAGGAGCCCTTGGACCACCTTTGCTTGGTTTCAGAATGGAGGTCGGTGACTGTAGTGCAGGAGAAGGTGGCGGGTATTGTTGCTCTTCATAACCATGGTAGTGATTATGAGCTGCCGTGTGCCCATGTTGAGGTTGGACATATGGCGCGCGGTTATCATAGTATGCTGGCTGGTAACCCTGTGGATAGCCATACCGAGGATCACCACGAGCACGAGGGTCTAGCTCTGGAGCAACGGGAGCTTGAGTGGGGTAGTCATGGCTATGCCCGCGTCGGTGGTGCGAACGGCCAGAGAAAGTGGATGGACTGTCGGAAGCCGAAGAAAGCGGTGGAGTGTTTGGAGGGAATGGCGGTGCTTCTCGAACCCGTCGATTAGCATATTCGCCATGGGCGTTGTACATGCTTTCGGCATATCCGTTGTCGTCTGCCTCGCTTGATGATTCAGTGACCGACGAGTCCTCTCCATCGTAATAGCCTGTTTCCTAAAATAACAGCGTTAGAAAACAGAAGACAGAAAATGGAAATAGTATTTTCCAACCTCCCGCCGGTTAAGATTGATCTCAACGCGAATATTCCGAGAAGAACTCATAGCGAAAACAATAAAAACAGAACTCAGGAGTGAATGGTATGAGGAAAGAACAGCAAAGGTGACGGGATGGGGGGATATTCAAGCGCCTGCACAGCTGACTAGCCACCACATAAACAGTCACTCGATGCGTGCGGGGGAAGGGGGCTGGCACAAGGGCTTTCTCCAACACAAGTTCCTACAGATGCGGAACACCAGGATTGTAAGGATCAAAAAAAACTCACCGGATTGTGGATTTCGACGTATTCATGGAGTGATCTGGGCCGGGACTTTGAGCGAGAAGCATTTCTTGATTGCGGGTACCCCCGGCGCCGCGATCGATTTCCCTCTGACCATGCGGACGACATTATTCGTGACTCGTGAGGTGAGTCTTGTGTAAGGTCTGTGGTGTTTTGTTAAACCTTAATCCGCTGCTCAGCCGGTTGACGATATTTGGGACCGTTGATGTTTTCGACCTTTCCACAAGTGATGACGGATTTCGATATTCGGGAGGGCTGCCCGTAAAAAAGGTGGCGGATGCTTCCCTATCATATATTTCTGCTCCAGCTTAATGGGCTTCCACTCTGTACCAATGAGCCCGCCAATCCGCCTTTACTCGATTGTGGCATCCACGGCATGGGTCGATAGTCGACGCTTTACTATCTTTCAGCAACGCTTTGCATATCGTCTGGAAAAAATCACCTTCGACGTGGCCATTGGGCCGTGATGCCTAATTCTTGCAGCAACTCCGGCACCCAGTCCTTCTTAGTATTTCTGCATGCACCATGCGACGAAGCCAATGCAGAAGCTCCAATCCGTACACGCAGTACATAAGAAAAAGAGGATGTCGGAGGGGCTCGTTGGTGGTAAGCTTTCCGGCCAATCCCCACTCAGTGGATTCCGCTATCCCCGCTTCCGCACCCAGAATGACTCAACTGTAAATTTTAATTAAATGTAGAAGCAAAACTACATATCCTACAATGACTGTGGTCGTATTTAAAGAGGATAATGCCGAAGAATAAGATGATGCTGATGTGTGAACTTTGAAAGAGCGGGTACGGCGATTGTAGGGTCGAGGTCTCACCCTACACTAAATCGCGGCTCTAACCGGCTTTATCCCACATCATGCCGCCGGGCGGATACAGTGTCCTGGGCTCCTAGGCTCCTGGTATTTTCGGTACATTGTCACGTATTGAGGGGTAAATCTAG
Source organism: Pyronema omphalodes (assembly GCA_024516155.1). Classification (NCBI taxonomy): domain Eukaryota; kingdom Fungi; phylum Ascomycota; class Pezizomycetes; order Pezizales; family Pyronemataceae; genus Pyronema; species Pyronema omphalodes. Next base: position 40,339 of record JAJJXM010000058.1, read on the forward strand.
ACACACTCGAAAATAAGAAGACCAGAACATTTTTTTTCTTGCCAACAAAATCAGATGGATGCGGGCTGGGTTTACTGCAACTCTAATATCTCGATCCTTTTGAAGAATTTTTTTCCGGTAAGGCTTGTACCAAATACAACTCGGCCATCATCATCAGATGGATTTAGGGACGTCAAGGCAATATGTAAGGTATCGGTAGCGGCCTTGTATGTAGAAAAAAAAAACGTCAGCTCAAAGAAGCCACGTGCTATGCCCCACTATCTAGCACTTATAGACCGCCTCGCCGCTTGCGTGTTATGCCCACCATATCCTGGTGTCCGCCTTTTGCAAAGAACATTCCATCCGGCCTATGTAAGATTCCTGCTGCACACTACCATGACAGTTCGATTTTTCCGCATCACACCAGAAACAAGGCAAAACTCTGCTATATATATATCACTAAACCTCTAAACCAGGAGACTGAGTCCGAACAATTACAGTGGCTACAGTAGATTACGGTCAGCATTACGATACTCCTATAAAAAAAGAGGCTCGTATGATAGATAAACCCTTTGATATTTCCTACTGCAAGTAATGATCTCTTTCAAGCCTCGAAACAAAAAACATAGCATATCAATTCCGCTATCCCATTGCCAGCCTTGGGTTCAATCTACCATCAGAGATCGGTCACCCCCTCATGCCCATTCCCACCCCGTTCCCATGAAACAAAAACAAAAAACAAAGTTTTATATCTACCCACCTTCATATCTCCGCCGGAGATACGCACATATCTATCTGTAGTACCACACATGGTAAAACTTCGATATCACCGATTATTGGCCGCCGAACATCGAAGCGAAAGAATTTGTCTATCTATAGGCCTTGTAATTTCTTTTTTTTTCTTGAAATTTTTTTTGCCTTGCTTTGATTTACCGACCAAACAAAAAAGAGGGTTGGGTATCTTATCTACATAGAATCGAAAGAAAAAGATGAGGAGAAATATGGCACTATAAGAACCAAAAAAAAGTGAACGTCATGCCGCCGCTGTGGCTTTTGGCTTTTGGCTTTTCGGCGGCTGGCCCTACATACACGATGGCCCGCCATGGTCAAACTAGTCAAGCTACAGCACTACATATGATGCTAGGCGATGGCGCAAAGTTGGAACTAAACTGGCTTTTACATAGACGGTTTTAGCTAGCTAGCTAACTTTACACGTCGACGTCGAGGCTCGATAAGCTTAAATTTTGCGGGGTTGAAGGAAACGAGGGAAAAAGCCATGGCTTTCTGTATGTATGATGTATGGTGCTGGCTTCATACTCTGGGTAGAGTATAGCAGACCTCCCAACCGTATAGCCAGTTTACCGGGTAAAATCGTAAACCAGGTAAACTGAACTGATAATTCACAGTTAGTTGGTGCAGTTTTCGTGTCCCGGATACGCAGTTGGTTCAGTTTTGAGGGTCGCATAGAACCAGGTAACTGCAGTGCACTGATTGAACTGATTGAACTGACTCGGTAAACAGTTTACTGGTTGTCAGATACAAACCAGTTTAACCACCTCGTTGACTACTGCGCAGAAGAATAAACAGCCAAACCCATGCATGGAGGATCATAGACAGCCAAACCGGTGCAAATATTGTACCGAAACCTTGTTTGAACGCACCTCTACTAGCCTGGATCCTCTTATACATCTCGCCTAGACTATTTTCTCTTGACCTACAGAACTCAACCATACCTTACACTGCCTTTTCTCTCCAACCACCTACAATGAGTTCCGTTACCAGCGGCCTCTCCTCTATATCACCTGGCTTCAATACCCCGCTAGAACCCCAACAAGGCTCTGAAGATACGGCAACGGGTAGCCCCATGCAGCCGGACGAGTATGTTGATTACTGTGCGCTGAGACTAGAGGCAGCACTTAGGGATGGTCCTTCTGCCATTGAGTGGTGGTGTGAGCCCCGGCAATGGGGTAGGTTTCCCAAACTTTGCAAAATGGCTGTCGAAGTACTGCTGTCTATTCCCGCAATGAGCGCCGAGCCCGAGCGGCTGTTTTCCGAATGCAAGAAGATCATTATATCGGACTGCCATTCAATGCAGGCAGATACTCTGGAAGCCATTGAGGGGCTCAAGAGCTTAAATCGTAGGCGTCAGTTGTGATTTCTGGCGACCCATCTAGCATAGAATTTTGTTATGTATGCACTGAATAATATTTATTGCCCCTTCTTAAACCAGTTCCTCTGGGCAAACCAGTTTTCGCAGTTTTAAACAGTTCACCTGGTTTGCCAAGCCTCGCATTCAGTTAACTGGTTTTCGCAGTTTAACCAGTTTATATTACTGACAGTAAACTGAACTGGGTGGCCGTACAGTTCTCATATTCCAACAGTCCGTACAGTCCGTTTTGGCCGTCATTTTAAACTGGTTTGTACGACTGGGAGGTCTGGAGTATAGATGGTGCATATGATGCATATATATGTTTATTTACTGTAGTTTGTATATATTCATTTTCATCAATCCAAAATCATACAGAAAGTTTATGTATGATAAGCCCGATAAGCCTGGTTCCAGTTTTCCATCCTCATGTCCCCAGCCTGAAACCCCCTCAATATACAAATCTCTACTTATATTAACACACCATCTGATTGATTTTGCGGCGTATGATCATTATTGGAATTTGAAAAAAATCCATTCCGATATCCAAAGCGTCTACATAGACCATCATATACCAGTGGATATGTTTCATTCTGTATCTTTTAATTTCATTGGTGGGTTTTCGCGTTACTTATGGTGACCATACAAGATTCGTCAGTTTCTGTATGGTGGATGAAGGGCGGATGAGGAATGGTTCGTGGATTGCGGATGAGGAATAGCGGATGGTGTATGGAGGATGACAGGTGAGTGGTGTGGTGAAAGGTGTGTCACGCAGAACCAAAAGGCATCTTATAAGACGATAATTCATTCGTACGGATGTTATCATGGAATGCTCCACCTGCGTATTATGAAGCTGTCTGCAGAGTTTAGACTGCATATGATCACTTTTGAAACACACGGGAAACCTCACGAGATCGGAAAATGGTGGTCTTGTTTGTGGGGAATTTTATGCTGGTGATAAGATTGTCGGGATAGTAAAAATAAGGTTGTAGAAGGAAGAAGGAGTATTGGAGTTTGAATAGCCTTCTGAGGAACTGCTTACCTGAGATACAGCATACGCAGCAGATATAGCATAGATGGCTAATCTTTCCACATTGATAATCATGACTCATCTAACCAGTTACCAAGCCTTCTATGGTAACCAAGCTATTCTATACATACCAGCGGGGGTAATCATCATTTCATGCACTTTTTTCTCTGGCATGGCATTCTCCATATACATCATATCCAAGCCAACCCGCCTCATAAAAGTATATAACACCAGTCTAATACCACGTTTTAAGTTTTAATAGATTTATATAATACCGAATCCTTTTTGATGGAACTTGAATGAACCTGAGATAGTATTCGGCATCATTAATTCTCACTCATGTCACTACCCTACCGACACCGCTGGGCCCCGACGAAAATATGTAAGCAAGAAAACTCCGAAGCTCGAATTAACGACGGAACTAGTAGCGTAGATAGTAGCCGCGGGTGGTAATCTGGATATCTTAAGGTAGTGGTATGAATTTTAATAAATTCGAGTTTCTTCTTAGGTATGGATACGTGTTGGACTGAGTTTGGGGAAAATGGAGTTACCTATATAGAAGATTAGAGGGACGAGATGGGTGGCTTGGACTACGGGTATGGGACTGGGGTTTCTTATCTTCTACGATGTCCATATGTGGGAATATTTGTTGAACATAGGATGAAGTAGACTTGAGTCCATACTATCTCTGTGGTAATGAGTTTGATAAATAATGATATGCAGCTTTAACCGGGCCTTATGGTTGTGTCATTCATGAATTATACGCCAGGAAATAGGTACGCACGGAAGCGGTCATGTCAAATCACTCGGAATGTGCATATTCTAAACTCAGAAAAGAAAAGTAAGAATTAAAAAGCAAAAATGCTTTTATGACGGTTTAGACGTTGGATCTTTTATTTTTCCGTCATAAATCTTTTTTTGATTATGGTTATTAAAAGGCATTTGGTGATTTATAGAACGCAGTGATTCTTGGCATTGAGTATTGTGTGAGGGAAGAAAGTCCGGCACGGTGATCCAAGTCGAGCAGTGAACGCGCGACCTACCTTCACCCATGAGTATAGACATCTAAAAGCGCCTGCACACGCGCATGGATTTATTACGTGCATTGACGAGTAGTAAGCTGTGCTTCTCCTTACGAACCTTATATTGGAATGTATGTCAATATTATTGGGTGCTAACTCGTTCATGATTACTTGACTGAACATCCAAGAAAGTATACGTCCGGGATAGATTATAACACGGGAAAAGCTACTTACTGGAAACCTGGGGTTTCACCCCTATTCGTGCGTCGGGTAAAGAATGCTACATGTATTGGAAGCTGCAGTACGAATGCAAATGTGTTGGCATATTTAATCTACATAGTATTCGTCACGACTCACGACTTGCAGTGCGTACGGTTGTTTTCTCGGTCAAAATGCTCAGAGTTCACACTGAGTCTAACGTAAATATCTTCGTTAAATCAGACAGTCATTAGTTTTTTGAGAGCTACTACAGCATCTATCTAACCTTCATAAAATGGGTCAAAAAAAAACCCCAACTTCCCATACATACATGTACAAAATATCAATCATGAAAACCGAACGCCTAACCTATGAACCAGACCCGATGACACGCGTCATTACTGTAGCCACTGACCATGCAAAACCAATCCTCCTCTTAATATTCCTCCTTTTCCACACCAAAGATCTCAGGCCAGCCCGAGACTCCAGCAAACCAATGTAAACTCCAGCCAATACCAATACCAATACCGACATACCAAATCCAAATCCAAGTATATATGAAAAACCCGAGCCCGTACTCTAAACCATTCAACATCCATGACGTAGCTATTTATACCATCAAGCAACCATCGCCGTTTGTACCCGATGTCCGATTCGTCTCTTTTCTGCTTCATAAATCGGCAGGTGTGTTGTCGAGTTCATCTTCTCCGTCGTAGGACTTGCTGGTGGCGTCATATTATTGACCAATTGACGCATTTCGATCCCTCGTCTTAGGCTTGCGATAACCTCCGTGTTTTGTTGTGATTTCTTGATGAAACTCTTAAGTATTGTTTCTAGATCCTTCCGGGATTTTTCCTGAGCATGCTTCTCCTGGTTCCACTTCTCTCTTTCGGTGAAAAACGATGTCTTCTCTTCCTGTAACCGCTGTCTCTCTTTCTCTAAAGCCTTTTGTTCCTCCTTAATCCGTGAGCACTCTAGTTTCCATGCAGCTTTCTCCGCATCAAGACTATCCCGTGCCCTATTCAATGCTGCCTGATCCCTTCGTAGATCATCCCAAACCCTGGAATTACTCCAAGCCTCTGGTACTTTCGATATATCCTCAACACTATTGTTTGATGCCGGGGATTCTGAGTGCCATACTCCTCCTCGCTCAATATCTAATTGATGCCATTCGGTAGGTTTAGACTTTCGTTTGAACATCCGGTCGATGTTTCTGTTGCAGAAATCAACGACAACGCTGAATACAAAGAGAACCATTGCCGCTTTTACGGCCGTAATCCACGCAGGTGTCAATTCAGGAAGGGCTTGGTTGCGAATATAAACGCTGTCGTTGGGTTTTCTTTGAGGTGAAGTATGAAATCCGATCCGATTAGGGGAGACTGCTGGGGTGGCCACGATCTTTTTGGGAAAAAGGTCGAGTAAAGGTGATTTCTATCGGACGGTTTGCTCGTTAAAGACTGAAGAAGGAAGACCCGAAGACGAAAGCCGGATTTATTGAATGATGGTGTAGAATGAGTGGTGTTGATCGAGTGACAAAACAATGTTCTCTAAATTTAAGTAGCGCGAGGTGAGGGGAAACACAGTGAACATATATACAGGTATGTTCCCGTAAAAAATGCTAGCGAGTTTCTGATTTGAATAGTTGTCGCATGTTCTGCAGGAGGAAACTGCAGCAAAACTGCTGTGATAAAGTTGTACGGCAGATCAAGGAGGGCTGAGACTTGCGACGAACATCATCAGTGAGACATCAATATCCAATGGTTGGTGATATTTTTTGACGGTACAAAGCGCGCGATTTGTTAGCCTCTCGTCATCGAACATCCAAGACAGTGAGTTTGGCCAACGCAGCAGTGCCACCACCCCGCATCACGCGACGTCAGTAACCAATATAAAACGCAGGTACGTATACTAAAAACCGAGCCTTTTCATTTACCCCGTGTCTGCCAAGCGACGTGCCTTAGGTGTGACGTGTTTCCGTTCTCTGGATTGCTGTTTATAGGGACCACTTATTTGGCCCGTTTGGCTTGTTTGGCCCGTGGTAGGCCGGAGTCGTCGGACATCAATGCATCTTCACATCGGACCAAAGAGATCACTTGCAGCTTTTTCGCTTCTCCCTGTAATTCTCTGCCACTCTCTGCCACCTATTTCCGCTGATTTCCCGGCCGGTAGTCGATGGCTGTCTTCCGGTTTGTGGTCGACGCAATAGTGATGTCTCGATCTCTGCCAGATTTCTGAGCGCTTGTGGCGCTATTCGTGCGACGCTAATAACCCTGTTTCATGATTGTTTAGTAATAAACTATACATCTTTAATGCTGTGTTTCATCATAATTTCTGAGAAATTCCTGTGTAAGAACAGAACTAACGATGAACTATCTTTCTCTTCTTGAAATTTCACCCTGTGTGCCTTACAGATACGAATATGTAGCCCTATGTATTCAATCAAGCCTTGGATAGATCAAGCTAGTCATGGGCGGCTATGTTACATACACTAGCACAACTACAAATAGCAACAACGTGCAGATGGTTTCTTAGATAGTTCTTGATACATACATATCCATTGCGAAGTAGGCTTTTCCAATGGGCAACCGTTGGTTCAAGTCATGGTACATTGCAGATTACGCGCCAATCTGAGATTCGGAATCTTCAATCGGGCCATATCCGCAAGAAAGGCGGTAATTCTCCTGCGTCAGGGGCACCGATCAATTCCTGTGGTACAAAAAGTGTATAGGAACCAAACAATTTATTTACACTATTTCTCAACAATATAATAGTATTGGCCCCTCTGAAATTCCCATGCTGTTTTTATGCTATTTAAACACAGTGGTTATACTGTTATTTAAATTGCTATATGTTTTGTATTTGCACTATCATCCATACTGCTATCTACACTGCCATGTACACTAATATTCATGACGTTCATCATTTAGAAAACACACATTCATCACGAAAATGTTCCAGATTGGATTCGGTGAATTCTGCATGATGTTAACAAGCTTCTCAAAGACTGTAAGATTGTACATTTCTTGTCATAGCTCATTCTTGTACATAGCTAGATTCCATGGAGATGGATTCCTCCCAAGATAGATCTATTCTCATGGATAGATTCCTTCATAAATTCTTTATTGTAGTGGCTCCTTCTTCTAGAGTGATCCCATCTCGTGTAGCGATTCCTTCTGATTGGTTCCATGTTCCCATAAATTCCTTTTTGTCATGGATTCTTTTATTCTCATAGATTCCTCTTTCTCGATGATTAGTTCCCCCTTAGCAACACAGTGTTGTTATTAACTTCGGGCTAAATGAATAAAATAACGGGGTAAAAGTAGGTTGGTGGAGGGGTGAGGGGGGGGGGGGGGGGGGGGGGGGGGGGCGGAGGAGTTGGATCTATAAAATTTCCGAGTTGGATGACTTACGTCTGCCATAGCCAGATAAAGCGTATGTTGGTAGCACTGTATTTAAGCCATCCAAACTACATCTACATGACATCCAAGTCATCTCTCATACATCATTTGTATCATAGGAATATGCAATGGTTAGCTTGACCAATATTCTTCTAAAGATTACTGTCCATTAACAGAAAATCTTCGGCATTTATATGCACAACTACCGAGGCATCCGGTCCAATGTAAGATAAAATCTTGGCTGCAGCCACACATGGTGTTCCGAGACACTTCTTTAGATGAATACATCACCAAGAGAGTTATGAAGATAATCCAGCCTCAATATTGGCTTGGGTACTTTCGAGATAACTATTTTAGTCATGAACATGTGTCAACTCTAGCTGAGGCTGAACGTAAGCTCAAGTTGCTTCAGCCTCATCGGCTCAAACCGGCAAAGCTCGTAGAATCTTGGTTAGGCTTAGAAGTCTGACAAGCTTATACTCATCGCTAAACAAAATGTTGGAATATCTATGTGCTTAAGCCTTGAACGCGAATTGCGATGGTTTTGGTTCTTGTCCTCATTCGTCCGAGTGTTGCTGATAGGAAACTAGAAGTGAGGTCATTGACCTAACAGATGCCAAGCAAACTTATGCCATGTTATAGAGTTTATTCTGTATGTTATGTTGAAATATTAGGTCATTTTCACTAGGAAGAGCAAATGACAGTTGATATATTTCAGTCGAGTGATATTACCTGAACACACGCAGAAGCCAAACCAGTATGTAATCTAAACTCAACTGTACTGAGAGATCTATCATGATTGAGTAATACTTAAATCTGTCGACAATATATGCAGAATAACATTCGGACTTAAGCGGCGCATATGCTATACTTCTTTGTAAAAACAATACTTTTTGGTGACAGCGCAGGTAGTTGCATCCGGGAACACTTGTTTTGGCTTCTGTTCTCGCATCTTATCTCGATTAGTATTAGCTCTCCTGTCAAATATTCACTATTTCAAGCTTAGTTTCGGGTGCCCATGTGGGATCCTAGTGGGACCCTATGCCTTTTGTGCAACCTAACCTAATTTACCTAACACTCATACTCAGCCTTATACAGTCCGCCACGTAACATTTATCACTGTTGACAGTCGTGAAGTACCTTTCATTCCTTTTCATACATACCAAAGTTTTTGACGGAAAATTTCGAAGAGAGACTTCGCGGTTACATAATAAACGCGAAGTGGTTGCATATTACTAATTTCTGTGTATAAAATGATCATGGTGCAAATTATAATACCACTGTGGAAATACTTTTTATTGTGCTCAATATATTATATATTGACAAAATTTAGTTTTTAAGAAGTTGTAATACATGAAAAATTGAAAAAAGGCCAAGAATTTTCAAAGGCGGTGTGCCTGCAGCAGGTACTGAATGACATCGTGTTTCACTATGTATTATGAGTAAAAACCTCTAGCGTCTACACACTGAGGTTGGTCTCACGATGCATCAAGACACATTTCTGAGTCAATATTTATAACTAGAAAAAATTGCACTAGAATAGTGAAACCATTGCAACTTGATACTTGAGAAGACCTTCTGGTGAAATGTACACATGTTACTCTGCGCTTTGGAGCCTATAAACCAAGCATGGAGTCCCTTTTAAATTTTTTTTTTTTGACCAATCGCATACCTACCAACCAATAATCGACAGCTTTATACGTTATTTGGAAAGTCATCTAATCAGCCATCATCGATTTACCCAACATTCTAAGTGCTGACTAGAAATCTGGTCACTAGTCATCCACGTTTCCAGGGAATCACAACCCGTTAAGATATGCATGCACGGCATCTGGGCGTTGTACAACTAAGAATTTGGTATGTATGTACATAGAAGCATCATTTCATGACTGCCGCCGGAGATTCTCACGCAGTTAGATAGATGCTGCGCCTCTGAATCACATTTTAATGGCCTCACATCAGCATTGAGGTTTTAAGATCAACAAAGATATTAGAAACCTTGGATTATTTAAGGTTGCTCTCTTTGAGATGCACTACAGCCGTTCTAAGCTTAACCAACAGCGGTAAAAAGCATTAGAATGTAGCTTGCCGTCTGCTTGTTCAAACAACGTCAGTGGTTATTGCAGGCCTAAGAAGCAAACTAAAATCATAAAGCCTTATGAAAATCTTGTTTGCGCTCACTTGTCGATAGACCACCAGTACTTTCACTACCGCTCCGACCTCGGTGCTTATTGATTTCTACTGAGGGTTGAATATTGCCTAGAAATTTAATAAGCGGCGAATACGAACGTCCTCGGCTTTTTTACAGATTACAGGAACTGTCAGAGTTAGTCAAAAGTCAACTAGCAACGAATAAAACCTCGAACCCCTCCGTTTTTCTTCTCACCCTCCTGGCCTGTTTGTTGAACATAACGACATCTATCACTGACGCCATAAGACCAATAGCCAACCAACTACTGAGATCGCCTAATAATAAAGATTACCTTTCACCACGATGAATCAAGACTGGAAGGACTATTATTCTGAACGGCGAGCCGAAACCAATCAATCATATCCTTCCAACTCGCTGGGTGAAAGCATGGGGTTTTTAAATGGGAATTTTCCCCTCGATCATGGAATGAACGTCACAGTGGAACCCCCGACCTTCCATATGGATATATCGGCTTGCAGTACACCGTCGTCATCAGCGTCTCATTCTTCAATACCGACAAACCATCAGTACTCCAGTCCCTCTTATAATCGCGCCATAACTTCATTTCAACACTGCGCTCCAGCGTTTTACGATTACCCAGACTATACCGAAGCATCTCAATCATATCCTTCCTTCAACTACCCAGCATACTCCCACGGCCAATATTCTCCATCAGCATCTTCGTGTTATACAGTATCTTCCAGTGCTTCTTCGCCAGAATTTGTGAGCTGTCAGAACCCACAGCCGAACGCAAATTCCAAAATCAATATGTATCTGTCATCGAATCCGGGATCATTTCAACAGTCACATCTACCAAATTCACCATCTCGAACATCTCACGATCCAATACCACGGTCTTCAGGGCAGACTTTTACATGCGATTATCCATCTTGTAAAAAATCCTACCCAAGACCATGCGATCTCAACAAACACAAAAAACGACACCAAAAACCATTTCCATGCGAGGCATCTTCGGACTGCGACAGTTACTTTAGTACCTCCAAGGATCGAGACCGTCACATTAAAAGCAAGCATCGAAGAGAGGAGCATTTAATTTGCCCAGTCTGTGGGCATACAACCGCAAGGAAGGACAATATGAAAGATCACGTCAAAAGAAGGCATGGAGAGGAAAGCGTTAATGAAGTCATGGTTGCTGTCATGGATGTGGCAAATATGAGTAGTACTTATTAGAAATTTGCATTTTTGGGCGTTAGGGTTTTCTAGGTCTTAGTCATTTATCGGGATTGAATTGAGTTGTTAAGCGTTTTATTGGTGCATGGCATGTTTATGTATATACAGTTACATATGGTTAGAAAGTTTGATGTAATTTGACACTGTGAATTATAGTTTGCTAATGTTTCAAAACTCAAAAATGTCTCGGATATATACATGTGCGTGGACTAGTAGATGTCGTGTACGGATTACGTCCGCATGTACACGCTTCTAGATGCAGTACCTCCGCGGGTAAAAAAAGTTATGAGGCACGTGCCTAAGTACACCGACCCTTCTAGATGACTTCCTTTTCGTTGATTCCGTTGAATAAATTGTGGTCAATTGTGAGAAAAATGACTATCGATAGTTATTGGATTACTTCCATCCTAACTCAATGGGTCGATTATCTTGTATATGCAAGTCAGTGGTTGTGACGCTTAACTCCGGGTGTCGCCCGTTTTCCCTACGTTTCGTCATCATCTATTGGCCACAATATAGTCACGGGAAGTCATCCATCCACTATGCTCCGAATAATTCTAACCCCAAAAATCCAAATGAAGATATTGCATGCGATCTAGAGACACAGAAACGGGGCATTGTAGCATGGCGAGCAGACTGCCAAGGTCCAAGGCGAAAAACAAATAGCATGATAAATTCATGTTCTGAATGATTATTGCAAATGATTATTAGATCAACAATTCCCTGCACCAGACAGGACCCTCCAGATAACGTTCAAGCTAACAGACATGGCACAGCTAAGCTAAGGCAAATATAACGTGATAAAATCATGAGAAAACATTACAACCTTCATCAATTTTATCGCAAGATATTCTTCAGGTAATAAATTTGCAATTGTGGTTGTTGAAGTCCAGAGCTCATTAGACTGTTGTAATAGTTTTGGGTGGTTGTCATGCATAGAGATCTCAGATGGCCATGTAATGCCATCAGTTAATATGCATCACCCATTGGCAGTCATTATTACTTTTTTCGCGTAGGACCTGCCTCAGTACGGCAGGGGCAGTGCAAGGCAGCACCGGCACCGTGTGTGTAGTCGCTTACTTATGGAGTGACCAAATACCTCAATACGCCATGTCTGCTTACTTTGTCGACAGCTGTAATAACTTACCACCAGATGTACTGTACAGAGTGTAATATATCTAACGCTGGAGTTTATCAGAACATTTGGTAGTGGGGTTGTCAAATTATTAATCCGTTGTCTTAAACCAAATATCTCAGACCCGAAGTTTGGATGAATATCCAGCCCAATTGATTTGTCTCGATATGTGCAGATAGTAACACTACTCCAAGAACTCACTACCTTGTCCTATATATCCATCTAAGTCAACTTAATTATGCGTTACCAATATGTGTAGCATTGTAAATATTTGATTTTCGACCGTTCAAAGACAGAATTAATTGCCGCCATCAAACATGCGGCTGGGCAATTCATGATCCCAGAACAAGCACCCAGACTTAAGAGTTCTCATGGCTTTCGCAAGGGGTAAACTGTTGCCTAGTTGGTGGTTATGTCACCAGGCAAATGGTAAAGTCATCAGTAAGCCTAAATTTAGCTAACCAGGGCACCGTGATCATGCGTTCCTCACTGCACTACGTGATACCGATAGATGCGGCTGTTCTGATGAGATGTAACAGCGGTATGCTGACTGTGCCATCCGGCGAGGTACGCTCCGGACTCCGATTTTTGGGACGAAATTCTGATCTCTTTGGACAATTCTTGAAGTTTCTGACGGTTGGGGCCGAGGCAACGGAGATTAAACCCCAGATATCACTGTCAGACTAAATCCGATGAGGTGAAACAGATGCGGCCACGGCGAATTTCTGGATGTTACAGTGGGACTGTCATCCGGCTTACCAATATATTTGTGCTAATGCAGCAGTGGTATTTGACAAAACCTTCTTCGGGAACCACCTAAACAATAGAATTTTACGGTTTCGTGGAAAGCTTAAGTTTTCAACCTCACGAAGTTTGGGTACATCCATAGTCATTGTAGGTTAATTGTAAGTTGGGTGCGGCTTATGCGTCTAAAACAATCAACTCCCACTTTTAATCCTACTCAATGATTACGTTCAAATGACGCCAAAAAATCTCCAGAACTAAACATTGAAACACCAAACACCGAAATTGATAATACAACTGGCCTTTTGAAAACCACGAATACGTAGCCATCCCATATATCTACAAGCTCTGGAAACATCTTACGATAGAATCCCTAAGACGCTTAACATTTTCCGCAACCGACTCCACACCACCAAACACACCACCATCCTTTCTCAAGATGCTTCCGACACCCTCCTCTAGCAACACGGAATCCACGAGGATTTGCGTAGCATCCTCATCTTCAAGCAACTTCTGGGCTGCCTCAGCCTGTGCAACAACGTCCTTCCTTCTCTTCTTTGCGGCCTCCAAGAGCGAATTGATAGATGGCTTAGGGACAGCAGGCTTCAATCCTTTGACAATACCTAAAAATCCACCCAATAGCTCACAGACAGCAGCAGCATCCTTCGCCATCCAAAGAGAGTGCAAGAGACTCCATGCAGGGGTCTCTGTACCCATTCCCTCAAGAGTCTTGGAGTAGAGAGTGTTGTTGATATCGTCTAGAATCGTTGCAACCTTCGCGCCATCCTTTGCTGCCGCAGCTGATACGAGCTCCGCAATGGCCTTGACGAGAGCCAAGTAAGTCATCTCGGCCGATGTAAACTCCTTTGCAGCTTCCCCATTCTCCAATGCCGATGTAATCTTAGTTGAAAATTCGTTTCCGGCATTGACGTTCTCTCCGAGAGATCCATTGTTTTCTTTAGCGTTCACCAAAAGCTGAAGAACCTTCTCCGCCGCATTGAAGGCCCGAATCCAGTTTTCGCCAGGTGTAGGTCCAGGTCGGAAAGACTTCTCAAAAGGTCCAACGGCTGATGAATCACAGTCCACCACCACAGCAAAATCACGGTTATCCGATACAGTGTCCTTGTAACCAACCTCGGTAACCTCTACGTCCTCGGGATATCCAGGAGACAAACGTGCCAATCTTCGAAGCTCGATCTCCCACATGGACCTACACACACTGCCCTCAATACGCTCGGAGAACTCTATAAATCCCATCATTCGGCTGTATCCGCCTTTCTCAAAGGCAAGTTGCAACATCTTGGGGGTCTGAACCCGCGATGATTCGTAAATTCCACCGGCGTCGCGTAATAACGCTGCTGATCGTGCATCGGTGGGAAGAAGTGACGAAACGCGAGTTAACAAGTAGTGTGCTAAAGTGTCGTTCTGAACTTGTTTAATATTGAGACGAGGGTAAACATCAAAGGCGCATCCAACGGCACCGATGAGAAGGTAAAGCCGCACTAGGATCAGAAGCGCTTGGTAGTTGTGCTTAGACTTTTTGAGAAGAATCTCCAAAATATGGATAGACTGGTAAAGAGGGGCTTGGTTCGAAGGAGAAAGAGTGTAAAGACGAACAAGTCCCATCACACAAAGTAACGCGGCGTCGTCACCGTACTGATCATCGGTAACCAGAAGGGAGCTGCCAAGCGAAAGAGCTGATACATAGACGTTCAGGGTATCCGTAACGAAGGCAGAGATAGTCTTGGTTGTTGCGTCCGATGCTGTAGAGAGAGGCGAGATTGTAAGGAGGTAAAAGAGTTTGTAGTAGTTGATGGTGTAGGCAACCTTGTCAACCTTCTGCTTCTGGTAGTATGTCAGTATAAAGTAAGATCTTAAGAGATATTTTGGACCTTTTCATACCTCAGTTTCTTCTGGCAAAGACTGTAGTTTTCCTTCCACAAATTTAATGAAGTCCATCTTCTCACAATCTTCGAGCATCTCAAGATATTTTTGGGTATCCTCAAAGGTACAGCTCTTGTTACCAGTGTTGACGAAGTATTCTTGTAAGGCCTCTAACAAGGTAGGCGTTCCCTCTGGTCCATCATTTTTGTCGTGGAATAAACTGGCAAACTTTACCAATGCTAAATCACCATGTCTTGATGAGCCGGTTGGTAGAGTCTTCCGGTGGGCTAAAATTTTGTCCAAAGATTCCTTTGCAACTGACTTATCACCATCGTCATAAAGTTTACCCGCAGATGTAACAAACCCATCCCATACTCGCCAGTCATCACCACGACCCTGTGCGGGTGGCGCAGCCCCATCTTCCTTCTTTGCCTCGCCATTTCCTTCAGCCACAACCGCATCCTCTGGTTTGGGTAGCAATGACCCGCAGCTGTTGAACAGTGCCCTCCAATCCTTGGTTTCCTCAAGAAGATCCAGTCTCTTCCTGGCAAGCCCCCACCAATCACTACGACCAATGACGGAGTCAACACCAAGATTCTTCGAGTTTAAGACATCGAGAGATTCCTTGGCAGCATCTCCGGGCGCAACGTAAGGTAGAAGCTCCAAAAGCAAGTTAACCTCTTGACTTGTTTGGATTGCCTTTGCGGGTATGGTGGAAGTGTCAGCGGGAGTGTCGTCACGAGCCTTGGCGATCATGCGGTACGCTAGGGTTCCGAACATCTTGCGTTGCGGAGAGTCAACGGGGAGAGAGTTCTGGAATAATTGTAAGCACATTGAACATTGCTTAGCCGGTGAAAGCTGTAACGTACGTGGAGCAGTAGGCATGAAACCACAGCCCAAAAGAAGTATTCACGGCGCTTGGGGTAGGTCTTCTGAAGGTTCATCGCCGCTTTCTGTGCTCCTTGCCAGTCTAATACTCGGACCATTCCCCAAAACCATTCCTTAGCAAGCTCTTCATTCTGAGGTTGCGATTTAACTGCTCGGTCCCAAAGTTTTGTGCCCTCCTCCGCATATGCAGGACCAAGATTGGACCACACCCGACTGAGTAAACGCAAAGTGTCGATGGATTGAGTTGGGGGAGTTCGGTCGGAGAGAGAGCGAGCAATCTGCAGAGCTTCTTCGGTGGCTGCGGGGGTAGAGATGTTGGTGAGGACGAAAGCTTTCAGTACCTGAAGTTACAGCTCAGATCAGTTTTGCCCAGTCAAAAAGTCTATGGATATTCAGAGCCTACAAGAAGACTCTCGGACTTTTCGCCTTTCTTAAGCCGACGATTACATAGCTGAAGAGCTTGCTTGGGGGCTCCTAGCTCCAGCTGTTCCCAGACAAGCTGGTTCTTGCGATTGTCCGCGGTAGACATCGAAATTGATGGTTAAACGAAATTGGATGTGCGAGGTTGAGAGGGCGCTCAATTGTCGGAAAAGCAACCCGTCATGCAATACTTCTCGGTGCCGAACGATTGTGACACAGAGGCCAAAGGAAAACGATGTACCCGAGTATAATTTGAAACGCGACTAGCCGACTGCAAGGCGGGAACTTAAGGTGGGGCAAGGAAACGTGACGATTTACTGGGAGGGTAACCCTTGATACACCTCTCTGGCCAACATCCCGACACGGTATTCGGCATCGCGTCTCAGCAACACGTTCGGTTTCTATCGCGACAATGGGGTTAATCAAGGCGTATTATCTTGTCCGCGTGATCGCGGCGGTACATATCTTGATGGGTTACCTTCTTTTGGCTGCCCCACAGAAGCTTGCAAACCAATCAACTATCATGGTTCTTGGAGAAGCACTCGGCCTGGTAAGTCTTCTAACCAATATATGTGTTCACTAGACAGGATAATAACCGCATACTTTGTAGCCTCAACCAAAATCATCATTTGTTGAAAATCCCCTCGCTGCTGCGCTCGCTGGACTTGTTTTTATACTATTTGGAATCACCGACATTTTTGCTTTGACATCGGAAGAAGAAGTCACTAGAGATTATTGGGGTGCCCAAGGTCAGCGCCAATTTTCGTTCCATCAGAAATTCGGTCACTGAAGTAATTGTTTAGCGCCAATTCGTACCCTCTTTTTTGCTATTATCTCTGGATATGGCTATCTCATGAAGCCTGGAAGAGCTAATATGTACACTGCCCCGGAGCACCCCATCGTAAACAGTGTGGTCTTCTCATGGGCATTTATGGAAGTCATTTGGTGGTTTTGGGTGAGTAGAACCTTATCCCAAGCTCTATGGTGATAAAATATTAACAAACTATAGGTTTACACCGTTCTGCGTGAGGAAAAAGGAGAAGCATATGCACGCATCTTTGCTCGGAAGAAGGCCAAGATGGAGATGATGATGAACGAAGACTAAATAGATTACTGTTTTTGCGCAAGTTACCAAATTGTATTTCATTTCCAGTTTTAGACGGCAAAGAATTACCATACCGTACCATACATGTATCTAGTCTCTATATATTCGAGTTAATAGTCTTCTGTGGATCATGTTCTTTCAAAGCTTCGGATCGGGGAACAACGGCGAACCCCGTCACGACTGCGACTGGGGAGCTTCATCGTTAGCGCGGCAGCTTAGACTAGCCCCCGCCACATCTTAAACCCTAGCCCCACCCGCCGTGCTCAGTTCGAGAAAAAAAGTTCGTTGGAACGACACGAGCTTCACGACTCAGCGCACCGTAACCGAACTACCACTACCACCGCCCTAAGTATTTCCATACGCCAAATTCGCAAAAATGGGTCTCGCAGGTCCCAAAGAGTTATTCTCCCCTCTCTTCTGTACTTACACCGTTTTAACGCGCGTACAGAAGTAAGAAAATCGGCAAGGACCCAAGAAACACCTTCTGGTCAAACGATACCTCGCGATTTGGTCACCAGTACCTTGCGAACCTTGGATGGACTCCGGGCCAGACCCTCGGCGATAGTAACTCGAGCTACCACAAGTCTGGACATATCACAGCGGCTTCCTCGACCGGTGTTAAGATTCAGATCAAAGATGACAACCTTGGAATTGGCGCAAAGAAGGGCGCACAGGAAGATGAGTGCGTTGGACTGCTGGGACTACAAGGCTTGTTGGGAAGGTTGAACGGAAACACGGAGCAAGTTGAGCGGGTCCAGGAGATGCAGGACCGGAAAAAGAATGAGCTCATTGAAAGCAAATTTGGAATGAGATTTGTTCGTGGTGAAGTTTGGGTCGCGGACGACCTTACGAAGTTGAGGGAGAGGATGTTGAAAGACAAGGCTGCAAGGGAAAATGCGCAAAAGAAGTTAGAGGCTGGCGATAAAGATAACAGCGACGAAGACGGAGGAAAGCGTAAGAAAAGGAAGAGAGATGATGCAGAGGAAGGTGAAGCTAAGGAGAAAAAGAAATCCTCCAAGAAATCCAAGGATAAGAAGAAGTCAAAGAGTGAGGAGTCAGACAAGAATAGTGGAACATTACTGGAGGTCCGCGAATCCAAATCTAAATCCACATCCACCGTTACGACTACTTCCGAGGACGAATCAGATTCAGCGGCACGTAAACGGAGAAAGGAGGAGCGGAGATTGAAGAGAGAAGCGAAGGAGGCTAGGCGCAAGGAGAAGAAGGAGAAAAAGGAGAAAAAGAAGGAAAAGAAGGACAAGAAGGACAAGAAGCAGAAAGCAAAAAAGTCCTCGTCGGACTCCGACAGTTCTTCCGATTCCGAGTCCGAGGCTGAGAAGACCGTCACCAAGACCTCGACTCCGGCATATAACGCTCTGAACGGCAGACATGCTATTAGAGCACGCTTCATCGCTGCAAAGAAGAGTGCTATGATGGACGCTGCATCATTGAATGAGGTTAGTTCCTACCTAAAATTGCCACGAAATTGGATACATTTGCTAATTCCTATCAGATTTTCATGATCAAGGCATGATGCGGATACATAATTACGGCTCTTTCCTTACAAAAGTTTCTCACCCTTCCTTACTCTATCTACCCACCGTCGGATGTGGTGCTGTCAGTGCGGCAGGGCCGATGGAAAACATCTGATGCCGTTAATGCCCCATTAATCCACCCCAAAAGTTCCTTTGTTTCTCCATGTAAAAATTGCGTCTGCTTTACGGTGATATCTGTACCTGCCCGTGGTCTTATAGCAGTCACGGTTACCGGAGTAGTTGTATTTGGTTTATACTAGCAGATGACACATGATTTATTAGAAAATAGAATACATCCCGTAAAAACATTAATTATTTGTCTGTTACGGTTATCATTATCGACCCCAGTGGTATCATGATCCTCGCACGTAGGCACCGAGTAGCTGCTGGCTTGGCACCTGCCCTCGACCCTCTTGTCCTGCGTAGAATCCAACGCATGTCCCGTCTTCTATTACCAAATTCTAATTAACATCTACGACCACTTGCTTTATTGAAAGCTTGTCACTCGCGATACCTTTCCTTACCGCCCGGTCTTCTGTTGTGCCACCACGGCACATTATCGCTTGTGCTTTTATCGGACTGTAGCTAGTACTCTAGCTGCCTATCGTTTCCCTCGTTTGCAGCCAGGGCACGTCACAGCCAACCAGCGCCTCGTCTACTGTTTGCCCCTCCTGCTTTCTACGATAACCACCGATCCCATCACCTACAAAACGTCTTTATCAACTCTCATCAACCCTTCATCTTCGCCAGCTTCTTTGTAGCGCCACCTCGAACATTTTTCACAACAGCTGGAGCACTTGCGTCACCGACAAAACAACCTACCGACACCATGGACGCAAAAGTTGCAGAGTTTATGGCCATCACGGACACCTCTGCACAAAAGGCAGAATCATACTTGAAAGTATGCGACGGAAACCTTGACCAAGCCGTAGAGCTATTCTTTGACACTGGCGGAGCCGACATCGATGCTCCCGCTGACTCTGCGCCCCCGCCGTCTCTTCCGGCTCGTCAAACTGGGACTTCGAATGCGCCTATTTCCGCTGGTGGCCGTTCCGAGGATGACGACTTAATGGAAGCTATTAGAGCTAGTGGTGGGGGGGCTCCCACATCTTATGAGGACGACGAAGCTATGGCCCGCCGTTTACAAGAAGAACTATACGGTGGTGGTGGAGGAAGCAGCAGTATGGGTATGGAGAACGGCGTTAGAGCTCCGATTGCAAAGACTGTCGAAACTTTGCTTCCTGATGATGATGATTTCGATGATGATCAATACACACACCCACCTGTACGCCATGGACGAATCGGTAGGTATCAGTTATTGTCGAAGCTTCTCAAATTAGTGTAGCTGATTTGGCGTTTTACAGACCCTCAAATGAGAGCCGGCATTTTTAATCAACGCACAAATGTCTGGGACGACCGTTCTCCCTCTTCTTTATCACCAACAGAACGTGCTAGACGACTCGCCGAGGCCACCGGTGGTGCATCAGCGCATTCGTCACATGCCAGAAATCTTGCGGAGCTGTTCAGACCACCGACCGAAATCATGTATCGCAGGTCATTCGAAGATGCCCGTGATGATGCCAAGGAGCTAGAAAAGTGGATTATTGTGAACCTCCAGGAAGATTCGACCTGGGCTTGCCAAATTCTCAATCGCGATATTTGGAGAAACTCAATGGTCCAACAGACAATTCGGGAGAATTTCATTTTTCTTCAACACAACCGCAATAGCGAGCAGGGGCGCAACTATATTAGGTTGTATATGGCAAATGCTTTTGAAGATTCGTTCCCGCACGTTGCGATCATCGATCCCCGCACAGGAGAACAAGTTGAAGTATGGAAGAAAATGCCAGTGAAGCCAGAGGATTGTGTACAGATTCTCCATGAGTTTTTGGAACGCTTCTCACTGAATGTAAATGCGAAGAATCCGGTTCAGCGAGGCCCAGGCGGTGCTACAAGTGCTGCGGAAATGGACGATTATGATTACATGTTCGAAGATGATTCGATGGAGGTTGAGGAGGATGAGCCGCCGGCAAAGGGTAAGGAGGTGGAAACTTCGCCATTCCACAAAATAGCAAGCGACAAGCACCATCAGGAGCCACAGCCTGGGCCAGATGTCACTGCCATTCAGTTTCAGTTGCCCACCGGAAAGAAGATTGTTCGCAAATTTTTGATTCGGGACCCCGTCGAGCGTTTGTTCGAGTATGTCAAGGCGGATCTTTTTCCGGGCGAGGAATTTGATTTGATGGGCCCCCTCGGCAAGAAATTGATCGATATTCTGCACCAGACTATTGATGAGGCAGGGCTAAAGAGGGCGAGTGTCATGGTCGAAATTGTGGACAAGGAGTAAAGCTTAGGCGCTAGGATTTATACTTCTTCCGTGGTGAATTTTGCTTTGGCTCTGGACCAATTGCTTGTCATGCGGATGGGGATTTGCTTGGGCGCCGCATATTACATTTTCCCTCTGTCGGCTTCCGCTGCAGATATGTATAAGCTTCAATTACACCGCACTCGATTGTTTTTACATACTTAGACTTAGCTGGCTGTCTTTGCAGTAATCATGTTTTGTTTGTATTTCACTGTGTTTCTCTGTTTGGAGTTTCCGCTGCTTGTTTAGGGTTTTGTCATAGTTTCTGCAGATAAAATAATCATCTGTACTTATTCCCTCCTAAAACTCACAGTGAATGTCTTCATTAAGAAAGTATCAATTTGTTTCCAGAATTGCTGTGTTGGTCCACTCCGGTGCGAGGCTCTGCACACACTCGTATATTCCAATGCCCACCACTTATAAACCAGGTCTCATCGCGGTGCACATTTCGACCAGTCTCCATATATTAACAGCCCCACAGAAATACAATACGCATGTTGCTTTCCATTTTCGTTCCTGAATTCTAATGTGCCCTTGCCCTGCTGCTCTTCGTCCCCTCGCTCGCTCCATGTACTAATCCCAGTTCTCTCTGACTCCATCGAACCCCTGACCCTCACCCGCCCCCACGTTAACCGCTGTGATCCACAACACCCCAAACATCCCAAACTAAACACCTTAAACATCATTGAGGTCTCCCCGCAATACACCACGAATCTAAACCCCGAGCCGGAAGTATCGCGCCCCTTCCGTTCAAAACAAAGTATTCACAGCTCTTCCTTGGAGCTGCTTGCTATCCTTACAAGTTGGGGGCGTCGAGCCGCCACAGAGCCCCTTCTTCCTACCACGTTAGCCGAGTCGTCACTGCAACAGCGTCCGAACTACATTACAATCCTGGGTCACTTTGGCTCCCCCGATTTCGTTAATTCTACTTTGGTGTTGCCTTGGTACATAGCTTCTTGCCATAACGGAGACTGGGTCATAGGTTAGCACGCTCACGACGCATACGACGAACGGTCCTTACCCGTGCCAGAACACACTTGCTCGTGTTTGAAGGCATCGAGAATGGCATCAGCTCGATACCCAAGCTACAACGACTCTCCCTCAGATATAGCTAGCTCCGGTGGTGCGATGAATCAGCTTGTGGATCCAGAGACCTTGTATACCAAACAAGGCTGTATTGGTGGGTAACTTCCCCATGTCGCTGAGAGCCTTTGAGGTGTTACGCGAGTATCATGTTAGTTAATGCTAATGCTCTGTTCAGGCGGCGGTAGTTTCGGTAAAGTTTACAAGGGTGTCGACAAGCGAACTGGTCAATCCGTAGCTATCAAGGTCATCGATGTCGAGAACGCCGAGGACGAGGTTGACGATATCATCCAAGAGATCAATATCCTTTCCGAGCTGCACTCGCCGTACGTCACTAAATACCATGGCTCATACCTCAAAGGTTCGGATCTTTGGATTATCATGGAATACTGTTCCGGTGGCAGCTGTGGCGACCTCATGAAGCCAGGATTAATTCCCGAAGAATATATAACTATCATTATCAGAGAATTGCTGAATGGTTTGGAGTATCTACACAGCGACAATAAATTGCATCGCGATATCAAAGGTACTTCCGTCATTATGTATTACATTGGGCAAGCTAACTCAAATAGCGGCGAATGTACTGTTGGCAGCCAATGGACAGGTTAAGCTTGCAGATTTCGGTGTTTCAGGTCAGCTAACAGCAACCATGACGAAAAAAAATACGTTTGTTGGAACACCATTTTGGATGGCACCCGAGGTTATCAAACAGTCCGGTTACGACCAGAAAGCAGACATATGGTCACTTGGCATCACTGCTATAGAGCTTGCTATGGGCGAACCGCCTTACTCAGACATTCATCCTATGAAAGTTCTTTTCCTTATTCCGAAGAATCCACCGCCAGTATTGGAGGGCAATTTCACAGACAAGTTCAAGGAGTTTGTAAGCCTTTGCTTACAGCGAGATCCAAGGGATCGCCCAACAGCTAAAGATCTACTTAAACATCCTTTTGTAAAACGCGCCAAGAGAACCAGTTACTTGACTGAACTAATTGAACGACACGAGCGATGGGTAACGGAGAACGGTAACAAGAAACCTGGAGATGAAGACTCTGATGAGGGTACTATGGATAGTAGAGACGGTAGATCCGCAGACGAGGAAGATGATAACGATTTATGGGATTTTGGAACAGTACGGCCCGTTGGAGGAAGGAGTAGTGCAACTGGCCTAAAGAGCTTGAGTGAAGCTCAGGCTAATATGAGATATATGGCACAAGCTGTCGACAGCAATGATTTTGTGGATCATAGCTCATCAAAACATGATCGACGAAACGAGGAAAGAATACAACCAGCCCACCCACAGCACAGAGCACAGGAGAATAGCAAACAGCAGCATGTACCCCCGGTGCCCCCGCATGGACATGGTCAATCAGGGTCATACGATTCGGGATATGGCACAGCTTCCCCGGAGACGGTGAGAGGTCTAAAACGGCACGAAGCAGCCTATCAGGCACTCCCACCGGCACCACAACCCTCACACCATATGGCACCCCCATATCGAGACGAAAGAATACCGCAACAAGCGATGCAACCTGTCCAGCCGATGCAGCCAATGCACCACCATAGCCGTGCGCCTAGCACTAGCTCCCAGTCTGATAGAATTTTACAAGCTGATTTGGCAAAAGACATCGGCTGGATGCGCTTAGGGCAAGGGCAACCAGTTGGCGAGCATGAGCGAACGCCTCCTGTATCTAGAGGAATGGCATCGAAATCTGATGTTCTCCCTGATCAAGGAGGGCTGACGGCATTCCCGCAGCCTCAACTTGGGCGACAAACATCGCATGAGATTGCACAAGAACAGATGCGACGACAGATAGAACTCCAAAACAAACCTAGGCAAGACCAAGCACAGGCCAGGAAGCTACAGCCACCTCCGGGCCTTGGTCATCAGCCTCATTTCACCCCCCCTCTACAACCTACATCTGTCCCCCAATCACACCCGTCACACGCACAGCTCCGTTCTCCTCCTTCGACCCATTCTTTACCTCATAACCTGCCCCCTGCACCTATTGAGCACAGACAGTCGATGGGATCCATTCCGGATCACAAAAACCCTCAAATGCGCTCACAAGATCATCCTACAGATCCCACCGCCCTTGATGATGTCATCCTACCCGCTCTAGAGGCTGCACTTCAACGGCGTGCATGCAGTCTTCAACAGTCTATGAGAAAGAACAGCAGTGGCCAAGAGGGACGACAGCAGGCCCATGAAAGGCTGAAGAAGCTAGTTTATAAAGTTGCCCAGTTGTTCAAAGAGATTGAAACTTACGACAGGGCTGCTCCAGTTGGTATGGGTCGTGATGCTGCTGACTTTTTGGAGGGATTTTTGGAGGAGATAGTCATTAGGGTTGGGGAGGAAGAGGAGGAAGATAATCAGCAACACCAACCTCAGCACCAACCCCGGCACCAACCTCAACACCAACCTCAGCATCAGCCTCAACACCAGCCTCCGCACCAGTCTCACCAGCCTCCGCATCAGTCTCAGTACCAGCCTCAGCACTCTTCCCCACATCTGTCTCATCATCAGCAACAGCATCAAAATCCTATGCAGCCATCTTCCCAGCAACAACAGAGGAGATGGTAGATGGTAGATGGTTATCTACCCACTAATGAGTGCATATACTACATTTATCAGATTGTGGCTAGTCTTGGGGCATGGGTCTTTGGATTTCTGGAGGATGCCAGGGTGTTTATTTTTAGGGCAAGAGTCAAATGGGTACATAGGGGTTTGGTTTGAGTGAACTAGGGATTAGGGGTTGGTTTGGCTGCTTACAACGATTACTGCCATTACTTATGTTGGGGGTGTTTGGCGAGCGATTCAAGATACCACCATGATTATGAAGTTATGCAACTGGTTTTGTGTATGATGATACCTATTCTCCTGTTTTGCTGTATGAACGGAGATTTCGATGTTAAGGCCGTATTTTTATGTTTTCTTGTTGATACCTATGATGTGACGAGGATGATGATTATAACTAGAGGTCCCGTGTAAGGCGGATTTCTTTTTTTAAAAAAAGGATTAACCCATCTCTGCTGACGACACTTTTTTCTTGGGTTCCTTTAGGGGTTGTGTTTTTTTTCTTTGTGTCTTTTTAGATTAAGTACCAATAGTAACGTGGTATGTATATACTCACTACCGGTAACTCGGGAGACATGTGACAGAGCTCGTTCCGTCATTACAATCATCATCCTCATAATCATCATATCCTTTGACCCATGAAACCGAGTCCCGAGTTATCCCATTCGGCTTCGGTTCCACGGAGGAGTTCACGGCTTCTTCCATTTTATTATCCCCACTTGAAGTGAAATTGAGAACCGAGTGCCTTTTTTTTGGGAGGCGGGGGGGGGGGGGGGGGGGGGGTGTAAACTAAATCTTTCACTCGTGCGCCCACCCACCCACTTGGTCTTTTTCTTTCTATCTGGCCCGCTATTTTTTCGGCTACAACGGATGTCGCGGTAAACACTGAATACTGAACACTGAATACAGTAATAGCCATAGCCACTGCCATAGCTTTTGCCATAGTACATCCACCGAATCAAAACAGGCTTTTGCGCATATGGAACCGATTCACGACCGGCTCGGAGCTCGACGACGGTGTGACGGTCTCGGTTGTTGGTTGTCAACAAGCTACGGATCACCTGCGGATGAGCCGTGATTGAGCCATGGTTGATCACCATGTTGTGTGTGACGTTGATCATGTTAAATCTATACGTATGTATGTACTGATCTGTAGTTTCCGGTTCTCGTGTGCATATGGTGAGTACTGTGTGAGATAGATAGATACGGTTTTAGATAGATGGAATAGAACATGGAATAGAGAATGGAATAGTATAGATAAAGCATAGCATAGCATAGCATAGCATAGCACAATATAGCATAATGTAGCATAATAATATAACATGGTATACTTTATCCATAATATTAATCAAAACAGAAACATGAGATCTGTAGATTTGTTTGGCACTATATGTAAATACAGAAAATATAGCACACAGTAAATACACTAACTGATTTGGTTTGCATATCATAGCCGCTCACTCTACCTATTCCATGGAGTAGTAGGCCGGTGCCACTTTGTGCCACTAAGGAGAACGAGTGGCGTTAATGTTTGTTGATATGCCTTCCCCTGATAGTAACCAGATGGCAACCCGGAGGAAACCTGAGGGCATCTGTTGGGATATATAGCAGTTGTTGGTTAAAGAAAATGTTGGTTTAGGTGAAAGTTAAGGTTAATATTAATAAAGAAGTTTGATGCCACCCCCCCCCCCCCCCCCCACATACTCCTCATCCTTATCGCTATTATCAAAAATATTGAAAGAAGTGTGGAGGCGGGGAAGGATAGAAGCATTGGAAATATTGAAAGAGGCGGGGAAAGAAGGGGATACGACGGACGGTGGAAGGTGGCAAAAAACTATCGGTCAGTGGCAAAAAAAAAAAAGAAAAATCCGAAACTTTATGTACATGAGAAGTGTTAAGACTGGTAGATAGTATAGCATAGCATAGTATAGCGAGGGATACATAATACGGAGAATGATGCTCCTACAGCTCCTATAGCTGGTATCTAGAATAGTAGATATCGATGCGATGTACATATGTACAGATGTACAGATGTCTCGGGATGGGGTTTTTTTTTCTTTTTCTTTTCTGTTTTTTTTTCTTTTGTGAATGGACCAGACCCTACTATCGAAAGCCGTGTATCGAGCCCTGACATATACATAGCAAACCATATTCATTAGGACTAGTTTCCTTTTTGCTGATTGATGAGGGCATCAATATCAGCTTTAAGTTTTAACTTCTTATGTTATGGATGTATGTTATGTATTAATATCTAGTGTTTTATCCTCAAAAAAAAAGAAGAAAAAAAAAAGAAGAAAAAAAAAAGAAAAAAAAAGAAAGAAAAAAACAGTCCAATTCTTAAACCCAGAAGAGAACTGGCAATAGAGAGTGATACCCCATGTCCGTACTCTGTACTCTTGACTCTGCCCTACCTATACTTCACCCTTTAACCCAGGTCTCGAGCCGAGGACCGAAAGTTGAAAGTTGAAAGAATACCCGTTTTCGTCCAAAAAGCTTCGGCTTCACATCCTACAAGAAGTAATATGATCTATAGTATATAATATAGCATCATATCCCTTGGATTGGATTCCAGTGAAGTCTATGAAGTGATTCTCTGATTCGATACTTCAAGATTCCGATTCTCGAAGCTTCCGATTTCCGAGCAGCTACATAGATTCCAGACTCCATCTCAAAAGTCGGCATATCTATGCGAGGCTGTGCGAGGGACAGAAGAAAGACCGTCACTGCGCATGGAAAGCACACTAACGTAGGTTACTAAGTTATTAGATTCTTCTTCATCTGTTTTCCAACAAAATGGTTCGCTCGGTGATTTCGCGATATCTTCGCTGGGATATAGGAAAGATATCTTATTGATTCCAGGCTGCGGTTGGATTGTCGGTGGTGGTA
Organism: Pyronema omphalodes; assembly: GCA_024516155.1. NCBI lineage: Eukaryota > Fungi > Ascomycota > Pezizomycetes > Pezizales > Pyronemataceae > Pyronema > Pyronema omphalodes. Next base: position 68,117 of record JAJJXM010000058.1, read on the forward strand.
GGATTAGAATGACGGAAGAGGAGATGTATGTAAGTAGATACCTGAGGTCATCGACATGACATGACATGATAAGGCAGAGTAAAATAGAGTTGTAAAATTTAATCTGTCAGCACGTATGTATGTATGTATGTGTATGTAGATAGTAGAATGTCGGTTGTAAAGCATGGTGTACCAGTACCAGTACCACGACATCATCGTTGGTGTTCCACTTCACTGGTTCTCGCCCGGATGCCAATTTGTAGCTCTCCCGCAGCATGGGTTACGGCACCATATACCCTGGGTCGGGACACACATGTACAGGCATACATACTACATACATGCGCTCACCCACTGAATCTAGATACGTTCCAGCCTTCGATTGATGGCCTTCCTAGACAGACAGACAGACCGTCAGCCATGCCAGCCATAATAAGTAGAAGCACTACTTTATTAAAGTCCTTACTCTACATACATACAGGCACATAGTCATACGTCTCTAGTAAGTATGTAAACGCTTGTGTTGTACATACTACAGGTGATTCGAGGCCTTTTTTTGAAAGAAAAAAAATCCGGCTATCTGTTCCGAATGGCGTGGCACGGATAGAGTTTTGGGTGGCTTATAGTTACCGTGTTGATGGATACAGTCACATAGCAACGAAGGAATGGGATTGGAGAAAATCGGTAAGCTGAAACTGCTCCTAAAGATCGTGACTTTTGGTTGCCGTCGGCGTCGTTTTCGTTTGATATTTAGCCTTTTTGGAAAGCAAAGCAAGTCTTGGATTCATCATTCGATGCCGATGGAGATGGTCTTACCAATAACGTAGTTAGTAGTCGTGATCCAATCCCAATGCGTATTAAGAATTGGTTATGACATAGGACTAGTCTATTTTCTCCTTGGGTCTCTCTCTCTCTAAGGCTAGATATACATACAGTCGACTCGGTTTATAAGGATACGCCGGGACCGAAGGGGTGTACCCTTATATGATGTATATTCTTACAGACCGAGAAGCTTGGCACGAGTGATTGGTCGAGATGCACAGAGCTGGGGCAGTGCTGAGGTAAGTGGAGTCCTAGCGCCACACGAATTGCAACAAATTGCACCATAGCCACATCACCAGCCGCCCCACTGTATAAGGGTACCATACAAATTTTCGGCATTTCTTAAGGATATTCTAATACACTGTGATACCCTTAATTCCCATACAAAAACCGTCGGGACCGCGGCTGGTATCCTTCTACAGTGGGTATTCTTATAGATAGTACCCTTATAAACCGAGTCGACTGTACATACATATGTACTATGTACATAACCTTCCATGGCTTGTGGCAAGTTTCACTTTCTTCTGTCTGTGTCTGTGTCTGTGTCTGTGGCTGTACATAGTACTATCAACGTGGCGGGAGAGAGGCTTGCTTCGTGCTTCCTTCTCGGGAGACCCACATGAGATCGGCGTTATGCGTTCAACTGCGATCGCAGCATTCCCGAGGAAACGGACCCCGTTTGCTTCAAACTTACAGCGGATGGGGATTGGTTGATGAAGGTTTTTTTGGCAGCGTTTGGCAAGCACATGTTGACATTAAGAAGATGACTAAACTGTTTAAAGTTAGATAATAGTGGCACTGTTACTATAACCTTTAGGTGTCATTAGGCTTCTCTGCCGGCAGGAGATGCGCTACCAAGTTAGAGTGGACTCTAGCATGGTGCCTACATAGACTTATGAATTTCTTCAGCTCCTGAGGGGTTTATCCTTCTCCTGCTTTGTCCGATGTTGATTGTGGTGATGATGGATTTTTTCTGGTTCGGAGGGGCAAAAGGAGGGGAGGTTATGAAGTTTTTTCCATCCAGTGAACTAGAATTCCAATTCCACTATTTTTAAAGCTGCCAAAAACACCACTGTCTTCGGCTGGCCTACGGCCGAAGCATTGCACAAAAGAAGCAGGGAAGTTGAGGACGGAACTCCAAGTGGAGTCGACGTCAATATGCATTACCAACCCCGACTAAGCTACCGATAAAGGTTAGTATGTATGGGCTTTAGTATTGGCGCTAAATATTCGTTGTCGGGAAGCGGTAAACAAAATCTACACGATAGAAGGAGATGGTTCCAAAAAATGAAAGATATCTATGGTGAAGAGACGTGCGGAAGAAAAATCCGTACAGATTTGTGTGATGCATGGTGGGATTTAATTTACGATCTGCGGATCCCTTCGCGGCTTCGCTTCGCTAAGAATACGTCGGTTATCTAGACGATCGTGATACTGTGTGAATTTGCTGAGGGAGATTAGGTGGCTTTCAAATTGAAGCGTCCTCTCACCCGCACACGCCTAAAGATAATACAGTAAAGTAACTTCAACCGGTTCCCGTTGGTGTCACGGCTTCGTTTAGTGAGAGTCAATATTGCCCACATGGCTTCCCGAGACTATCCAGATTACGAATAACTCCTAAAACATATTGTGAAGTTGGTAAGCAGAATGTTTATCAAATCCGACATCTAGGTTCGAGATTCTTTGGGTGTTTCCGATGAATCGGTAACCCATACACAGAATGTGCACATCTATTAATGTTCGACATCTTCTTGGTTCCAAACTCATCAACAATCCTAGATGATCGAATTTGAGTCGTGGTATCGTGGGTATATGGTGATAGACAGATTGATGATTTTCGAAACAATAACAAACATTTACAAATACAGATATCACAGGAAATAAAATGGCTTTCTACACTTGTTGAATCTTGAACTATTTTTAAAACACCTGCCGAAGCTACCGTTGTTTGCTTATGAAGATCAGACTCGTTTGAAATCCATAGCGAGATGCCTCGAACAGAACATCTCTACAGACTCACGCTTGTTTGTCCATTACAAAAACTTACGGCAGGTGCCGTAGGAACGTTTCACCCTACATCTTTGGCTCATATGAGAAGCCAACTAACCGTAATCCCAAGCCAGAATTATATATGTACTGTATAAACTTTACATACGTTGGAGTCGAGGCTTTCCAAAGACACTGTATCCCATATATAAGCGATTAATAATGGGTTAAAAGAGATGTGGAGAACTCAACAAGACGGCCAGGCTGGCTTCAAAAGCCCAGAGTCCACAGACAAAGCTGAAAATTGCACACTGGAACAATTAATTGAAACGTCTGTTTGGGAATATTTTGCGTCATATGACAGGATCCAATATAAGTGCACGGCCGCGGCTGTAAACGCCAAATGAAATGGCCGTGCAGCCAATTCCGCATTGTCCAACCAGGCGGCGATTTGATTATGGTTAAGAGACGCTTCGGCCATGCTAACCATGCTGCTTTAGTAGAATTTTGATATACTCTAGCCTCCAAAGTTCTTCCGCATGGCATGGAAATTCTGCGACGACACGGGTTCTGCCGGACATGTGTACCATACATGTGCATACAGATACATTGATACCTACAGAGGTGCTGACTGCAGAAAGAAAAACGACGGCGATTTGCCACTTGCTTGATGACCGGATGGCTGGCTGGTTTATGGACCATGATGGATGCGTGAACGGTTGGTCATGGACCGCTGGGAGGGATGGATCATAGTGCTGAGAGAGTCAGAGACGGAAAGCCTGGATTGGCGGTTGCTCAGTCATGTCTACTGCGGTGGATGGTTCAGGCGCTGATGAAACCGCAGAGAATGACGGCACCAGAGTAGCCAGGAGCCCATGCCTTACTCTGCTTTGATTTTCCTGTCTGTACAATTGATGGCTGAATGATGGAGCAGAATACGGGGGGGGGGGGCAGCTTAGAGTTTGCTATTATCCCTACTGTTTCTGTTTCAAGTGTTGTTGCGTATCACGGATCTGCTTTCCGCCTCATTTCGCATCGCTGTGTGAGCGTTTATTGTCGGGTGTATGTATTCTTGATTCTGTATCAGATGGTTGTTTTAATGGAATTGGTTTGTTTTGTTTGTCTGGCGGTATTCTGTATTTGGTGGTATTTTGTATCCAGATGATATTGACTATTTTGTTGAATATCCGGTGGACAAAACAGCAGAGCACCGGTGCTTATTCCCACATCCCCACATGATACTTGTCATTATCTCCCTATATCCGTCCCCACAATACTTGTCGTCTCTGCATATCGCCATCCATATCCTCCAGAATAATACCTTTTCGTCTCTCAATATTATCACTTTCGAAACCATCCCCACTTTTATCGTCTCTTCATTCAGTCATATCTCCCCAATACCATTTCCCAAATATGCACTCATAAATCCTCCATCCTCCTTGACAGTACATCTCTTACCACTAACCGTAAATTATCGTTATTGTCTGTTATTATCATTATCATTATTATTACTGTATTATTGCCGCCGTCGTCGTCGTAGTCGTAGTCGTAGTCGTCGTCGTCCCATCCCCCACGCCCACTACTCCCCCTCCCCCCCCTCCCCCTCCCCTCCGCACGGTCGGCACCCATCCATCATCAGCAGCCATCTCTTCGCACCATTCCACAAACTACAAGACTGACAGGGATCACCGGCTGCTGTCCAGGAATTACCCACATTCGAAAAAAACCCATCGTCATACCTTTGACACGACTGCACACCACTGAGAGAGCTATCGTCATCAGTGCCTCTCGCTCTTTTCTATCATCTGTCTCCCCACCACCACCACCACCACCGCCATCACAACCATCACAACCACCACAACCACCGAGAAAGTCAACTCTCCCGCACCATTGACATCGGACTCAAGCCTGCCAAAAACACCCAAAGAACAACGACCTCTGCGGTTGCCGACTACTGCCCGACAGACACGCCCAAGAACGAGGATAGCGCGACCAGCCCTCGATCCGCGAGCAATTCTGTATTAGTGCACATCGGCCCCCACCCCAGCCGCAGTGTCTGAACGAAGCAAAAGTAGGGACGGCAGCACAGCAACAACCCAAACAACATCGCCACAATCGCTACCAGAGCTGCAAAAGACAGAGATACTCAATAACCAATTCAAATTCCTCAAATATCGTCAGAATCTGCAAGTGCAGAGATACCCGATAGCCGATTTCAATTCCTTAAAGACCGACAATTGCTACTGCACATCCCCATCGTCTTTAATCAGAAAGTGGCTGCCCAGATCTTCGATAACTATCCCCCGCCAGTTCCTAACCCCCTCATTGCCGACAGCAATCGATAGCTGGTCGACACCCGCGGTAAACACCCGATCTTGCGTGAGCTGCTATATCGACACAAGCAGTAATGCTTCCGGATTTGAATTCCCCGGTGACACCTGGTGAGAGCTCCAACGATGAGTCTCCGATTCCATCACCGTCCCCACCAGCATCGTCGTCGTCGATTCCCCCAAGAGTTCACTCTGTACGATCAATATCCGACCCCCCGATCGCTCCCCACCCGTCCTCAACACCCCTCGCCCTCTCACAGGGTCGGAGAGGAGCGCCGACATCTGGAGGCGTTGGAGGTGTTCCCCTCAACGCCGGTATGCGTCCTGATTTACAAGCAAAACTACAGGCATTTCAGGCATCAAGAATGCAGCAAGGAGCCGCTGCCGGTGCAGGTGGTATGTCCTCTCCAATTGCCGGAAAGCAGTTTATCGGAGGTCGCCCCGTAGGCCCCAATTGGAGCTCCGCACCTGCTATCGCCGGTCGTCCAAGGCCAGGTGTCCCGGTTGTTCCGGGTATGTCAGGCGCCCCCCCAATTCCAAAACCTTCGCTAGCCCAAAGACGGATGAACTTTCCTGGTGGTCTTCCTGGAGCTGGTGCGCCCCCTCCTACTCCTGCTGGTGGTGTTGGTGCGCCGGTTCTTGGCGAAAGCCCAGCAACTCCTGCAAACGGAATGCGAAGGCGCCCACACCCCGGAAAGCTGAACTCGACCGGCGATGCTGGCCCCAGCGACGGTGCCTCGGGATCTCTGTTCGACAAATATTCTCGGTTCGTTGATGCAAAGTCCGGAAGTTTAACGTTCAACGGAAAGGCGGTATTACACGGAAACGGAGTCGACTTTTCGTCGGGAAGCAGTATCCAGATGTCATTAGATGAAATCCAAACGTTGGAAGAATTAGGAAAGGGAAACTATGGAACGGTCTACAAAGTGATTCACAGAAAGAAGGGTCATCAACCCCCAAGACGGGGTAGTTTCAACGTGGGGCGATGCATTGCCGGCTCTCCCGAGACTCCAAGCTCAGGGAACCCTTCACCAGATGAGATGGATAGATCACCGCTTTCGCGATGCAACACTTCCGGTGCTTCTGATGGACAAGTTATGGCTATGAAAGAGATCCGATTGGAGTTGGACGAGAATAAATTTGCGCAGATTATCATGGAACTCGATGTCCTTCACCGGTGCAGGTCACCTTACATCATCGATTTCTATGGCGCGTTCTTCCAGGAGGGTGCAGTCTACATCTGTATGGAGCATATGGACGGTGGTTCCATTGACAAGTTGTACCGTGGAGGTGTTCCGGAGGGTGTTTTGAGAAAGATTGCATATGCGACGATAGTGGGTTTGAAGACATTAAAGGAGGATCACAATATCATACACAGAGACGTCAAGCCCACCAACATCTTGGTCAACACTCGAGGCGACGTTAAACTCTGTGACTTTGGTGTATCAGGTAATCTGGTTGCATCTATTGCTAAAACCAACATCGGATGTCAAAGTTACATGGCGCCAGAAAGAATTGCCAGTGGTGGTACTCAGGCATCGGTAGGTGCCAACAGTGGTCCCGCGGGTACATATGGTGTACAGAGTGATATTTGGAGTTTGGGTCTCAGTATCTTGGAATGTGCGATGGGATGCTACCCTTACCCGCCAGAGACCTACAACAACATTTTCTCTCAATTGAGTGTAGGTGTTCTCTCTCTTTGTCTTTGACGGAAAGCTAATCTGATGAATAGGCAATTGTTGACGGTCAACCGCCGGATCTTCCCGAAGACGGCTTCACCCCTCAGGCGCGAGATTTCGTTAGAGGGTGTTTACACAAGATCCCCAAGCTACGACCTACATATGCTATGCTTCTCCAACACCCCTGGGTTATTGACCTTGCAAAACCAGAAACTATTTCCGAGGAAGCTGAAGAGGCAGAGGTCGCTGCTGAGAATGGAGCAGACTTTGAATTACCACGAACAGTTACTCGGGGAGATTCCGAGGTTAAGGAATGGGTTGTTGCAGCTATGGACAGACGGAAAGCTCATATTGAGCAAGGTCTTAAGGGTCCTGAGAAGCCTGCTTTGCACGCAGCACCATTGGATGCGGTTCCTGGGAAGGATACTCCTACTATTGATGAAGTTAACGAGACTCTTGGAGAGTTGAAGGCGGTATGAGAATGAAAGCAATCGACGCATTTGAGATGGGCGCGGACTTCAAGATTCGAAAGATTCAAAACAAACCTGTATTTTTGTATTGTGCGATATTTACAAAGGGGCGGCTTTTCTTTTCACGATGATATATGCTCATTTCCTTGTTTCAATATTTTTTTTTCCATTTTTCGAACTCATTTTTTTTTCCATCATAACATCGAATACCCAGTTTTTTTTCCATCATCATAACATCGAATACCCAGTTTTTTTTTGACCTTGGCAGTAGTTATTCGTATGGTTCTTGTTTTATTTATTTCATTTTTTTGTGCTTTTATTTTTCTTCTTCATACAAGTCGTAGGCCCGTTATTATGATGTTTTTTTCCCTGTCATTCTCATTTTTTTATATGAAGAGGAAATGGTTTTTTTGTCTGGGCTCCCACTGCTGTTGCTTTTTTCCAAAGTTTCCCCAAAAATGGGATGGGTTTCGTATTTTTTTTCTTTTTCATTTTTTTTTTCTTTTCATCTTGTTGGATTACGGTGCATCATTGGATTTGGTTTGTGCTTTTTTTTATGCGTACGTACGCGAGTATGTATGGTGTGTTAAGATAACTGCGACTGAGATATGATAACTATTAACTATACCTCACTTTTGAAACTGCTGCTAGACGCTGGGTACGTATGAGTGAATGAAGTAACCTTAGGCGTATCAATAGTGATTATATAACTTCACGGACTCAGTAAAATCCGCCCTCCGTTGATTGTACTCTTTTCTAACCATGAGCCGATACAATCACTACGCTCTATGTGTGACCATAACAATCCACTCTACCCATACCTTAGTGTTCCCAAAATGACTTCTTTATCCATTTCACATTTTCAATTAATTATAACTGCCTTCAATTATTTGATTTGTGCTGGTAAGAGGTAGATAGCCTATGATCTTGGGCTACAAATATTCTATATTAACCCACAATACAACAGTGGACGTGATTACTATGGATAATATTGATTGAAAAGATATGGAATAAACAATTTTTGTGTTTGATTTTTGTTTTGCTCGCGTTGACGGCGGCATGGATTGGTTTGTTATACTACAGATTTTCTTATTGAGGATTCAATGCGTTTCTGTAATTTCATGACTCGAACCCCATAGAAACCTTTTTACCATTCGCTGTTTGAAGCTTATTTACTTCTTTAATTATACGCTGACTAAGGTCTGTAAAGCCAATGCAAGACCGCCGCTTGGAGCTTAAAATTGAAGTTTAGTTCGTTTCAATTAGTTCGTTTAGGGCGAATGTGCGTGACATACCGTGATCCTGCCATATGATGTCACCATAAACACGTCCACCTTGCATGGAGCTCGCCACAGCTCGCGTTCACTCAACACCATGGCCGACCTTCCACCATCTTACGCCCCCGCGCAAGAAGTCTGCATCAAATGCTCTCAGAACCTGCTGTTCCCTCCACCAGCGGCAGATAGTAGCAGTAAATCGGATATCACTAACCCCATAAAACAGCGTTGCTGCGGCCTATGGGTCTGTAGTAGCTGCATCGATGTTAGTTTATTTGCACCCTCTTCACCATCGAAACTAACCGCGTCAGAATAACCCACGACTCGCAAACTATTGTCCATACTGTCCCGACTCGGGTTTATTACCTCCTACCTATGCACCAGCTATCGGCACCCCAAGCTCCCGCCTTGAACCTCCTCCCGATGATCCCAGTGCCAATCCTCCCTCATATGGATCGCCAGATCTCGAATCGCAAGATCCCCCACAAAACTTGAATCAAGTTCTACAAGAGAGATCTGCCCTACCATCCTATGGATCGCCTGATACAAGCCCGCAACATTCACCGCCAGCCTTAAATCCGCCTTTGGAGACCAGTGCGACACCACCATCATATGGAGACTCAGGCTCACAGCATCCTAGCCCAATAGAACCATCCAGCTCTACACCTCCATCTTATGGAGCATCCAGTACTAGGCAGCAACATAATCCAATAGAAGCAGTGGCCTCAAACTCTACGCCACCATCCTATGGTGCTTCAAGTTCTCAGCAACCACAATCATCCTCGAGCTTTACTCCGCCCGAGTATGTTGAGAAGCCTAAGGATGATACTCTTCATTTTGTAAAGCCAACAGACACCCTACCAGGGTTAGCCGCAGCGTATGGTGTATCACCGGATTTGCTGCGTGTGCGTAATGGAATCTCTGAAGACGCACATCTCGCAGCACGTCAAGCCATCGCAATTCCCGAGGGTGGGGATTCCCAGAGTCCCGCACCATTAGAAGGACAAGAAATCGAATCCACACGAAGAAGGTTTCAGAGTATGACGAATTGTGATGATACAGAGATGGCGGAGGCATATATTTTATCGCATGATGGGGTATTGGAGAAGGCTATCGAAGCATGGACGGAAGATGAGAGGTGGGTTAGGGAGCAGGAGGAGAGGGAGAGGAAAGGTAAAGGTATTGTTAGTGGAAGAGGTATTATGCTCCCTTAGATATCCGGATATAAACTCGCTTGTAATTTAGTTACATACCATAGCTTAAAGTTCACGATATTGTATCACTATAGTAGTTATACTCATACATGGCTTCATAATTTATGGCTCGCGGTATCACACGAGCAGTGCAATGCAAAGCACGGGAGTCACATCACATGTTTTAATTAGCCAAAATGGAAGTCATGGTTCCTTCCATTGTCCGTCCATTATCGGTCCATTGCACGCTACTACGTCACCCCGATAACAACATCAATCCACCACATTATCGCGTATCCCTTAAACCCCACAAACTCCAAACCACCATGTCCATCTCCCACCGCATCTCCATCCGCTGGGTGGGTTCCCTTTTCCCCCTTCTTCACACCAATAACTAACCTTTCCAGCTCCCCACCCCTGCCTCAGAACCCCACTCCGTCCTAGTTCTGACCTCCCCCGAACGGCGCTATGTCGACCTACGTCTAACCCTCTCCCCATCCGGCAACACAGAATCCCTTTATTGGGGGTTCGCCGGCCAATCTTTCTATCCCACACCCAACTCGGGCCGCTGGGAACATTTCATCGACTCCCGGAGTGATGAACCGGGATGTGATGAGGGCTCGCTTGAAGTTCTGAAGAATGGTGATGTGCTGGAAAAAGGAAGGATGGTGGATTTTGAGGAGCCGGAAAAAGGGGTGAGGGAGTATGAGGAGGTTTGGAGGGATGAGGTATTGGATAAGGATAAGAGGGTGGCAATTGTGTTGGATACACAGGACGGAAGGATGGTGAGAGTGGGGGGGTGGGTACAGGCGGTACTGAAGAGTAGGGAGGGGTTTGCGGCGGGGAGATGGAAGGAGGGAGAGAAAATCTGGGCGGTGGGCAAGGAGTTGATTTTAGAGGAGATTTGGGAGAATGAGAAGGAGTTGGTGCTGGGGGAGGAGATTGAGAGGGAGGGTGTGGTTTGGAAGGTGGTGGAGAGAGCCGTTTGGTAGTTAGATTTGGTTTGTGGTTGTGGTTGTGGTTGAGATTCTGGTGGTCAGGTATGGGAATGTAAAGTGGAATTGCATTCGTTCTGAGTAATTCAAGCATTGTTATCCTTCTTTCAGCCTATGAATCTTCTGATTTCTCTTCGTTGCTTCCGTCTTTGAGTTAATTTCTCAAGTCTTTTTGCCTTCTTTTTGCAGGAAATAACTCGATGTGAATCAAAAGTTGGAGATATTCAGCAACCTATAAGAATTAAAAACAAAACAAAATGTACTCAAACTCAATCCAATGAATAAGAACAAGTTGTTGAAAAACAATAGATAGCTCCATATTCCACCGCCATCCCCGGTGTCTTCGGGTCCAGTTCGACTGTAAGTCTATATCCCGCATATCAGGGTCAAATTTAGGAATTAGATACTAAAATACCACAACAGCAGTTTTAATTCACTTCAACACACGATAATACTCAGAAGATAAAAAAAATCTAACCCTAAACTCAGCTAGGGCTCTTCATGCTTACCAGTTACCACCATTGACATTTACTTCTGGTCTTCATTAACAGATACCAGATCGAGTTTTTATATATTAATCAATAGAATTGGTTATAGCTAAATCACAATAATCATACTGCTATAGACCATCTGAACCATGGTTACTGCCCATTATGCAAGCGTTGTGATTCCTTTGAGGATAAGCAATTATGAATAGAATGGTATTGTACAAAGTAAACCATTAAACCGCCTCAAAACCAAGTCTTCTATACATACCATATCCAATACTTGGTAAATCTTCATAAACTCCCACCTAGAGTCAAATGGTATATCATACACGGCTTCATTCTTCACTACATCCCATCTATTTTTGAATTCTAACTTCAATAATCATCACAATCAAATTATCACATATATACCAAATCTATATATTCGGAGCACATTAACCCCCCCCCCCCCCACCTTTCTTTTTTTTTATCCACCATGCCCAGATATATCCATAAACCGCATAACTCAGCCTCATCTCTCACCGTCCAAATTCCCAACCTTTAACGCTCCTTCGCCTCATTAATTCCTTCACCTGCATCTCTTCCTCAAACCCCCTTTCCAAATTTTAACTCCACAAGTCTACAAATCGGCATATATATCTGTCCATTTTATGAACCGCCAGTGTTAACAGCGCTCATGGGCCGTGATTATAATCTTATCCATGTATGTACATGGTTTGTTTCAATGTCAACTTCTCGGAAATTCATTATCTAACAACAGCGTAATAACATCCTACCTCCCGTTCAAGCTACAATATAAAGAGTTGGCCTGTAGCCTGCAGCTTGTGGGTTGTAAATTTTCTTACTTGCTCAGCTCTGGGTATTTATTATTAAGTCAGGTCTATTTAGAAAGATGTTGATTTTTTGAGTTTTTTTTGGGGGGGGGAAAAGAACAGAACAGATTCGGGGGTTGGGAAAGTATTAATGATGAGTGATAGCTGATGCGGTGTTAACTTATTGGTAAAGGATTGAGGGGACAGTAGAGGTTTATAGCATGGCAGGATTGTATGAGCTGAGCTATTTGGGATATAATGAGTTTTTAATGAAAAAAGTGGGGGTTTTCTTTGTTTGGAGGGTATGTTTATTTCTGTTGAAAGGATTTTAAGTTTTACCCAGTGACCGTCGGTCTTTCTAGTTGCTCTATCCTGATTTATTGTCATGGTCAAATGAGATGGAAATTATGCAATATATTGACTTTCATGACATGGGGAGGGTTCCAATGAATCCAATCCTCTTTGGCCACGATAGAAGGAATTCGGTCAGATTATGTAGATTGCCAGGAAGTTATCCAGTAAACTTCACTTCAATAAATTCCTGTCTTCTATATACACTATGCATAGTTCATGATCACAGCATATGGATCGCGGTCGATTTAGAGTATAAGTTGCCAACTAATTCTTAAACTCTAGCAAAAGTATTCCGGATATATTCCGTAAATGTTCCGCAGATAGCGTATATACAACAACTTAAGCACCAAATCTATCCCAAAGTAATTACATACATTACACCTCTATCCAAACAATCATTCGAGTATCTAGTAGTCTATAAATGACATGATCCACCTCTCCATCTATCCATTCCTCTCACCATCTATGCGCCCGTCCAACTCCACGCACCCCCGTCCCCGGACTCCATAGCCCGTTTCTTCAACACCTCCGCCATTTCCTTTTCTTCAGCATGTAAATGCGCACCGGACTCCTTCAACAACTTAACATGTTCCTCTCTTCCCGCCTCAGCAGCCAAAAACATCGGAGTATGTCCTTCTCTATTTCTAATATGCACACTAGCACCCTGTCCCAAAAAGTCTCTCAGGATATCAATATTCGGACCCACAGCCGCAAGATGTAGTGGTGTTTTTCCCGAGTAATCAAACTGATTAAGCAGAAACTGTCCCGCTGCTTCTTTTAGGATGACTTGGATATCCTGGACATTCTGATCCTGGATTGCATAACCCAGTCTCGATAATGCACTTAGCATAGGTGGTAATTCTGCGTTGGGGTGAGAGAAGTAGGTATCCGTTGTCTCTGTCAATTCACCGCGGAGGGATTTGGACATTTGTCTAGAGATTTCTGCGGGGGTTAATTTCTCATCTGCGAGCAAGCAGGATAGTTTCGTTAATGCGGCTTCAGTTGTCATATCGAGTCCAAAAACTACTCCGGCTTTTGCAAGGGCTGTGGCAGAGGCGTAAAGTGGGGACACAGTTCCAACCTGGCATTGAGTTACGTTGACGATAACTATACCTCGGTTGATTCCCTCGCGAAGAACTTCGATAAGTTCAGTATCCTCAGGAGCGTTACCAGCCCCGAAAGTCTCCAATATAAGACCGCGTAATCCGGGAAGATGCAGGATCCCACGAACCATTTCCGGCATTATACCGGGGAAGATACGGAGACATGCAACGTGCGAGGTCTCGAGGGAGGTTTGAATACTGAAGGGAGAGATTTTAGAGGGGCGGTGGACCATGGACCAGTTGACAGCGGTAGAGATTCCGACTTTAGCGAGAGGAGGGTGGTTGGGGGATGCAAAGGCGGCGAAGTCATGTGCGTTTACTTTGGTGGCGCGGTTACCGCGAAAGAGCTTGTGGTTGAAGAAGAGACAGACTTCGGGGATCATATAGTGGCCTGCAATGATAAGACTGCCGAGGAGGTTGCCTTCGGCGTCACTGTGGAGCTCAGTCATAGGAGCTTGAGAACCTCTGTGGAAGTTTAGTATTTCGAGAGATATCACAGAGAAAGGAAATCTTACGTAAGAATGATTGGCTTTCCAAGATTACTGATCATAAAACTCAAGGCTGAACTGGTATACGCCAAACTATCTGTACCGTGCAAAATAACAAATGAATCAAAAAGCTGATAATTTCCTGTCCTTGTTTTTAGAGTGATATTTTATGACTATGACTGGGTAACCTACTCTCAATAGCCTTGGCGATCTTTGCCCATCCCTTCGCATTAATGCTCGAACTATCTAGAAGCGGATCAAATTCCAATCCCGCGTATCTGATGCTTCTCGAATACTTAGACGGCGGTGTCCCTGCATAAAATAACTAATATCAGTATGCTATGGTATCCTTATCTGGTGAAGCCAATAAGGCGAGCACAGCCCGGTAGGTCACAAAGCCGCAGATCGCCAAGCCCATCACAGAAAAAACAAGAACAAATGACGTACTCAACGTATCAACCATCACAACTTTTCCGTCCTCCACAACGACCGGTACCTGTTTGGTCGGAGATCCGTCATTAAAGCTCGGCCTCGGTTTGAGGCAGCTATCCAAAAATCCCTTTGCTGGAATGTAACCATTCTCACTACGTTTCATACAAATCGTACCACCTGTCGTCAAGCGTTAGTGTATCGTTCCACCAATTCAGGAGTTGAGTGAAAAAAAAAAGGTCGTAGGGAGCTCGTGAAAGCTATCAAGGGTCGCAGGGAGCTCTAGATGAAGGGAATATGCATACCGGTCATAATAACCAATACTCGACTTTCCGGCATTGCATCATCTGCCGGTACTGGACCCTCTTCTTTCGGGGACAAGTTGAAAGTCGTCCTAGTCGGCGATGGTACGGCACTAGTGACGTTGCTGCTGAAGCCTGAAGGTACAATACTGTTTGCATTGCTGCTGAAGCCGTTGAAGAATTCTGCAACCATTATGTGATGTTGTGTAATCTAGAAGCTTGTTTGAAGGTTGGAAGTTGTAGTTTGTGATAAGCTTCGTGGGACAGGTCGCGTAGGCCTTTCGTCGGGTTTATAAGCTTTGTGGTAGAGTAATACCGATAACGATTGCGCGATATTGCGGGATATATCGTCTCTATTTGGGGCCTGGGCGCGTTTCCAGGTTATGACGATGATGATGATATGTGCCTGACTCTTGAGCTCTAGGTAGCTCTTTGCCTAGCTCAAGATAGCTTTATGGGAGCCTAACTTCAAGTTGCCATTTGTCAGTAAACTCGATCAATACAGACAGTATCATGTTGGGACCGAATATACCTACCTCCTCTATGGTGTTTGCTCAAAATGACTGGCGATGCTCGGGGATGATGTGAGGGGTGACCATAGAAAATTCTAGCGGCTGGTCCCTACTATCTATTCTGCTCTTGCCGTTCGGTACCGCGCTCGCGCCGCAGCCTCCAACCGGTCGGATATGCTCCGATCGGCGCACAGTGCGTATCATAGCGCCCGTTTTCCTAGGGTTGCCAGAGTTGAGTACATCGAGGTCCGCGAATACCCGTTTTAGCGCGATGGCGGGGTTGATGGGGTAAACACCGATTGGATGGAAATATATCGTGAGGTATAAAATATTACTCGAAACTGACAATGAGGGAGAAGAGTCATAAGTTTGATGGACAGTATTTCCTCTACGGGTATCACTAATTAAATAAACAACCATACAAAGGAATTGAGCATATTTTTTTTTAGGAAGCATCGGCTCCACAAAGCCTATTCAAACCGAAACACTAGCTAGAAACATCCTCGCCTAAATCAATCACTCGTAGCTTACTTGAGTGGTTTTGCCGGCAAAATTTTACCTCTGCATTCTCCCCATCCAACTCTCTTGTCTCCATCTCCGCAATGCCCCATAATCACAACCTCATCCCCATCCTTCAGCCAGGTCTTCTCCTCACCTCCAATTTTGACCGGATTCTTCCCCCCACTCGTAGCCTCCAGTAAACATCCCTTCTCTCCCTCTCCTTCTCCAGAGATTGTTCCAGACCCCAATAAATCTCCAGTCCTCATATTACATCCCGTAACAGTATGATGCGCAATCATCTGGTTAAAACTCCAAAGAAGATTCTTTCCATTCGTTTTAGTCATCGTTTCCCCATTGATTTTGACCTCCAGATGCACACCAATCATATTTTCTCCCTCCTCCTGAAGATATGGCTGAACCGGTGTCTTACTCCATCTCTCAAGGCCCTGGACCATATATCCTCCCTCTTCAAGCGCAATCGGAAGCACCACCCATGGACTGATCGTAGTCGCAAAATTCTTTGCCGTAAATGGACCTAGGGGGACATATTCCCAAGCCTGGACATCTCTCGCCGACCAATCATTCATTAAGACATATCCAAACACCATCTCCCTAGCCTCTTGCGTTGAGACCGGTTCTCCAAGATTATTTCCACGTGCAATTAAAGCCGCCATTTCAAGCTCAATATCAAGTCTCTGGCACTCTCCAAACACACCCTCACCAGTCTGTCCCCTTGGTCTTCTTATATCTGTACCTGAGACGACAACAGAAGAAGCCCTTCCATGATATCCCACGGGGAGTTGTTCATAATTCTTCTGCAGCGCGTTTTCAGGGCCTCTAAACAGGCAGCCAACATTATATGCATGCACCCGTCCAGCATAAAAATCTGTATAATCTCCAATCTCCATCGGCAAACACATAGTTACATCTTCCAACTTGTGTAGACATTTCTTTTGTAACTCGGTGTTGTTTTCGAGGAGATCAGGGAATGGACCACCGGTGGTTAACACGGAGATTAGGTAAGCTCGGATAAGATTGTGGGAAAGCCGAGGCAAGGCGGCAAAGGCATTGAGGTTGGGAGCCGAGAAGACGGCGGAGTCTACTTGGAGTTGCTGGAGGGAGCGAAAGCCGGAGTTTTCATGGAAGGTGCGTAAGTCCAGCAGATGGGAGCCGATGGCGATGCAGATACGGGGAGATAGGGAGCTGGTGCGGAAAACGCCGAAGGGGATGTTGGAGAGGGTGAAGTCGGAGTTGGTAGGGATAGGGAGGAAGGACGTCATTGCGAAAGCGGTTTACTGAATTGTTATTGCAACTGTGGTGATTAGGTTGTATTCTGCAAAGATTCGGAACTCAAGAAGATGTAGATGGAATCAACAGTGGAGATGGCAAAGAATGTGGAGCTTCAATACGACAATCAATTTGATTGGTGGTTGGAGTCGCGGGGACCGCGGGGTATAAGAGCTCTGTCATGACGTAGGATAGTTGCGGGGTGAGCTAGGAGTTGCGGTTAGAGCCGGGCCGTACAGTATAGCCTCTCCATAAGAACATCACACATAAGAATAACCTCTATCTAACTTTATATGACGCGACATGGCTACGGTCTCGGTAGTTTTTGTATGGGGATAAAATCTTTTGTACAAAAATATTCTCATGAAAGCACTTAACATCTATATGGTAGTCTTATAAAGAGATGCGACTGGAGATGTGATACCCCTTTTATCATCTCACCGACGCCAAGCCAGTCTCTCTGTAAGTCATACATAATCTCTGCACAACACCACACCTCATCAATCCCGAAGTATTCTCACATAGATGTTTCCCCCATATTTATCTGTAAACTCAAGATCAGTACGAATCTCATGCGACCTTTATGAGCCATTAAACCACCCAAAACCCTAACCTATGTGATCAGCAAAATCTCGAAAATCACACGATTTTAGTCGCATTCATGCATTAAAGACCGGTTGATTTCTAGGCGCTCGGTAAAGCCTTATGCTTTCCGACCTTCTTCATTCTTAGGGTGCCTAGGGATTGAGGCGCAGCAGCATCTCATGTGGATTTTATCCGGCGGGGAACATGCATATATGCATGATCTACGACTAGCTGAACTAGGTATGTAGATGATGTTACGTTCGAGTTGCTTTGTATGGAAGGAGGAAAGGAAGGGGAAGGAAGGAAGGGAGGAAGGAAGACAAAACGACTGACTATGTATACTTATGGGTATAGGCATATTTACAAATTACAGCCACTATCACTGTCACTATCACTGTCACTATCACTATCACTGTCACTATCACTGTCACTATCACTATCACTGTCACTATCACTGTCACTGTCACTATCACTATCACTATCACAATCACAATATTTATCACATACAAATCACTTCCACACACAAACCACAATCACCATCATAGTTCCTTTTTTTTTTTTTTTTTTTTTTTCCGTTTCTCCAAAAAAATATTCTCATATACTTTCAAGGCAGGTAGAGCATCAGAAAATCATCCGTATGTATATCGATTGACTCGACTATCTCTATCTACTATCAAACTCGCTTATATTAATCTGCAAAAGATCTTATCAAGTCCAGTGTGTATCAAGCAATGATTAACCGAACATCATTGGAACATCATTTATCTTAGCTTATCGATTGAAAATCATTTCACGTCTTTTTTTTTAAAAAAAAAGCCGTTTTTTTTGCACTAAAGAGGAAAGGAAAGGGAAGCGATATCATTTTCACAACCGAGTCAAAATGAAACCAAAACCGAGTGCAAGATGTCGTATTTCGTATAAATGTGCTGCCATGGAAAGCTATACAGAGAGCCTGAAACGTCGGAAGATGATACCAGTAACATGCACTACGCACTACATACTACGCACTAGAATACTCATACAATAATGAGTACGATACATCATGATACACCGGGATTTAAATCCCCACATGCCGGGACTCAAACATTTAACTTCAAACTTCCAATATCAGAACTTCGCTGCATTGCTACATAGGGAATGTTGAAGTTGAAGTTTAAAAATAAACCCTCATCACCGTTATTTCTGCATGACAGCCGCATGTTTTTCTTCTTCGTCATTTCGTCATTTCTTCGCCTCTTCGCCTCTTCGCCTTACCGTCCACCCATGATTCATCGCCTTACCGGTATCTGTGTCGGAAGTCAATCCGACATACATATACATACATACAGAAAGTCTCAGAGCCCCCTCCCTCGTCTCAGGTGACTGAGACCTAAACACCGCGGTGTCTTTATCAATGCTTCGATAGACTGATAGCTCCATAGCCTGGTAGTCCGATAGCTAGATAATATTATATCGCCCTGGTAGATATGTAGATATTATAATGCCCCGATACTATGATGTCCTGATACCCTGATACTATAATGCCCCGATCGATAGTCTGATACATACACGCGGGTTGAAAAGATCTACAATATATGCTGCATGCATCCATAGAGCCTTATATCTCAGTAATCTCAGTAATCGCAGTAATCGTAGTAATCGTAGTATGTAATCGTAGTAATCATCATAATAACAATGACCATAGTAATCATAACCCCAATATAATGATGATCAATCCAACCAGATCCACTATTCATTATCCACTCATTAATTTATGCATATCCCTATACATATCCAACGACTATTTAATGATAATCCAACGACAATCACTTCTAGGCAGACATATATATCCAGGCAGACATATATATCCAGGCAGACATATCCATAATCCAGGCAGACATTTTCCAATATCTATCTATCTATCTGTAACATATTTCGGGCAACAATGATAGTTACAGTACATATCATATGCATCCCATATGCATCCCATATGTATTCATCCCATATTCATTACCTTCTACAGAATACCCTCTAGATCTA
Organism: Pyronema omphalodes; assembly: GCA_024516155.1. NCBI lineage: Eukaryota > Fungi > Ascomycota > Pezizomycetes > Pezizales > Pyronemataceae > Pyronema > Pyronema omphalodes. The sequence continues at coordinate 87,725 of JAJJXM010000058.1, forward strand.
TCTACATGCATACATATTCCTTCACTCATCACATCGGATTAGATTACGAATCTTCAGAATTAAACTAACCGACAAAGTCTGTATGTAAATTTTTTTCCTCTCTGTATAAATAACTATATATATATATAACACCAAATAGGGTAGCTACCTACATCCTATATACATCCCATATCCCATATCCTACTACATACATATGAACTCCTAAGTTTAAATAACAAGTGCAACATTAATAAGTGCACAAATCAAGCCGCCGGTACATAATATGGTATCGCTGAATATAATACGGTAATGTATACGGTAATATGCAGATACAGATACAGTGTATGGGGGTGGGGGGGAGGGGGGGGGGGGGGGGGGGATATTACAAATCCATACACGGCAGCATCATAAACCATAAAATTACAATTAAAAAAAAACACCGTAATAATAATTCCATGTATACCGCTGTAATACTCCATCTCCATCTCCATCTCCATCTCGAAATCATAAATCAAAAATCAAAAACCAAAAACCAAAAACCATAAACCATAAACCAAAAATCAAAAATCAAAAATCAAAACCAAAAACCAAAACCAAAAACCAACCCTCCCCGCCGCTTCCCTCCCCGCAATCCTCATCCACAAAGCGCAATACCCTATTACAAACCCCACCCTAAAGTATACCAACAACCATCGCATCGCATATACCGCATCCCATCCCATCCCATCCCATCCCATCCCATCCCATCCCATCCCATCCCATCCCATCCCATCGCATCCCATTCCATCCCATCGCATATACACCAACAATACCCCGCCACATCTAACATCTATAATCCCCATGGAGGAAAGCGGGCCAAGGGATCTCTATTAACCTGAACTGTAACCTGAACTGTAACCTGAACTGTAACCGTAACTGTAACTATAACTTATCTACACGAGCATAAGATAAATCTTCCATCTTCCATCTTCCATCTTCCATCTACCGGTGAGTAGGTATGTATGTATGTATACATAAATGATAATGTATAGAACCTTCACTATCACCCTTCACCTCCCACTCCACCCTCCACTCCACCATCACCATCACCCTTCACCATCACCCTCCACTCCACCATCACCATCACCCCCCACCCCCCACTCCACTATCACCATCACCCCCCACTCCACCCCTTCGGTTATTATGCTTTGACCCTTTGAACCTTTCCTTTTGGTAGCTTATGTATACGTATATTACATGACGACGCGCGATGTGGGGTCGTAGTTCGTAGTTCGTAGTTCGTAGTTCGTAGTTCGTAGTTCGTAGGCACCAATTGATATGGGCTTGTAGTACATAAATCGGCGTCACTATCTTTCTGCGTACACTGCACGCCACTGCAGAGCACGGATTATTATCGTCACCAAATTTCGCACGGATATTTTATATGATGTTGTACGTACTTACGTACTTACGTACTTACGTACTCCAGACTCCAGACTCCAGAGTTTCACTTTAGGCTTTACTTTTGATTTTTTTTTTTTTTTTTTTTTTTGAGATTACTTTGTTTCTTTGTTTGTTTGTTTCTTTCTTTTTTACTTTCGTTCTTTCTCGATTGCGCTTAATTATTTCACAGACCTAGGCTTAGTAAAGATAATCAAACCCACACATAACACACAATGCATATCCAACTCCGAAAACGAAAACGAAAAAAAAAAAAAATGACAAAATGTATGTATGGAGAAGAAGAAGAAGAAGAAAAAAAGAAGTGTTTCACAGCCGTATTACTCTCAAATTATGTAGTAAAAACTTTAACAACCATCATCCGTTAATTACAACCGTTTCCAAATTTCCCATTATTCCGCCAATTCAAGCTCGTATAACTTAGTTAAGGAAAACGACACCAGCGACCAAGCAAGCAACAAGGGCAATGGGGCTGCGAACAACACCCATGGCTCCGGAAGCGGGGGCAGTAGGAGTAGCAGAGGCAGAAGCAGAGGCAGAGGTGGAGAGAGTAGCGGTCTTGGAAGCAGACTTGGTCAAGGTGGTGGAGTTGCTGTACTTCTGGGTAGAGGTGATGGTAGAGTTGGAACCGGGGAGGGTGGAGTTGTGTCCAGCAGGGGCAGTGATGTGAGCAGCGTGGGAAGAAGTCTTGCTGGCAACCTCGGTGGAAGAGGACTTGGAGGCAGACTGAGCAGGTCCGTTACCCTTGATCTTGAGCAAAGGAGTGTAGTTGTCCTCCTTGTTGTCGGTGGTGATCATGATGGCGTAGTTGTCGCCGGAGGGGAGCTGGGAAGCGGGGGTCCACTCGTAGCTTCCAGAGTTGACAACAGAGTCTGAAGATGTTAGTCATGGTCAATTGAGTAGATTGATAGACAATATGCTCACCAGCGATGACCTCAACATCGTTAAGGTTGTCAGAAGGTCCCTGGCGGAGCTTCAAGGTGATGGTTCCCTTGGTGGTAGGAGTCCACTTGATGAGGAAGGGCTCTCCGGCGATGATGGTCTTGGTTCCGTCAGGGCTGGTGATGGGGTTCTCAGTGCTGGAGGCAGCAAAGACGACAGAGGCGAAAGCAGCGAAGATGGCGGCGGTGGAGAACTTCATTTTGACTGTTTATTGGATTTTGGATATTGTTGACTATGTCGAAAGAATGACTGAAATGCGATAAACACAGGTAATTAAGCTGACAGCGCTGCTTGCTAAAGTGGGAATTGAAAGAGAGTGGATGGCAGTGTAGACGGCTGAAGAGAATACGAGAGAGCGGCTGGTGTCAGCGTTTTATTTCGGGTTCTGGGTGTGTCTGTCGGTGTGCGTCTTGGACAGAAAGGGGGGGTCGGTTGGGTGAGTGTTCGCCCAGTTTGCCTCTGCATATCACACGCAGCGAAAGCGTTGCATCGATTCTGGACGCTCATCCCTGTCGGTTGTGCCTGTATGCCCAATCAACAGAGGGGAGACAACATCCCCGGAGATTACCACAACCCACCCCCGTTCGAAAAAGGCGCCGCATCGAGTGTGAAGCTGGAAGAATGGAGAGCGATTAGTCGAAGTGCTGTTGGGGGGGGGGGAGGGGGTTGAGAGGGGTTAACTGGGTAAATGGGGGATTTCAATGGAATTAACTGTGGACCCTTCATAAAATTTCAACTTGAATTACATATTGATTATTGGGAATTTTACTGTGAACCCTGGCATCGATGCACAGGAACCACTATTGGGCATTATTTGAGGGTCCTTCATCAATTTCAACTGGAATTGCATATATTTGGTGATTGTAACCCAATGCATTAAATGATTCCACAATTGAGAGAAATGCGGTCATTTTCATATATAGATCGACAGATAAACGAGTCATACAAAAAAAAAAAAAAAATTGTTCAGTCAGGAACAAGTCCGAGAACAAGCCTTTCTGCGCACGCATCCTCATCGCCTCGTCTCATCTGCATAGGCGAATCTGATAACGACTCTCCAATCGACTCGTTTACAACTCTTACACCATCGAGGGGCTCCAACCATCAGCAAGGGGGGTCTCACCATACAAGCGAAACCCTAACGAGGGTCGCCTCACTAGCAAATGCAACAGAACGCTCGACCGTGCGTACATACATGTACATACATACTGTAGCGGGCATCCCCCGGCACGGGGAGACATGAGAGAGATGGCAGACATGGTACATACAGTGCACATATGTACTTAACATAGTAGAACATGGCAGCAGATCGATCCATAGAAGGGCAGGTGCTGTTCGACAGCAGAAAAAAAAAAGAAAAAAAAAACGAAATATGTAAAACAGCATACACAACATCGGCGTCTAGAGGAACCGAATAACGATTACAATATCTGGTATGACAATATGTATTACCGTTATACAATCAAATCGGCGAGGATAACAGCGTATTTTATTGACCGTAAATTGAAACATTCCCATCCATCAAATATCATCCACCATATGATCTGCCGACCGGTGGCAACCTTAGATTGATCTCTGGTATGTAGTCTTGGATCGAAAAGTTGGTAAAGACCGGCGTCTCGCGAGACCGATGCGGCTGGCTGGCTGGCTGGCTGGCAAAAAGTTGAAATAAGCTCTTCCCCCCATGCGGGATCGTCGACGGTCCAAGCACTGTACTTGTCCAATTTCGTTATTAGCAAAAAGTGATAGTTTCTTCTCAGCTCCTTCCAGACTCTCAACGGGGAGTCCACCGGTCGGCCGGGGGTTCTTGGCTCCGATATTTTTATCCACTCCTGATTTCCCGTTAATTTGGCTTCACTTCGGTTCAGTGGGCCTCAGGCACAAGTGGGGCAGTCGGTCTTGTTCCGCTACTGCTTCACCTAAATGTCGCGCGATAAAGACGATACCCCGATGGCAAGGCGGTGTCGCACGGACAATTGAAGCTCGACTGTCGTAAAGTTTGCAGAAGCAGCAGCATCATCATCATCGTCGTAACGCCCTGTGGGGAGAAAATTTACTTACAGCAACGCCATAGAAAGTGTAGCGCGTGATGCGCATGTCTTCGGTAGCGGCGTAGCGCCAAACAGCAAAACTTTTTTCACACCCCTTTTTTTTACTGGTTCCGAATCGGCTCTAGAGCATCGCGGCGTTGTGACTGTCGGATGGTGGCGGCTTGCTTAGTGGGGGTGCGTTAAGTTAGTCAGGTACCGATTGTGATTCCGACTGCGCGTTACCCAGTCGGAATACTCATGATGTCGGTATATACAGTACAAGAGAGGATGTGGTCTGTTCCGGCCTACGGCCGGTCCATTGTGTTGCCTCTACAAATCGAACCGTTGGTACACAACTCCAACTGTTGATAAACTGGTTACTCGTGCCTAAAGATGGTGGCTAGCGCCACCATCTTTAGGCACGAACATATAATGTGACGGGTTCCGACTATATATATGATGTGATCTTAAGAATCTGAAACTTGCCTATGATTCCCGCAAGAGCAGCCTGGGATAAACAATATTCCTAGTGATGCAGTTGATGTTATCCTGTGACAGCGTCATTCCGACATGTTTCCTCTGCCTGACCCGTCACAGATATGTGCTGGAACACAAAGTTCATTGGGGCAAGCAGAAGATATTTTCTTGCCGATTGGAGGATTTGTCGAGTAATTTCACCTCTACAATATATCATGGGTTGTAACTTCAGGACAATAACTCTCGAATTCTTGACCAGCCACTTCTGTATTGAGAGGTTTCTACACAATCACCAGTTTTTCGATTTGATTTCAATTTCTTGGGCCTTGCCAAACTCAATATTATGACGTATGGTACAGTTGTGATATATATCGGAGGCTCTAACATTTACCCCAGGATTTCGCTGGGAATCGTCCCAGAGCATACATGATATCTTGGGCCTGTTGTCACCCTTATTCCTTATGCTGGTTTTACTTCTCGTCTGTACATTTGGAGCCCTGTTTGCTCTTTTTCCACTGGCCTCTCTGAACTCGCCTGTCTCCTCTCTCCTCACTTAACTGTTCTTCAAATTCTCACCTGGCCTCTGTCTTCAACGCTACCATATTGTCTTTACTCCTTTTCTGCCCTTCTCCCTCTCCGTCTTTTCACTCGTATTATTTCTTCTTCAGCTTTTACATCACAGTTCATCTTTCTCACTTTGCCAATCCTTCCGCCATTTATATGTACATATGTGTCTGTGTTTCATGTTTTTTTTATTTTTTTTTATTTTTTATTTTTCGCATTGTGCAGCATTAACTTTCATGTTCATTCAGAAAGACTTTATTCACATTCTAAGATTCGATCAGTGCTCCTCAGCCTGTTCTCATTCTTTCCGAGTCATTTTTTGATATCCTCGTGGTGTTTCTGAAGCTCAGTCTCAGTAATGGAAAATCCTCCTTGGGAGGCTTCAAAACTTTCTCTGCTTCCTTCCACTGTTTTTCTGCCTTGAGCCTATTCAAATCCGCTTTATATATCTCCTCACACAGTGTGTCAAAATTCTCCTCAATAAAACCGCAGTTGCTTAACTTCATCTGTTAGCGTCTCGTCGACTGTATCTGCAGCATGCGGCAAAGGTCACAGGTGTCCGTATATTTTATCCGGCCAACCATTAACAGCTGAATTGCATCATGAATTGTATCAAAGGTGCGAAGTGGTTCGGGATTGGAAAGGCGAATGGGATCTGTGCCCAGGCAGCCAGGAGAGCAGTCTTATATGTTTCCCATCGAATCTGTTCCGGTTGCCACGGTTGCCGGTTTTACCATCCCGCCATGTATTGCCGAAGCTTTTGTATTGCCGCCCGACAGCCAGAGGAGTTCACGTTTAAATTAATCTGAAATTACATCATCACAGCTTTTAATAATAACGCTATACCGTATCAGGTAAATAACTAAAATATACCTGCTTATATAGTATAAAAAGGCGACTAAAAACCTCTAAATCACTTTCTGCAGACGCTATTCCATTTCAGGTGCGTACTAAAATATCTGCTTATAGTATTCTGATAAAAAGGCGACTAAAAACCTCTAAATCACTTTCTGCAGACGCTATTCCATTTCAGGTGCGTACTAAAATATCTGCTTATAGTATTCTGACATGTATGTATCCAGTGAGTGCACAAGGAGCCGCCGGTCTAGCAAAGAAAAAAACGTGTAAAGAATCCAGGCTGGGCAGTCGTATATGTATAGGCCGTACATAGGCTTCAGTGAGAACCTCGAAACGTCATCGAAACAAGTTTGCGAGATGGCTCTTTATAAGTTGCGGAATTCTTCGGGGGCTCGGGCTTGAGTCATGCCGCCTCGGGTGCGTTGAATATTACACCAACATATCACTCGCACGTCGTGTTTCGTATTTCGGGTGAGGACGGCACGGCACAGCAGAGGCTGAGCAAACCGGGTGAAGCTGAGCGAGGCTTGACAAATTCAGGCAGAGTTGTTGGTTGGATGGACCTGAGCGAAGGCGAGGCGAAGAGTAACTCAGCTGATCATACAGTGTCTGAACAGCGCCTCGAAATCCTAAATGTAGATAATTGAAGCCGTGACATTCCGTGAACTGTCTCAGCATCTCACTCATCGACGTCAGCACGAAAAAATCTCGAAAACTTTTCGGAGAAATGGATTTGTATAAAAACGTTTGCAAAATGAAGCATATCCAAATCATCAAGACATATTGACATTGAATATTGTCACGCCACAAACAACACTATTCTTCCATACATACCCGATTACTATTTCGTATATGCTTACCACCAAGCATACCTGCGTCAAAGCCCTCCCTCGACTTTCGGCACAGCTGCGGCCTGCAATCTCCCAGCTTTCTCGACAGAAACCGGCCTCGTTCATCCTCCTTCAACATGCTCGCAGCATTTCGAGCTCTACCGTAGCTCAAGACCCTCGCCTGCAGCATCTTAAAATTAACCCCGAATATGTCGCCAGCTGGTCCCACCCTGTATATACAGAAGCCCAGATAAAATCCATCGTAAGTTACAAAACAAAGCCTAATCCAACCCAACTATCACTCCTCATGGTGCTAATCGGGCTTTTTTATAGGAAATTGCTCATCGCAACGCCAAAACCTGGTCCGATTATGTGGCATTAACAGCCGTTCGCATAATCCGTAGTTGCTTTGACTTCGCTACTGGCTACCGACACAAGCCACATGCTCCCCAGAGCGCCACCATAGACCCCAAAGGTCCTGCAGTCAATAGCATGGTTTCTTCCTCACAGGCCTTCACTGCAGACCAATGGCTCACCCGTATCATCTTCCTTGAATCTATTGCCGGGGTTCCAGGTATGGTGGCAGCAATGGTTCGTCACCTTCAGTCCCTCCGTTTATTACGTCTCGACAACGGTTGGATTTCAACTCTCCTTGAGGAAAGTCAGAATGAGAGAATGCACCTAATGACGTTCCTTCACTTCTGTAAGCCGGGATGGTTTCTGAGAGCTATGATACTCGCGGGACAGGGTGTATTCTTTAATGCGTTCTTTGTAGCGTATTTAGTAAGCCCTAGGACTTGCCATAGATTCGTTGCGTATCTTGAGGAGGAGGCGGTATTGACTTATTCGAGAATTATTGAAGAGATGGAGCAGGGGAATATTCCGGAGTGGGAGAAACTCGAGGTCCCGGAGATAGCGGTTGGGTACTTTGGTTTGTCAAAGCCGCAGGACTCGCCTAAAGGAGGCATGTTGGAGCTACTCAAGGTTGTTATGGCGGATGAAGCGAAACATAGGGAGGTTAATCATACCTTTGCGAATCTTGAGGGTGGTGATGTGAATCCGTATGCGGTCGAGTGGGCGTCGGGGCCTACGAAGGGATTGGAGAGGGTAAGACAGACGGGATGGGAGAAGGAAGAGTTGGCTCGGGTTGCGGAAGCGGAAGGAAAGTTTACGGAGAAATAATAGATCCTGGCTATGGGGATATGCTACATCCGGGGAAACGCTTAGACTGTTATACTTAGACGAGCTGATATTGCTTTAGATGTTTAAAGTTTGACGAATTTCTATTACAGCCTAGTTACGCCTCGTTTCGGCTGTGAGCGAGGCTGAATGTGCTGCTCTTATTTGTAAAGTGTTTGATATATTGGAATGAAATTGCTACTTCTAGAGATCTCAATTTTAAAACATGCGTTCCAGAATTGATCAGACGTGATGAACATGCTTCTGGAAGCTGTCTCGAACAGAAGCTTTCGGAGTCGATGCTATGTACAGCTAGCAGGCGCTAAGTTTAGCTGACATTCCTACGGGCAGTTATGATGTCATCTCGTGCGGAGCCCCCGATCTTCCCGACGTCACTGCACCTTCTTTCTATCCCTCGCATCAACCACGATGGTCGCTAAACGTGTAAGACACCCCTGGAATCATTCCAAATTCTTGCATACTGATCAAAGTACACAGATTCACTTCACCGTGCACGGTGGTGTTGTACAGGGCGTTTTCTTTCGCGCGCATACGGTATCGGCAGCCAACCGACACGCCCTTACAGGATGGGTACGAAACCTACCTTCTGGAAAGGCGGTAGAAGGACATGCCCAGGGCCCTGAGGATAAACTTAATGAATTTTTCAAGGAGGTTGATAAGGGCCCCCCAGGGTCTCATGTCGTGAGGTTGGACAAGGTTGAGATTCCATTGAAGGAGAATGAGGAGGGGTTTAGGAAGATCAAGAGCTACGAGTCCGTTCCTGAGTAAAGTAGGATATCCATTACATTTGTAATACAGAATGTGTTACTCGCAACTATATACTCAACCATGAGGGGATCCCTGGTTTCTTTTCCCATTGCTCTTCGCACAACTCTCTCCATCTACTCACACTCTCCGGCACCGCAAATACCGCCGTAACAAATACCACAGTTTCTCTCTTTTCTAGATCCTTATATAACGTTGGAATCACCGTCCTGCTCTCTATCAGATTGCTATTTGAATCCGCTCTCAATACTTCGCCCTTCCTGTTTTCCGTTCCCAATTCAACAATCCCTACCATCCCCGCTCGCGACACAGCCACCGCGCTACCACTATTCTCTCTATACCCATCCACAGTATCCTTTCCAAGCTCGCCCAAATGCCGTCCATCTTTATTCTGACCATATATCGCAAACCCTCCCTCGGCCGTCTTGATCCCCCTGCCAGTGCGAATCTTATGAACCCTTAAATGCCAACTCGGCGCCTCCTCAGTCGGCGGGATCAAATACGTATCTACCTCAACGTCATCCCAGGGCGTCCATCTACTCCTCAATACCGGTCCTCCCGCTATTATTTCAATTCTCGCGTCCAGAGCTAGCCGCCTCGTCTTCCATGTCTCTCCTTCATCATCCGATAACCCGATCATAGAGTCAATCGCATGTTGCTTCAATTGATAGCTCCCCGTCGGTACAGAAAATCCGAATGCCGACGAATACGCAAACTTTCCATACTTTGCCTGGGTGGCCTTCAGTGGGTAGCTACAAAACTGCCCCGAGGACAGTAGCATAGTATGCCCACCACGATGGCTAATAATGTGCAGTGGCTTGTGTAACCCTACAACCGGTGGGATAGAAGCAAGTGGATATTCCTCCTCTGCTGATGACCAAAATGGATGTGTCTTAGGAACTGCTAGGGGAAGGAAAGCTTTCATACACCAATATGGACTACCAGGACTGTTGTAATCCTCGGTAAAGTACATATTGGGGTAACAGTATCCGATACTGAGAGTACCACTGGCTGTGAAGATGGCTGGTTGTTTAGACCACCAACGAAGGTTTCGGAGGAGGAGACCTTTGACTATACCCCAAGTTAGAGGATCAGGGAGTGGATCATCCGGACCGAACGCATATGCCAAAGCTCCCCAGAAAGCAGCCATGGCAAAGCGGTAAGTAGTTGACCTTCCAAAGGGAATTGCACGGCCTTCGGGATCAAAATAATGGATATGATCCAATGCATATTGTCTCGCTCTATCTTTATATTTTTTACATCTCTCCGGATCTGTTTTGGCAGCTAATTTTGAGTAGATAAGCTGGGAAGTTTGGATAGCGAAAGGACCGGAGTAGTAATCCATTTGAACGTTTCCAGGACCATCGGTAGACCAACCAGAGCCTATGTAAAAGCTGTCAAGATGGTCCATATCGGTTTTTAGCTTAGCCGCGTTGTAATTCAAACCCAGGCTTCGTAGGCCGAGGTTGGAGAATACTCGGAACCAAAGCCAGTTTGTGTCGGGCATCTGGGGTGCTGGTCATCAGCTATCACTCTCAGAAATTCTACTAGCAAGGAAACCTACCTCCCGCGAATTAACACTCCCAAACCACGTCTCTATATTTCTCTTCTCTTTCTCGCCAAGCTGGTCTAAGAAACTACTCCCACACGTGGCCAACCAGAATCCTATCGGTGCCATCTCAACCATTCTCTGGTCCTTATCACGGACTTCACCCCAATATTCAGGACTTGCGGGATCTGTCCCGGCGATTAGACCAGATATCCACCGGGAATAGTGTTCATAGGTTCCGCCGCCGGAGATGTATGAAGCGAGACCCCAGAGGGGACGTGCATATCCTTCTAGTTGTGCGGCGGTTTCATCGTAGTGAGTAGCTGTTTGGCCGAGACGAATCAGTGCACCCTGGGGAGAAGAGAAGTCGAGAAGAGGACGGAGGATTGAAATTAGAGTTCTTTCAAGATCCTCCCGGGTAATGAGTGGTGTTATTGAAAGTGGGTTAAAGGGAAGTGGAGCGGCCATTTTGCCTTGATTTGTTGGTTTGAGTGAATCGAGTCAATATTGTTTGAGCTTCACTTAAAGTTTTGTGAGAGATTTTTTGACTACTTTTAAACTGTTTAAAAGTAGATGTTTTTCGGATTTTCTATGCACTCGGTAGACTTGCTAAATGGTGATGTCAAGCATCACGGTAGACAGCCTAAATTCTGATGCTGCATCAAAATACTGCATGCAAATCAGGCATCTGGATTCTACCAGCGGGGTGGCGGGTAAATACGCGCTGGATAATATCTTTTACGGATCATCGGCTTTCGGTTTGGGATTCGGGTGGGCAAGGAAAATACACCGAAGATGCGATGGGCAATGATAGTGTTGGTAGTGGGGAAGTATGTATATTGTAGCATTACATCCTTTGAGTTTTTTTTTGTAACAAATCGGTCTTCAGAAAAATTCAAGTATCATGGCTCCTGTTAACGTTTTGATGGTACCTCCACCTCCATATTTTTGATAGATATCAATAGTTAACAATCTCATAGGTCGGTACCGGCGAATATACCACCGGTTGGGTCGGTAATGGCGCCTCTGGCTCTGATAAAAAAGTCGGAGTTGTGGGGTTGTCATTGTTTGACCTTCGCCGGCGTGGGAAAGTTGGAGACCTGTCTATGGTTGGGACCAACGGCTCTAAGTTCCCCGCGATCAGACAGCACCTGGAGAAGAACATCAAGAATGTTTATAATGGACTTGATGTTAGCTTTACGTCTTTTCCCGGGGATGGAGAAGTCGATCCTAAGGCATATATTACTGCTATTGATAAACTCAGCCCGGGAGATGCTATCACAATCTTGTATATCTTCCCACAAACACATGGTGGATAGAACTTGAACTGATGAAAATGAAACAGTACACCAGACACCACTCACTACGAAATCGCACTCTACGCAATCCAGCGTAAAATCCACGTCCTCATAACCAAGCCCGCAGTCAAGACCCTCACAGACCACTACTCCCTCCTATCCGAAGCCCGTAAAAACAACGTCTTCGTCTTTATCGAGCACCACAAACGTTTCGACCCCGTCTATTCCGACGCCGCCTCAAAAGCTAAGATAATCGGCGACTTCAACTACTTCTACTCCTACATGTCACAACCCAAATCCCAGCTCGAAACCTTCAAAGCCTGGGCTGGTAAGGATTCCGATATCTCATATTATCTGAATAGTCACCATATTGATATCAACTCGATGCTTGCACCCGGATGGGTTCCGACTTCTGTTACGGCTTCGGCATCAACGGGTACTGCTACTGCTTTGGGTTGTGTACAGGGGACAGAGGATACGATTACACTGTTAACGAATTGGAGCAAGATTGCGGATGGAAATAATAATAATAATAATAAGGTTGCAACGGCGGTTTATACTGCGTCTTGGACGGCACCTCAAAGGGCCGGTGTTCATAGTAACCAGTAATACCCCGTTTCTTATTATTACTAACTTACCAGGCTTCCGGCTGATTGGATTATAGGTATTTCCATTACATGGCCTCCGCTGGGGAGATTCGCGCAAATCAAGCAAAGCGTGGTTACGATATTACCGACGATTCACAAAGTGGGATAAACTGGGTAAATCCATTCTATATGAGATACGCACCAGATGAGGATGGGAACTTTGGTGGACAGACTGGGTATGGTTATGTTAGCTTTGAGAAATTTGTGGATGCTTGTAATCGTATCAATGCAGGTCAGGCGACTCCTGAGGATTTTGATAAGAGGGGTTTACCCACGCTTTTGAATACGGCTGTCACCACGGCGATTTTGGAGGCGGGAAAAAGAAGTTTAGATGAGAAACGGACGGTGGAAATTATAGAGGAAGAGGGCAGGTTTGTACTGGTGTAGATATGTAGACGGACTACGTAGTACGTATATAGATTATACACTGGTACTTTTTAAATTAACTTCGGATAAACTTTATTCACAAATACTATGTATACAGTGATAGATACATTTACATTAAATTAAAATATGCAAACCTAAATTCCAAAACAGACCATCAACCCCGGAAAAAACTCCACTCAATCAAAAAAATCATCGGATAAACCCCCCCCCCCCCATAATTAACCCGTCTCTATATCTATCTCGTATCTCGTATCTTGATATTAATGAAAGAATCATATATTCATCACTATTCAGATTTCGGTAGAATTTATAACGAGTCAACGACGGACAATTAGATTCTCCGAGCCTGCATGAATCTGACCGAGGACTTATCATTTGTGGGAAGTTGGTATGTATGTAAATATGTACATAGGTATAGATAACCCTGGAACCTACATAGGGCCTGGTGATCACTTTCGGTATTGTGGGGCCCTTGGTTGCGGATTACGGATTGCGGGTTGTGGGTTGCGGGTTGCAGGTTGCGTATTCGCTTGTTTAAGAGCGAGGTACATACATAGAGTGTGAAGAATTTCATTTCTAAGCTTATGTTTTTTTTTTTTTTTTTTTTTTAACAGCAAGATGAATTTATAACCCTGTAGGTGAGATATAGTGGAGACTAGAAAGAGGTAGTTAAAATATCGTTAGGGATAAACCGATGATATCCATAATCCGATGTAAAGATGGACAGTAATTTATATAACTATACAAAAGAAATTTTTTGTATAGAATCGATTCTGGTTTTGATCGAAATGGGCTTGGAGATGGAGCTTATTATGATTTTAATATAAGCATTGCCGCGGGAAAAGTTTTTCCTTCGTGAGGGAGAATTTTCTGGGGTTTTACATATGGATATTTTATATTTGATGGTATGATTAGTTAATCCGTTCTCAAGGATTGGGAGGGTTAATTTCAGTAACCAGGCTTTTATGTAACTTATAGGACCAACCATATCTTAGGAATACTGATGAAGGATAATTGAATAAGATCTTGTAACAATTTCCGGTTTCTCCATAGGTTAAAGGTTACACAAACCATTCACAGACTACGGGAAATTGAACATGTGAGTAAGCATAACCTGGATGAACATAAGGAACCTTCAGGCTGATTGGTATTTACCCTGGTATTTTATAGGCCATTGAGCATCAAACTGGCAGTGGATAACATCAGTGGCGGCTGTAAAGAAGGTCTCTTGACGGCAGTTCCGGTCAAACCCCACAAAATGTATAAGATCTTGGCAGAATGTTAACTACCGATAATGTCGTGTAATATTAGCCCGAAATCCCAGATACTTGATGTAACAATATACCATACTCTATGGTGCCGACTTTTCCTAAACTTTGTTATACCGTATGTGCTACAAATATGCCAGTACTATAACCTTTGAGTTTTTGTGGTAGTTAGAGAGTATAGCGTTCTCGAAATATGGAGATTTGTTTCTTTAATTATGCATGAAACATGGTTTCTGATATGGCATATAACCCTGGTGATTCTTCATGGATATGTAGGTTACTCGAATAACTTACCTTTAGGCTATAACGGGTGGATTGGGGGTGGAAAAGATGCTTGTTTTCCCCGCCATCTCGGTACCGAATCGCCTTTCCTGGACCGAAAGATATCTATCTGCTATTGCACTTTATCATGTCACAGCGGCACATGGACATACAATGCTACACTTTCCTCTAATTTTCCTTACAAATTGTAACCTTAATAAAACTTCTATGACGCTTTCGTTGGTCGACTAAATTCATTGCTACTAAATTTGCCCGATAATCCGAGTGCCATGAAAACTGATATCATCCGGACGTCTCGCATGGAAGAATACCGACTGTAAACCATTGTATTATAGACTGACTTATTACCGGGTGTAAAGAGCCCCGGGAAATGATGTACCGACTGATTATCATTTTGTGGGCTTCCTTATATTGTCCACATATCCACATGTCCATCCTTCTCTGAGTTTAGATACTACTCGAGACTTGCAATCTCGAAGAGCCATATCACATAGTCGATCACGATGGGTCTCCTTGCAAAAATTGTCAAAAATGAAGCCATGAAAACGGATCCTCCGGGTTAGTATTATCTTTCGTCGCGGAGAACTGGTTGTAACTAATAGAACGATAGAAATTTATAACTGGAGGGTTTATATACTTTCATGCTCTGTGAGTTTTTCCTGTCGATATCAATAGTAGTAATGAAATGAATGATGGAATGCTGAACCTCTTTTTCTAGGCTTGTTTCGCCGGTGCTTTGTTTGGTATGGATACCGGTATCATTGGAGGAGTTTTGAAGATGGAAACTTTCCGGCAGTAAGACCCACACACCCCCCCCCCCCCCCCCCCCTCCAGTGTGATTTCTAAAATATATACTTTTGCTTACCATTTCCCATCTTCAGAAAATTCAAACTTTCTGGTATCAGTGATATCGACGCCGCTAATCTCGAGGCAAACATCGTATCTACACTTCAAGCCGGCTGTTTCTTCGGAGCTTTAGGAGCCTATTGGTTCGCCGATAAATACGGAAGACGAAAAGCACTTTTCGGCTGTGCTCTTATTGCAGTTATCGGGACTGTAATGCAAGCTGTATCACTTGGACACCTTTCAGTAATGTATGTTGGTCGCCTAATTACCGGGATTGCCGTCGGGGCAGCATCGATGTTGAATCCTCTTTACACGGCGGAAAATGCACCTCGCGCAATTCGAGGTGCTTTGACGGGGATGTATCAGTTTTTTATTGTCACGGGAATTTGTGTTGCGTTCTGGATTAATTATGGTAATCTTTTACATACCTCCGGAGATAGACAGTTTACGATTTCACTTGCACTACAGGCACTCCCGGCGGTCTGTCTAGGGATAGGAATGTTGATTAGCAACGAAAGTCCACGTTGGCTAGCGAGAACGGATCAATGGGAGAAGGCTGCTACTACCCTAGCGAAAGTTCGAAATCTTCCCCTGGAACATCAATATGTTCAGTCAGAGCTTGCGGAGATACGTGAGAATTTGGAGCATGAACAGCGGTTGATTGCGGGTAGTGGATTTTGGGATCTTCAAAAGGAGATGTGGACTATCCGTGGAAATAGAAATCGTGCGCTTCTGTCGATTGGATTGATGGTTTGCCAACAGATGACAGGAACCAACGCCGTATGATACCTCCAAATCACGTTATTACTGACCAATGCTAACACGTAATCAGATCAACTACTATGCTCCTCAAATCTTTTCCAACCTTGGACTCAAGAGTACCGAGACAGGACTTTTCGCTACTGGTATCTATGGAATCGTCAAGATGGCAACTTGTGCCTTCTTCCTTGTCTTTGTTGCCGATTCCTTGGGACGTCGAAAATCCCTTTTATGGACCTCAATTGCTCAAGGTGCTTCTATGTTCTACATTGGATTTTATGTCCGTTTTGATCCACCGGTTAAAGGCCAGCCTGTGCCCCCTGCTGGTTTTGTCGCTATTGTATGTACTCCAAATATCACTCGGCTACCAATCATGGCGCTAACCTTATTAGGTCATGATATTCCTCTTTGCATCGTTCTTCCAATTTGGATGGGGTCCGGTTTGTTGGATTTATGTTTCCGAAATTCCCAGTGCAAGGTTACGTGCTATGAATGTTGGTCTCGCTGCTGCAACTCAGTGGTTGTTTAACTTTGTCGTTGCCCGGGCGACTCCGAATATGATGGTTACCGTTGGTAAGGCAGGTTATGGTACCTATTTTATCTATGGGTAAGCTTCTTCCATTACTAGAAAGTGAAATCTTTACTAATGGCTATAGTACATTCTGTTTTGTGATGTACCTCTTCGCGTACTTTTGGGTACCGGAAACTAAGGGACTTGGTTTGGAAGACATGGATCGGTTGTTCGGTGTCATTGAACACAAGTATATAGATGAGGAGAGTGCACCGGCACCAGTAACGACGCTTGGAGATGACGGTAAGACTGAAGGGCAGCATATTGAGAGGAGTTAGTGTGGGTAGTGCGGTCATGAACATGGGAGACCATGATGATTTTGTTGTGTTATGCTTCTGTCAAGTTTTTTTATGGTACGAGATAATTGGTATTATTTTCATGTTTGTAAAAGGCCTAACATATAATGATTATTGAATACCCATAAACAGATAATTCATCTGTGGTTTTGCTTCCACTGGCTATGGACAATATTGTGTCTGTGGGTAGCATGTGATCAGTGCCGATACCCGCCCTCGTCTGCATCAAATCTAGATCTATGATCAACATCGAAACTTACTCCCTACGATAACAGCAACGGTGAATCACCCCCACGGTTCTAGTTGAATGTGGGGAATCTTATCGGTCTGAACAGAGATAAGCTTCTCCCAGCGCTCGAGCCTCCCCTCCCCCGCCCAGCTTGACTAACTGTTGATAGATTTACTCGCCGATTATGTACCATTGCATTAAACCACGTGTGAAAACAAAGAGAACACGTTAAACACCTCCCAACGACCGAAAAGGACACGATTCAAGATACAATAGTGTTGATTTCGTAATTCCTCATAATTACAGACCTCCAGTATACCAATTCCTAGGAAATACACATCCTTATTTCTCCAATTTTCCATTCGCAGCCAAATAAGCAGAACCAGTATCCGCCCAAACCTCCCATCTGTTGCACCTGATTGTATCATCCTCCGCAGCAAAGCAAAGTAAATACATGAAGCTCTCATCCCAAGCCTGACCAGTCCCCTTCCACGTGATCTTTGCTCTTCCCCTGACAGCCACCTTCAGGGCCTCTGCATCGACAACGTAGTCCTGATCGGCGAATTCGACCTCATTGAATTCGAGCAGTTCGTCAATGTTGTCGAAATAGCGCCTGACCTCTTCCTTCCCGGTGAAGGCCCGCCCCATGTAAGGCGCTAGTCGGTCGTTCCCGTGTTCATACACGCTAGGGGAGCTGGTGAAGTTGGCTTCAAGCCCTTCGCTAGTCTTGCCAGATGCGAAGTCGCTGCAGAGAGCTTTAGCAGCTTTGAAGACGTCGGCGCGAGATGGCATGTTTTGGGCTGATGGTGATGGAGATGAATTGATAATTTTGATGGAATTGATGGAATTGATGGAGAAGCTTGATTGAATTGGAAACTTCGGATGAAAGGACAATTGATACGGATGACGATCTACTGATATCACTGTTTATAAAAGGAATTGACAGTGCGGGGAAGTGCCACTGTGGAGAAGCAGCTGAGGAAGCTTGATTGCGTTGTGACGTAATTAAAATCCCAGCTCTCGGTAGTTGTAGATCATGCCCAATATCCCGACCCCAGCTCCACTTCCACCAGCCCTGTTCAAAACGAAAAAACCGTGTCGTATCATATCACAGCGTGTACACGGAGCACAAGGAGTTTCATCCACCCCGCATTCCACCCAACTACCCAGCTACTACGACCTTCTGCCTGGATTCCATTCACGCTGCCTTGTCAATTTTGGAACTCAATTGAGATAGCTACTCCGAATAGTTTGGCCAGCTTGTACCTAGGGGCCTGCCCCACATCTACTACAGCTACCACATAAGTACGCCGGTCTCCTCTACTCTCTGTCCTCGATCATACAGCAAACATGTGTGACGATCTGATCGCCAAACATTTCATCAATTCTGCAACTTCACACAAGCTCCACCAGAGCCCTGAAGGAACGACACACTTTACTCTCAAGCCATCTGGTCGTGTTTGGTTAATCTCGCATAATACCCCCACCGACTTTGATGCCCTCGACAAGCTCGATCCGAGATGGACCACCCTCAACTCGTACGATCCCGCTGCAGCTGAGTGGGCCGCCAATTGGAACCACAGTGCCCAGCATCTACGAGAGATGAAGCTCGAAGTTTCGAAGGACAATATCCCTGATGCACCTGATCTTCCTGAAGGATACGACATGCCCTCCACCACCAAGGCGAAGGATTGGTATCTTTCTCAATTCCCAACCCTTGCGGAAACAATTCATAAGGCCGGAGCTCAAGTCTTTGTCATCAGCGACCACACCCGAAGCATTCCAAAGAAAGTTGCCTGGTGCACTATTATTACGGATAAGGAAACTAAGAGATGCTACATCTCCACTTTGGAAGTTCTGCCCGAGCACAGGAGAAAGGGATTGGCACAGCATTTGATCTCTGTGGTTGCTCAAGCGTGGGCATCTGCTATTGAGGGAGAGGGAACTATCTGGCTCACCGTTTTCGACTCGAATGTCGCCGCCTTGAATTTGTATGAAAAGATGGGCTTTAAGACAAACCGCGAGCTCTGGAACTTGATTAGAGCTGGAACTACCCGAAGATTGTCAGTCAAGGGCAAGATGGATGAGTATGGTCCTGGTTAAGCGGAAGTGAGTGGGAAAGATTATTTGTCATTGTGTTATGACATTACCTAGCGGTTGTTTATTTGCTTTTGTTTTTCTCTTTTGGAAGGATTGTACTGGATGTACTATGGATGTATGATATGATAATCAGATAAACTACAAATTGGAATTTTCTATTCATGACAATCATTAAGTATTTGGAGGTGGGATAATTTATGCGCAGACGAGTGCAGAATTCCAACATTCAAAGTTGGCACGTCATATACAGCGCGCGTCTCACGCGCCAATCACTACATTTCGTTTCATTCATGATGTTCCAAACTTATCTTTTTCCGGAACATGAAGTGCTGGACACATAGGTGGAGGGAGTATAGCGTGGCAGTGGCCGCCGTGCAGAATAACCTCCTCAACGTCGGCCTTTTCAATTTGTAAACTTCACTACCTCCTAACCAAATGAGGAGTTAATTTAAAGACGCAGAAACGATAGGGAATGATAGAACAAAGCCTACAGAACAAGTTTCGGATTACTAAATTTCAATTTGGATGCGTGGTTGTGGCGGTATAAACGCTAGAGGATCGTCTGCTTTTGGATGCATGCAGGCGAGTAGATTTGACAGCGACTGTGAGCGGCTATGAGCGGCTCCAAGACGCCACTATACCTGTTTAGAAACAATATCGGACGAATAATATCACATGATTTAATATAAACGTATCTCTACGTAGTAACAATTCTGTGCGACTTGTACTGCTTTTCAGCATGAGTATGTCGCTCCGCTGACAAACTATTAATGCATTCCATCATCGATTCCTTGATTCTTTTTGCTTGTCTTTTTTTGAGTCACAAACTCAATGGCTGCAATCGTGTCAGTATTTGTAAAACCATTGCCATTATGAGCTTAAAAATACCATAGGCTGTCTTCAGCTTCAAATCCCCAGAGCTTTCAGTAGATACATACGACCAAAGGAACCAAGAAACCCCAGCCCATCACCATCGATTCCCTACTCCCATCGATTTCAAGAAGAATCTTCCAGCATATCAGCATCAATCGTATGATTTAGTCAAAAATTAGGCGAATTTATTCCAAAAATCCATGCAGACGTGTGGCGAAGTTCAGCTCGAAGCTGCATTACATGACATGACCATTGACAACACACGCTTATTAGACGTCATTAGACGTCACTGGATGTTTAATTAATAGCGGGGTAAATATTGAATATTGGTTACGTTTTGCTAAGATGTTATACAAATTGTGTTTGGCACTTTACGAGATGGTAAGGTCTACATATACATACATATAAACGTAATTGGTTTAGCGGGTAAGGCGGGTGCGGGCATTGGCTGAGTACAAACCATGGTAACCATTCATGAAAGGTCACTCGTGCGGCGCATGCTATTTACGGCTTGAATTCTAGGTTTGAACCCTTATGAAACATAAAGTTTGGTTTGGGGGCTGGGATACACATTATTAAATAGTACAAATTGTTAGAAATTTAAGTTATGCTGCCAAAACTAATGGCTAGGAGCTGCCAAAATTCGTGGTCTATGCAATTTTCTCTCAATGGAAACTAAATCTTAAAAAACCTATATCAATTGCTCTCTAGGTATCCTTTCTGAACATGCAAAAATAAAAAACGCTTAAAGATTATTTACATTTTTCCATCATCGCCGTTATCAATCATCGCTGCAAAAAAACAAACAACAACAAATCAAATTCCACTGATATCGCTAGATTTGAGAATTACCATTCTTGCAATCTCTATTTCTTAGAGAAGCAGTCACAGTCGAAGTCGCATCCGCAGTCCTTGGCACCGTTCAAGAAGACGATGAAGTCCTCATCGTCCTCACAGGGGTCACAGGGGTCCTCAATGCAAGGCTCCTCGAAGCAGGGCTCCCGGTAGCAAGGCTCAGGGCGGCAGCAGGGCAAGCTGCAAGGCTCGTAGCAAGGGTTGAAGGTTCTGCAGGGACGAGCCTGGGGAGGGAAGTAGGTAGGGTTCTGCTGGTTGACGTTGGCAAGGATGGGGAGGTCGCGGATCCTCTCGAATTTGGCGGCGGGGCAGCTGCAGGGCTCAGGGCAGCAGCAGTCCTCGGGCTCGTTCTTAATCTGGATCAAGCTAGGCTCCTGATCAAGGTTGTTGAAAAGGGTGTTTCCAATGTTGTTTCCACCGGGCTTGGCAATGGCTGCGGTGGCCTGGCCGAAGGGTGCGCCGAAAGAGCAAGCTCCGAGAGTGCTGAAAAGGGAAATAGCGAAGATGGTGGCAGCGGAACGCATTTTGATTGATTTGATTGAATGGAATAAAATGTGATGAGTGGAGATGAGATGAGATGGATAATGTTTCAAGTTCACCAGAATTTTGACTGATATTTATAAAAACTTCGGGCTTTATCAAACTTGATAAAATGTCCGCCAGACTTCTGACCAGAGGAGCCGTACACCGCACTGAAACGGCCGCTATGATTGAGACGGATTCATCCAAAGAGCTCAGTAAGTTGTTTCTCATGTTTCACCGGCACTAAACCTTGGCAAATTGAGAAACCTGTAAACAGAGTGGGTGAAGGGTTACCAAAGCGCGTTACCTTGAAGCTCTTAGCTAGCTAACCAAGCTCGCAGGAGCTGCAACGGGCGGTAACCTGAAGCTTTTAACGCGTTAACTAAACTCGAAAAAGTATAACGTCGTGTTTTTTTCATTAAGATTCACCAGGTAAGCGTTTTTTTCCTCGTAGGAAACACGCTTTACGCGCTCAGGCAATATCCTCAAGTTACAATAACGCGTTAAACTATGACGTAGCCATTAACAAAACCGCGTACTTTCGCGTGGCTTGGTTTTATGGAGTGAACGTCATATCCCATCTCAGAGCCTTAATAAAATAATAAACCAATAAGATTTGAGCCGCAAAAACAATACGGAATAAATTTAGCAATTTTGGCGAACTTCCGTCCAGTGCACCTTGTGGTTTAATTTTAGTATTCCACCAATCACTCGCAATAGCAATCTCAGATTATGTAAAAAATCACCCGTATTGAGTATTGAATATTTAGCTGATCAGGAAATTCCTCCAAATCCGAACACCGCGTTAAACTATGACGTAGCTGTCAACAGAACTGAGTACCTTGGTTTGGCTTGGCAATATTGAGTAGGCGTCATATCTTATCTAAGAGCCCCGAAAATAGTAATTCATTGAGTTTTTCAACCCTCGAAAACAATAATGAATAAAATTGGAAATTTTGGCCAACTTTCATCCAAAGCGCTTTATGGTTTACTTTTCGTATTCTGCCAGTCATGCGTAACAAAAATCTTGAATTATGTAGAAATCATTTGCTTTGGGTTTAGCTCTGCAAGCGTAATAATGGATGAAATTAATTATCTTGGCTAACTTTCATCCAGTGTAATTTATGTTTTGGTTATTATATTCTGCCAAGCATTAAAGATCTCAAATCACGCAAAAACCAGTCCTTTTGAGTATTGACAATTATTCAGCGGATAAGGCAACTCCTCCGAATTCCAATAACGCGTTAAACCAAGACGTAGCTATCGATAGAACCACGTAGCTTGGCATGGCTTGGTTGTATGAAGGAGACGTCATATCCCATCCAATGGCCCTGAAATCCATAAACCACGAAGGTTTCGAGCCTTAAAAACAATAATGAATAAAATTAGCACTTTCGACCAACTTTCATGCAGTGGACGTTATGGTTTACCTTGCATTTTCCGACAATTATTCGTAATAAAATAAAAATCTTGTATTCTGTGAAAATGATCTTGAGTATTAAACATTTAGCTGATGAGACTATCCTCCCAGGTTGCAAGACCGCGTTAATCCAAAACGTAGAGCCGCGCATCTTGACATAACTTGGCAGTATGGAGTAGACGTCATATCATCCAAGAGCCTTCAGAATAATAGATTATTGGATTTTAGAGCCGCAAACACAATAATGAACAAAAATAGTAATTTTGGCCCAATTTCTATCCAGTGAATCCTGTGGTTTATTTTTCGTATTGCGCCAATTACTTGCAATAGTGATCTTTATAATGTAAAAAACCATCCATAATGTGTATTGAACACATAATTAATAATCCGTTGCCGACATCTTTTTTGATTTCCGCAGAGGTATTGTTGCTACCTACGATTTAACTGGTAGCGTATATCGGCAGCCAAGAAACATGCTACATCGGTTGTAATGGATAAAGTTGAGTAACCGTCGGCCGTATAAACTTCCAGCGGAGGAGCGGGGTATTATGTTTTTGTTATGAGGTCCCAACTTCAGAAAGCCATGAGGGTGTTTTTTTGTCCGTATCAGTATTCCATGATGTCATCATCCATAAGTAACGTGGCATACAAGACCTATTCATCTGCGTGGTGACTGGAGTGTAAAATGGTGCCGCGTATCTCACTCAGCTGTCACGAGGAGAATTGCCTTGATCTGTAGACTGTTGTAAAGTATGGATTCATTCCTTAAAACTAAAAGATGATTATCGGTAACAGTTCCCGGCGTATCCCCGCATTTGGGCCAAATCACGTGTTGTAGATATTCATCCTCTGTGTCTGGGTAATATTCTGCTGGTAGGTGGCTAAGTCTGTTGAACTTGTGAATTGAAGATTTTTGGGTTGGCTTCCAAGGGAGGGAGTGTAGTTTATATAGTGTATGCGTGATGAAATTGACTCGTGGCCTCTTTTTCAATGACCTCAAGCTTCAATCCTATGACCGCAAAAGGCTGCATAATACACCACCGGACTGTTACGGGCCGTTTTTGGTCAGGGACAAAAAAAAAAACGAATTCGCGGACGGCGCGGAGAATGTGACCCACATGTGTGGCTATAACTACTCGTTTAATGCAAAATGGACTGCGGATTCTCCTGGTCCGTGAACGAATTACCCACGTAAAACTTACCTCAGTTATTACCGCTTGATAGAGTTAACACTCCACACCAATAATCTTGACTTACCGCGGATATCGGCCAAAGATTTACTTTGGTACATTTTTTAGAATGTAGTTTTCATCATACCGTAGCAGACTATGGTGTTTCTTTTCGACCGTACATAACCGAAGCCACGACTCCAAGTGTTACTAGGCGAAGTGATCGTGATCCATTAAACTCAATTGAACCCACCCTACCACTCATCGTTGTATTAACCGTGGTGGAATCGTCGGGTGGTGGCAGCCATTCACCACAAAGCACTCACTCTGAACTTATGTGGGACAGGCAGTCTATCCTTAGATATCCTGATGGGAGAATCATGATTGGGCTGACGTTGTGTATTCAAATGATGAAGAATCCGTGTGAAATGGTCATCCTAATTTCTCGATGACATTAGGTAGGAAGACACCTTCCACTTCCTCCACACTGTAACCAAATACCGTGGTCCTTAAAGAAAGAGTCGTACCAGCGCGGTCATTTCGCGTTTATCAAAGGCGATTGACAGGATAAAATACGGATTACTGAACCGTTAAAGTTTACCCGTTGGTTTCCGGTGCATGCAAGTCTTGCAGAACTGAAGCGAGAGACCTCTGTGGCGGTAATGTTGACTCGGGAGACTATCGATAGCGGGTACCAACATTCTAGACGAGTCGTTCAAGATGCCTGCCTCAGCCTTAAGAAGCTCATTTGCGTCATAATATCTAAATTTCACTATATACGCGAGAT
Organism: Pyronema omphalodes; assembly: GCA_024516155.1. Lineage (NCBI taxonomy): Eukaryota > Fungi > Ascomycota > Pezizomycetes > Pezizales > Pyronemataceae > Pyronema > Pyronema omphalodes. The sequence continues at coordinate 112,668 of JAJJXM010000058.1, forward strand.
CTCCCGATATTCGCGTAGGATATGCCAGACGAGTGATTTACGCGATAAAATGGGGGCATCATCGCTGTGTTTATTACCCAATCGGCCCCACATTCCTTCACGCTGTTCCATACATGACCATCATTTCATCAGAACGAACAGTGTGTATGGTATTGAAACGCCCATAAATGACGACCAAGAGAAACGCAATTTTATTTTGCTACACAGAAACTCCATTTCCCGAACCAAATCCCAGAAACATAGTAACAATTTAAGCGGCAACCATGTTGGCGAAAGCCTCAGGGTAAGCCTTGATGTTGGCGGCGAGGTTTCCGTGGGGGCGGAGGAACTTGACGTAAGCTCCGTCGGGCTGGACCTCTCCGTTCTGGCGCTTCTCGACGTACTCCTCACGGCGGAGGGGAGTGAATCCCCAGTTCTTGGAGACAATGATCTTCTGGCGACCAGGGAACCTAGTTTGGTTAGCGTGTGGTTAAATACGCCGGAGTCGGATATACGGACTTGTACTGGCAACGGCGGAGAGCCTCAAGAGCGGTGGCGCGGTTGGTGTCACGGGTACGGACGGACAAAAGAATCTGTCCGATGTTGACACGGGCAACGGATCCGTTGGGCTTTCCCCAAGCACCACGCATACCAGTCTGCAATCTATCGGCTCCGGCACAAGACAACATCTTGTTGATACGGATGACGTGGAAGGGGTGGGCACTGTGATGCGCATTAGTCGGAGATATTCGGAGTTAGGATATAGCTGTGTCGCATGTTGCTGCATACCGGATTCTCAAGTGGAAACCATCCTTTCCGGCAATCTTAACAAGGTACTTGTTGGCGCAAATACGGGCAGCCTCAAGAGCCTGTTATGGTCGAGTTAGAGAAATGTTGAAAAATGTCGAAGTTCGTGGTAACTGACCTCAGAGGAAAGCTGCTCGTACTCGTTGGAGACCAAGTGGATGCAGAGGGGGAACTCGTCGACACCGGCACGCTTACGTCCAAGATCGAAGATCTTGACCTTAGGGTCGGGGACACCACGGTTGAACCGGGACTTGGGGTAGGGCTTGTCTGTGACAGAATCAGCGTTCTGATTCTACTTCACAATTCCTCCATTTCTTCGGCCGTAGAATTTTTGTCCGAAAATCGAGATATCGTGGAAAACGTACTCTTGCAGTAGCGGTAGCAACGGGCGGGACGGCGGGCCATTTTGTCGGTGTTTCTGGGTTGGTGATGGGGGAAGGGATTCGTTAGGCGTGTCGGGGGAGTTGTCTTCACTTGGTCGATATAGCTAACCTGGGGTGTGGCAAACCTGTGCCGCTTACCAATCACATTAGCGCATTTCCATCTCTTTTGTGTGCGCTCGACCCTGGAAAGTCATGTGAGCTAGGGTTTAACCACAAAAAAGCAAGTCACTTTGAGTCGAAATGATGAAAACATGGTCGGATACAGCTCAACCGGATTTTCCCAGTATATTATTAAGGCAACATTATTAATGAATTTATTGCGACATACATAATACGGAATTTGAACTTAACTCCGTCGTGTTGTGGGTTTTTTGTGGATTTCAAATCATGCTTTGTGATGTCTGAGCACCGGTCGCACAACCTCGGAGACACGGTGAGATCAGCAACCACTCGGCACACAGCCTCAATTTTCGGGGGGTTCCGACACAGGTCTGTCTCCGCGTTCAAAGATGGATGTCCGTCACTCGCGGCAGACTTCCATCTTTCGGCTTCCCGATGCTAGCCATGTACGAAGCCCGATTTTTTCCACTTTAGAGCGCGCTCGGTTAAACACGCGTGCATCCTGGTATATTGCATATCTCACGTCTGGAAATCGCTTTCGTGTCAACCACTTTCCACAGAACGCCCTCCGTGGAATAGTTATTTGCAATAATTTACCTACCGCCATAACTCTTTCTAAAATTCACATTGTGGTGATGGCAATGGCACTCAAATGAGAGTAGAATACCATGGTGATCACCAAACACCTTTAAAATGTTTGAGCTAAACCTCTTCTCACTCTTGATCTCGCAACACAGCAAAAAAATAATTCAGCGCGCGCGACTATCATTGACCCAGTCCATCTATGCAGCAACCTTGGCCTTGGTGTTTTCCACCACAGGAGTCTTCTTTCTTCCTCCAACAGGCGGGAAGGTAAAGCTCCATCCCTCGCCTCTCTTGCCCTTGGCAGCCTCCAAATCTACACCCTCCACAACATTGTCGGCCTCAACGGTTCCCCAGATTAATGCACCAACATGCGGCTGCACATTCCATCCGAAACGTACTGTAGCATTTCGCTCAAGGAAGCGACCGGAAATGTCGTTGATTTGGTACTTGGCCTTCTCGTTTCGGAGGTGAAGGCGGGAGGTTCTCTTGCTCGGTAGAATAGCATCCCAGATTATTACTTCATTCTCGGTCTAGAAAAGTTAGTGTTTGTTTGCACAGCAATTGGAAGTAATGCACAATGTAATCAAGGATACACACATGTTTCGATCCCTTAGCTCCACCATATACAACGCTCAACCAGCAAAAGACCTGCTTCGTATTCCAGTTGTAAAGACTGTCCAAATTTGCCTCGAGGTCGAAGTTAATCAATGAGTACTCTTGTTGTTTCGAAGAGTAGTACTGAGGTCTTCCTTTTACGACCCTGACAGAGACGACATCGACGGTAGCGGTAGGGGTTGCTGGATAAAGAACGGCGGTTAATGCTGTTAGGAAGGCAACAACAAAAGCCACTGTAGTGAAAAATCCAAAAACATTCTGGACGCGGACACTGGTGGAATGCATTGTCGCGGTGGTGGTGAAGGTGTCGAAGCTATCAGGTGCGCCGTACTAGCATGTAGGGAAGCTTTGAGGACAGGTGGTGACTGCGCGCCTTGCAAGTTGCGGCTCCTTGTGTAACCTTCACTGGCGTTACACGCTAGCTACGGAAACACCCGCAAATTATAATCACTCGGACGCCAAAGGCTGGTCTTTGGCTTGAATCGTTAAGAACAAACGCAGCAATATTAATTCTTACAACCGTTTTGTTCTATTACTATGAAACTATATATATGATTTCTTTTTTACTATGGGAATACTTTAGTATCGAAAAATAATACCATACTTATGCTTGCGGGGGGGGGGGGGGGGGGGGGGGGAGGGGGTCCCCTTGGCGGCAGTCATTCCTCGCACATCCAGCACTCAACGAGTATGTTGAAAGGCTCCCAAGTCTGAGTGACTAGAATATGGACAAGAATGTTGTATCCTTGGCATTGTCCTCATCATGCACATAGGAGGAAATGAGTTGAGTTAATTACTCAATACACACGTTTCCACCTCCACCTTCTCGTCGCACCCTTTTAACGGAGTATTCTCTCGCCATCTCTGTCCAACGAAGATTTTTACTCATTCTTATAGGCTCAGAATCCATTAATACTAACTCATTTTTTCCCTGTTTTCCTTTTCTAATTCATCTACTGTATTCCTATTCCTCCACTGACATCATCTTTCGTTCCAACCTCATTATCCCTGATAACCAATCTTCAACTTCGCCTCATCCCTCTGCTGCATCCAACTTCTGCAAGTTTTTACAGCAATCCAACAAAGCAAATAACAATCTCTCTCCCCGTCTTACTACTCATATCTCCTCCACTGAAATCTGTCGTAGGGAATGCGGATATCACCCAAGTTTTCAGAGTCTACAATGTACTTAATACTGTATAAGTTTATTAACTACCAAATCTCACCGCGCCTCGCCTTCTTTATAGGTCTTCGAATACAATTTCATATCTTTCTGAATTCCATTTATTTAAAAGGATTTTTTTTTTCGTGATGGCATTATTAACTAATAGCTACGACCATGAATTAGAAGTCTGAGGATTAAGATAACTCAAGACCTTTTTCCAGATAATCGTTAAAGAATAATACAGTCAAGACAGATAGGTATAATACATGATTTCAAGGGTATGTATTTATTCCGGGGATAACCCCATACAGATACTGTAGGTATCAGACAAGGAACTGAATATCGATGCCTATCTATACCCATTATTGATTTCATAGATATACCCATCAACAATATCCTAGATATTCTAAGCATCTTACCCCAGCAATAGTCGACTCCATCTTCTCCCCGCTTCCACTTCCCTATTCCTGCCGGGGTCAAATTAACGTTTCCTGATAAGCCGCATTAAACAACGCGGTGTTCTCTAGACATTCAGCGCCCTGAGGCGGTCGGAGGGGGGTAGAAGAGAAGACACCAGCTCCATAGTTATGCATACTTCTTAATTCTTCACCTCAATCTCCACCGATCCCTCCCTCCCTCCATCGAACTCTACTTCGCCTCCTTGGAATTACATCGGCTGAACCATGTTCACATTGTTTTGTTTACATAGGCTTATTGATATATATGCAGTTGTAGAAACTCTTGAAGCTGGGGATTGTTCAATGTTAGGGGTCCTGACGCGTAAGTTGGTGCGGTGGATTCGGTATTTCTAGTTTTGATGTGGAGGTGATGAACTTTGTATGGAATTTGGGTTGGAATGTGTAGAATTCTCCAAGGCCTCTCTAGCCTTACTTCCTCCCCCCATCGCCCCCGCGCCTGTGATGGTATCAGTAGGTTGGATCCCAATGGCGTGATGTTGAGCGAGTCGCTCAACCGACAAAGGATCACATTTCATTTATAGCGATGAAATAGAGAGATTTGAGTTCAGGTTTTGGGTATCAGCGGAGTGATTGAGATATCATTGAGAGCGCTGGTTTAGATATTCACTGGACGTCATTCGCCGAAACTTCAACCCATGCCTGCCGCCGTTCGGGGAGGTGAAGGGTGGCTGGTCGATAGATAGGGCAACGGTGCCTAGTGCTTTTCACAGGAGTAAATATATATAGGTTCTTACACTCTTGTATCAGTGTTCGCTCCTTGGCAAGTTCAAAATCTTGTCCTTTCTTACTAGGAAGGGAGTGATGATGGCGCACGATCCTGTTGTTCTGGGACCCCGCCCAGTTCTTTTGCTGTAACTCGTACAGTTATCATCCAAACTATACGACTTTTAATGTTTTAAGATTACCCTTCTCTGTTATATGGAAGCAAAATATCGAAACTACCGCGTACGACTACCTTTATGGCATCGTGGTGGATGGTTACTAGAAGCCGTGGGAAAATACATACATAGCCACGACCACAAGTAAATTCGTGAAAGTATATCTTTCTATGAACTTGAGAAAATGCTCCTTGCGGCCATACATACGGTAAGCTCCATAAATGTTCGATGTTTTGCAGAAAGAATTTCAGGTGGCGGATTAGGATATATGACATTAACAGTTGTAAAGGAGGAGCCACAATACACATAGAGAGGCTAACAAAGATATAAAAGACCAGAAAGTTGGCCGAGATAGCGTAACAGGCGTTGCCGCTCAGAATAACGTCCTCAACACTAACCTCTTCCCCAGCCAACTTTTGGCGTTGCTTGAAGGGCATAATGGTGTTGTCCGCCTGCTTACAGACAACGGCGCTGACGTCTCGACAACCGATAAGGAGGGGCAGACTCCGCTTCATCTGGCTTCGGAGAAAGGGCATGAGGGGGTTGTCTGGCTGCTCATTGACAAAATCATGGTATATCACTGATGGTATAGATGAGCGATGGTGGATGGTTATGCTGCAATGGCTTTTGAGACTTCGAGTAGAGTATCCTGAAACTGACAAAAAAATAAATAGTAAAGCATAGATGACTGTTATCCTTGGTAACTTGTTTATCCTGATACGGTGTGGATTTCTCGCTCTTATCTCGATAGGTGGATGCGGTTTAGGAAGTGGAATATAGATAATTATACTACGATTGTATAATATTCCCGTGGAGTAAGCTATAGATGATATGAATTGAAATGAAGAAAACAGAAAAGAAATACTGCATTCGAAATTTCACTTTTCACTCATCTAAAACAAGTGATAATTCATGATCGTTCATACAGAAAAACCATTAAACCGATCATTTGCCTCCTCGAGTCCCAATTTCTAGGCCTATAATGTGTGATTTCACCCATCCACTTTCAGACCTACTCATAACATAATCCACCCATCAATTCGTTCACCCACTCACCATCCTCAACAATAGCTCAAAGTTTCCACGCTGGGATGCAAGGACTTCGGGTGACCTTGTGTGACCGGCATGACGGTATCCAAAACACTGATAGCTTGGGTCCTGCTGGAGGACTAGACTGCTGTGTTCGAGTGAGGATACAGGAATGTATTAGACGAACTAGATGGATTGTGTGGACCTCTGAGAGGGCGCATGGTTGTGAATCATACGCCGAACGAGGCCTAAAAGGCCCATGCAGGGCTAAAACAAGTGCCAGAGATCTTCTCTGTACCCGGCGATGGATCTTCAGCCCGGCTATGCATGTTCCATATGCGCATTTTCGATCAACTGTAGATCCTTGAACTTCCTTTCCTCGTTCTCGGGACAGTTCTCCGTTGCTCCGGTACCTACATTCACATCTATAATTCATACCTAGATTCATATATCGATATTCGCACCCATAATCCCTATATATCCATACCCCCCCCCCCTGAATGACAAATAACCATTCATGTTTACATACTGTATTATTAATAATCCCCGAGGTTTCTTCGCCACTTACTTTGTGCGCCGGGCGTGGTCTGTGAATGATTATCGTTATCATTATCATTATCAATGCTATGAGTCCATGATTAAGTATATCTTTTGAATAATTTTACCAAATCTTAATAGTTCTGGGTCTATATCTTCCATACACCTTAAGACCTCCATTACATTAGAGTGCATGCATAAATTAATAAATTATCAAAGCAATAAGAAAAATAAATCCTGCGTACCAATATTTTGATTCTTCATATCTTGGGTTCGCATCACATATCTTTTTTCTTGTCTTTCATTTCTTATCATTCTTTTCTTGACCTTCTTTTCTTGACCTTAATCCAGTAATCCAGTAATCCAGTAATCCAGTAATCCAGTAATCCAGTAATCCAGTAATCCAGTAATCCAGTAATCCAGTAATCCAGTAATCCAGTAATCCAGTAATCCAGTAATCCAATAATCCAATAATCCAATAATCCAATAATCCAAAAATCCAATAATCCAATAATCCAATAATCCAATAATCCAATAATCCAATAATCCAATAATCCAATAATCCAATAATCCAATAATCCAATAATCCAATAATCCAATAATCCAATAATCCAATAATCCAATAATCCAATAATCCAATAATCCAATAATCCAATAATCCAATAATCCAATAATCCAAAAATCCAATAATCCAATAATCCAATAATCCAATAATCCAATAATCCAGTAATCCAGTAATCCAATAATCCAATAATCCAGTAATCCAATAATCCAGTAATCCAATAATCCAGTAATCCAGTAATCCAGTAATCCAATAATCCAGTAATCCCATTCCCTAATTACCTACATAACTTAATAACCTCCTAGTTTCCATCCTCTCATACTGTACTTTACTTTACGTTATTAAATTCCAGTATGCTATAGTCCGGGTGTCACGCGTGGTCCATGCTCTAAGCGTGGCCTGTGTATGCTTTATGATTACGATTACCATTACCATTACCATCAAGATTATCATCATCAACTCCCCGGGATAAAATTTTTCTCCAATCTTAACAATTACTTATAGTCCTATAGATCATTATCTTATATCTTATATCTTATACCTTATATCCCATTCAACATTACCGATCTAAAATAATTCTGTAAATAATTTTATCAAGTTAGGTAGAGATTTGAAGTATAAAGTATGATTTACGATTTCAAAAAAAAAAAAATATATATATATATATATATATATATGCCCAGTACCTCCCCCGTTCCCCATTCCCCGTTCCCCATGCTTCAGTTTCTTGTAATCCATTCTACATCCACATCATCACTCCCATCTTCATCCATCCAACCTTCATCCAACCATCCAATTTTCAATAACTCAACCAACCATCCAACCTTCAATAACTCAACCATCCAACCATCCAACCATCCAATTTTCAATAATCCAATAACTCAATAACTCAATAACTCAATAACTCAATAACTCAATAACTCAATAACTCAATAACTCAATAACTCAATAACTCAATAACTCAATAACTCAATAACTCAATAACTCAATAACTCAATAACTCAATAACTCAATAACTCAATAATCCAATAACTCAATATTTTCAATAATCTTTGATTCTTCATTTCTAAAACAACTGTAACTGTAACTACAAAAACAAGAATATTTCAGTATCTAAACCAACCTAGCACATAAACCACTCCCTTTACCTTTCTCTTTTAGAATATCTTTGATCTTTGATGTTTGATCTTCAAATAAATAAAAAAGTCCAGAAAGAAAGAAAGAAAAAGAAAGAAAAAGAAAAAGAACCACAAGGTCCAGAAAAAAAGTCCAGAAAAAAAAACAAGATGAACAAGATGAACAAGAAAGTAGAAAAAAAAAAATAACAAAGACCCAAAATAACGCCCCGACACCATCCCTAACATAACATAACGAGATAACAACAACATGACGAAATCAATCAATCAATCAATCAACAAAAAAGAAAAAAAAGAGAACCGAAAGATAACAAAAAAAGAAAAGAAAAAAAGAAAGAAAGAAAGAACAAGACCAGGAAGAAAAAAAAAGAAAAAAAGAAAAAAAAAGGGAAAATTAAGCAAGAAAGAAAAAAAACAACAGAAGGAAAAAGAAAGCCGAGAAAAAAAAAAAGGAAAAACATGACAAAGGACATAAAAGAAACAGGACAATGGATACATGGTATAGTTAGCGAGCGAGTGAGTCTGGGGCAGACATATACATCAAATCTGATCAAGTTTTTATCCTTCCTTGTAGGGTTCAAGAATAAAAATCTATCGAGGAAATAAACACTCCTCAACCGCCGCATATACCCCTGCTTTACTTGCCGATTCGCCGACACCCCACTATTCCCCCATACCCCCCACCCCTCCACACCCCTCCACACTCCTCCACACTCCCACCGCCAAAGATTCAAAGTAGTCCATAAACGACGTTAAAAAAAAAGGTAACAAAACATCACAAGATATTAAGTTAATAATATTAAGCACCTAAGTGCAATTTTGATAAAAAAAAATCCGTAGTAAGTTATCGAAGTTATAAAAGCATCCAGCAAGATTGTCTTTTAAAAAACCCCCCCATTTATAATAGCTCATTCATGATCACAAAGATTATTCCGATTCGAAAAAAAAAGAAGCGTATGTGTGTACCGAATCGATTAATTATCCAATTTTATCCAGTTGATTTGAAAATCGAAGTCGTTAAAAGAGTTTCCGAGTTGTCTGAATTATCGAATTTCCGAATGATAGGTGCTATAGTTTCCAGGTAACATAAAATTATCGCATTTATTGGTTGTTCTTATTGCTGATGCTGACGCTGATGCTGATGCTGATGCTTTAAATTCCAACTTCTCTACGCCTTTGGTTGTCTGCCATCTTTCACCGCCTTTGAAATTCCCAATCCTATAGCAACCGCTGCTGCTATAATCAAAATCGCAATTCCAATCTTGATCCAAATCCACATTCTTTTCTTATCTCTTTGTTGCTTTTGTACCATCCTTCTTGCGGGCCACATGCCGCATTCTTCCACCTGCATTGAACATCGCGGTACCTGCATACTCGCTCTTCCTGACTGCTTAAGACATGGTTGAGGTTCCTGTAGTTGGCTTGAATCCGCTGTTGTTGGGTGAATAGTAATAACAATTTCCTTATCCAATGGGTCCTTGATTGGACGAGCTAAGGTTGGTAAACTCTCCATTGAAGCGGCGAGAGTAGGAGAAGTGGTCATATCGTTGCTTGGACGGTCTTTGTCTTGGTCTTGGTCTTCGTAGATAGTAGTTGAGGTGGAAGGAGTTTTTTGTAACGGAGGGGAGAGCGAATCAGGAGATTGGGGGTCGAGTGAGGTCGAAGACGAGGATAAAGGTAACATAGAGGATCTGAAGGGGTTATTGGATTGTGGTGGTGTCATGGTGGTGGGCATCAATCAGCAAGGGCTTTTTAATGCGATGGGCGATGGGCGATAGTATGGTTGGGTTCGCTATGTCTCTATGATGGCTTTGCAGTGCGTCAACTGGCTTCGTCTGGCTTCTTCTGGCTTTGCCTAGCTTTTGTAAATACCGATGTACAGATAGGTCGGTTTCGCGAAAAATGCGGTGTGCGCGGACTATATTATCGATGCTTTGTACGGGACTGAACTAGAAAAAGGTCAGCTGGATGTTATTCTATGACTGAAAACCACTAATACATTTCCAGTCGCCGCGCGGTGTAGTTTAAAAAATTTCCAAGTCCGAAATCTGGGGGGCACGTACTCTCGATGTTAGTTGGTGGTTCCAATGTCCGTGAATAAACACGCCTTTGGGGTATGGTGTTGGTGGAGTTGGATTATTAGGCGGACTTGTTCCGGGTTGAAAGGGGGAACTGTGCGCGATGCACAATTTCAATAGCAAAAGCAACAGCTACAGCTACAACAACGCCGCGTGTAGGGGAACCTTTCAACTTTCCGCGGTTGATTAACGGGAAGGAAGACAGTAGTTAAGGAGCGATAGGGACAGTCGCTTCTTGTATTTGGTGGATCGGGTTCCGCGAATTGGGGGATTGATTTTCGCGGAATTTGTTCTTTGACTGAGTGCGGTGGTCGAGGTGATCTTCCTTATTCCAATGCATGCGGCGACTAGTTAAGTTGTTGATGTCTCAACCAACGCAGTTAGGGATGAGGGGGGAGGGGGGGGGGGGGGGGGGGGGGGGGTGGGATGAAGTGGCTGCAATTGACAGTTGGTATTGTTGACTTGTCGGATTCTGGGGGATTAACAGAGAGAATTGACAGAAGGGAATTAAACAGAAGTGAAACGAGTCAGAAGGACAGAAGTCAGAAGTGAAACGAGTCAGAAGCCAGAAGTCAGAAGTCAGAACGAGAACGAGAACGAGGATTTCGGGATTGGAAGAAAAGTCTCGCAGCTGAGAGGACTTGCAACGACTTGAACAGGAAACAAAGACTGATAAAAGCAGTTCCCTCTATGGAGCCTATGGAGCCTATCGAGCCTATGGCAAGGTTGTGTACATACATACTCGCAACACGCGCGCATCAGCAGGCAAGTTAGACGACGACTAGCACGTTTTGCAAGTCGCCTCTAAGATATCGATGGGACTGGGATCATCGCTCTGTGTTTTATTCGGGCGAAGGGGGTCTGATTGTGTATGTACAGTATTTTTCCTTGCTGGGAAAAGAAGAGAAGAGTGGAAGAAGAATGACAATCGGCTCAGACTTCTGTTCAGACAACTTAATCTTCTTTGATTGATTTTCATATTCTGAGCAAACAACGGTAGGTGTTTTTTGTGTTCCTTGAGGACTGATGAGTTTTCGTGGGTTGTTGTGGACTGATTGCTTTGCGATTGTTCCTGGCGTTGACTGCCCTTCCGCCTGGTGTTCACTTTGCCCTTTGCCATTCGGTACCTGACGGTGTCCTGGCCGTCCCCATATTTGAGACACCGGTCCATGTAAGCTTGTGAATTTTGGCTTCTGCAAGCCTATTTCTCCACTTCCTGTTTTCTGGTTATATGTAGCTACTGTAGACTGTGTTGAATAGACGACTTTCTTTTGTCTTTTCTCCAGAGTATTCAAAACACTCCCTTCCTCAAAGCTCCTTTACTTCCTTTTTGTACACATTCCTCTCTGGATACCCTCGCCTCCTCTTCATCCAATTCCTCTCTGAATCTCTTCTCTTCCTTTTCATACCCATTCCTCTCTAAGGCATCATCATAATCACATCGTAGCAAGTAAACAGTAGCGAAATTAGCCTCAAGCCGCCGGGGGAGGGGGGGGGAGCTCCCCCAATTCCCATTGTCGCACCCAGCACGCTCGCAGCACCCTGAACCCCTGCCCCCACCCCTTCAACAGTCGCAAATGCCTGCTAGCAAGTAATAAGGTTAATTACTAGCTCTACGCATATCTTAGCCCATTCAGCGAGCTCCCGAAGTAGTTTGACGCGACTGGTACAACTTGTGCGACCGTGTTTTTTTTTTTTTCACCCAACGCGAATTCGGCTACGCGTGTGTGTATCTAAAGCTCGTTATGGGAAAGCCAGAATTTGAGCTAGATAGCATAAAGCTAGTTCCAGACAAACTCTACGTGGTGCAAGTCGGTCTGCTAACTGCAATGCCTGTACCCAGCTCTCTACTTTAATGGCAGGCTAGAGTAGGAGTGATCGCCATCCCACCATCTCCGCACCCGGGGCAGGACGGGAGATGAGGACGAGGGCGGTGGAGACCGCGGATGGGAGAGCTGAGGGCAGCCTGGCGATCATCATCATAATGCCCGTGCAAAAAGCTAATAAAAACTTCTTATTGCTCACCGCCGGCCAGTGGAATCGGACGATGGGCATTTGGCAATCGGTATTTTTGAGAAGCCATTGGTTGCTGCAGGAGGTGAGAAGGTTAAAAAAAAATGGTGAATGCCGAAGCGAAAAGAAATTTATGCATCTGCAACCGCTCCAAAAAGGCCTGTGATCGTGTGCACAATACGACGAGAATATTTCTTCTTCGCGGCGGTGGCATGGTGTGGTCCTGTCTGTATGTATCATGGAATTCATCTGCTCCATAACTTCTGTGTCGCCTCGTTCATTCGACCTGTAAAAGATACCTTTTCAGTACCTCGAACATAAGATGCCTAAACTGAGGCATATTTTGACTTTTCAGCTTGCCGCTCTGAACGTTACAAAAAAGAAAAAAAAAACTTGGAAACATACTTTACAGCCGTCCCACGTTGTACCTGTATCTAACGCTCCTTACGCCGGTCAACCCACGAGTGATTCCACATGGAATCTCTTGGCCAGGAATTTAAACCGTCAGAAAATTTCTGCACAGCAGCGGCGGCTTCAGATATCCTCGATAAAGTCGATGGATGGATATGTGATTCTCGGCACCCTTCAGGAGCAACCATAGAGACCATCTGTTTCAAAATCTTCGTTATGCAAGCCCTGCCAGAAGCGCGCGGAGGTGCACACCGCACCCCCAGGTGGCGAGTCTTTACCGGGCGGCACCTTCACTGTGCTGTGCGGGGTATGGTCCAGACTTTAGGTTTTATGTGTAGAGGCCTGCTGGGTCTGCTATGGTGCACCATACCAGACATACGGTGGCAGGTCTTTGAACCCCAGAAAAGCTCTCAAAAAGCAACTTCTGGAGCCAGAGATGTGATAAGTGTGGGGTTTGACGTCGCCCCCAACAGATTGTGTGATGGGTTGGTGCTGATTGGAAAAAAGAGCCCTGGTCGAAAGTTGGAGAGCGTGCACACAGCGCGAATTCCGTGGTATTTACAACACCGCGGGGAGGTGCTGATCGTTCGTTCTGGGCGAGGATTGTTGAGTTGTCACGGTGGTGGCGTATCGAAAGCATATCGAACCCTCTATGGTCACGGTCATGTGTAACTTCGCTTCGTTATTATCGGGTCCCCCGTACATATGTCGGGGAAATAACTCAGTGTTAAACCGATGCAACTCCTGTATGTAGAGTGATTGGATGGTCAGGCGACTGTTGAGGTAGTGGGCGTCGTCGAAGACAAGCTTTCTGCAACATCTTGTGCGAGCTGCGCCGAGAAATTCGTTTACGTCGGCAGATATGTAGTCCTCTATGCGGGCGTCCTTCGCTTGCTTTCTTGGTGGTGTCTGGCTTCTTTGTCTTCGCGTGGTACGTATCCGTCTGCATCGATCGTCTGATGTTTTTGAACCGGCGAAACGACTATCACGTTGACTGCGGAAAAAACACTGGAATGGTGGTGTTTATCCATGGCGTTGGGTATGATCTTCCTTCCTAAACTTTCATTGTCGCGTTGATTCTGCGCGTGAATCATTGGAACCGGCGATCATCATTGTACAGTCGACTGTAGTCCACTGGTGCCGGATTTCAGTACATTCGACTGTACTGAGTAGGATAACTTTAAGACTGGATTCCACGGTGTTGGACATGCTCTCCATGTTTTCACGTAGTCGTCACGGTTGATGCCGACAATCTCTTATTCAGAACCATGATAGTGGGAGGACCTCCAGGCCTGTGTAGGGTACACCCCGCTGGCGGATACAGGTCATTCCGAGTGTCGTTCTGTTCGTGGGTATAGCTCACTGTCTGTCGATTTCTTCGGCGATGTGATTCCAATGTGCAATAAGGAAGTCCCACTGAACCTCGAGGCTCAAGACACTCTTCGAGTTCAAGCCCCACCATCGTGATAGCTCTGCCGTAAAACCCGTCATCTCGCATCACCATCTTTTCTCTCACTCGTCGATCCCACTGGTTCCTAAGCTGTGAGCGGGGCTAAGGAGTTGATATTCTGTGTCATTGGTCAGCTTTCTGCTGCGAACCCATGCGAAAACTATGCGAACCCTAGGATAAGGCGGAGACGGATCTATCGACATCCGAATTCCGAGCGTCTACTTACCAAAGAAAAAACTCAACGGCTCCCCATATGAAGTACATACATAGACCCCGCATAACTTTATTTCAACTTCAGTTGCTCCAGGGTCTTAATGCGGGGAGGAAAAGGTGGTAATGGCGGTGGTGATGGAGGTGGAGGAAACGAATGAGGGGAGGAAACAAATCGGCACCAGCGCCAGGAAACGAAATGACATCACTAGTATACGGAATTTACACCACAGCCCACGGACCTCTCAACTTCCACAGAATTTTGAAATGCAATGCCAAAGCAAAAGATTCCTGAGAAACGAATCAGCACTACTCTACAACAAATAATGCCCTTGATTAATATGGATATCAATCTTTGACCAGGGTTTGATGGATGATGCGTTTGGGCTGACAGCACAGGAATTTCCAACGTGGAAATGGAGGACGCGAAGTGGTCTCGCTTCCCCAAAGTTGTCACAGCGTCAACACGTACGTCGAGTAACCTCTTCCCGATAAACCTCGAGTACCAAGCTTCAACTCGCTCCTTGCACTGCAGCAGCCTTTCGAACACACTCCAATAAAGCCTCATTATGTCCATACCCACATCACAAGTCATTTGTATTACACCCGAGTCGATTTGCATTGCTAAGTTTGATCTGAAGCAAAGCCACAATAGCAGTAAGAATAACATCTGTTCAATCTTCGATAACCCTCTGAAGACTACTTAGCACAACGAAAACTCGAAGTCGGCCATCACCATCTCGACGGGTATATCTTGTCCAAAACGGGGAAATCGATTGAAGCTACACCATGGAAAGAGATTTCACCACCCCTAGATGTAAAATTATCGAATCAGTCTCGTGGTTATAGCTCTTCTAGACCCTCTACAGTTCCCAAAACCGATGCAACATTCTTACCTTTTTTTTATTTTTTTTTATTGAGCGAATCCATCTACTCTATCTACTCCATCTATTCCATACATTCATAGATTCTATTATTCAAGGCCCCATGGAATTCAACCCGGCAAAGAGATACAGGAAAAGGAAATGATTCTGTCGACACTATAGCCACGATGATTACAGGTCCCTTGGCGTGCAGAACATGGTGTTGTAAGAGTATTTGCAGTACTTGCGGTACTTAACACGCAAAGAGTTGATATTCAATCACCCCTTTGATCACGGCGTTTGTTTACTTCATGTGCTTAGTCCACAGAATATTCTTTAGCATCGAATCTTACTTAGTATCTTCAAAACTCCGGCAATACAATGATGAATCACATAGCATAAACTTCATGACCTTGACTACATATAGTTCCTAATAAACCACAACTCCGAATGATGAAATCAATATATATATGTGTTGTATATCATCGAGTGAAATTCTCAAGGACGAAAGTATCCGGGGCGTTAAAAACCAAACGAATACAAAAAATGCAATCCAGTAAAAACCTTTGAATAGAAACGGTAACTTTGAACGCAACTAAAACATAGTATTGACTTCAACGCACCCCCAGGGTTGGAAGACTTCATATTCTAAATCTTCATGACATCACGACATAACCAAGGTATAACCAAGATTTACAGCGTTTGTTACGAGTTGGTTTGGACAACTCCTGTCTCACGATGGAACTGACCCGAACATTGACTTTGTAAATCAGTTTATCCGACGTCACGTGGTTCACCCGCTTCGTGGCGGATTCTGTATGGAGCATATATTACTGAAAATAGTAATTACCATCTCCGCTAAGTAATATTGGTAACTAGTAATACTGGTAACTAGTAACTACTATATCAATATTGTTTAGCAGGTTATTTTTAGGACCATAAGTTCTACTATTACGTCAAAGTGGGCTCGTAGTCACCGGTTCCAATAGGTTGCGTAAGGTATTAGGAGCTGCTTCAAATCAGTTGCCTGATGAACTAAAACAATCAGATAGTGATTTCCGTCTTCCTACGTAATCACAAAAGTGTCACATAAAGCGCGACTGCCAAGAACTGCGCGCTAATTCCACCATCCGCTCCCGTCTAGAGAACAGGTTCTCTCCCTCTAGAGCATAGCTAATATTAGCAATATGGCTTCTGAACCCGCATTATACACGAACAGAGGGAGATGCTTAGTTTTCGACGCTATATGCTATCTTCAAAGGTGATTATTATTCTGATGATGGAAGGCAATCGTCAGTCGCAGAAGATATTCTTCCCGGTTTTCTGTAGCCGTCGGCAAACAAACGAAGCTGGGAATAATTGCGGAATTCCCTCTATCACAGGAATCCAAATTTACATAAGTACCCCCTGCATCATCGTTCAATATCTTCTCATCATCACACTCATCTCACTCACATCCTTCATCATCCTCAAGCTTTCACTTGGAAAATTATACCTTCCTTCAAAATGGTCTCCCGTATTCTCCTCGCCATCAGCGCCTTCGCTGCCGTTGCTCTTGCCAACGCCGTTCCTCCCCAGGACGTTGCCATCAACATCACCGCCGGTGAAGCTGTTGCCGATGGCACCGTTGTAACTGATCCTACTACGGCTGACCCCGTTGTCATCGTTGTCGATGACCCAACCACCGCTGCTGACGCCGCCGCGGCTGACCCCGTTGCCATCAACATTACCATCGACAACGGTGACACCACCACCGGCGCCGTCACCAACCCCGCAACTGGCGGAACCACCACCACTACTACCACCAATGCCGGTACCACTGCCGATGGAACCGTCTCCATTGACCTCATTGATGCCGACGGAATCCCCGGCTTCGAGACCGTCCGTATTGAAATCCTTGATGCCAACACTGGTGTTACCACTCCCGGTGTCATGAACACCACCACCGGAACCATCATCCTTGCTGATGGACGCCGCATCGCCGCTGATCCCGCTGTTATCAACCGCCTTGCTTCCACCGGTGGCCGTGTCAATGCTCGCATTGTCGGAAACAAGATGGTTAAGAAGGATACCATCTTCGTTGCCAACTCTCAGCAGCCCCCTCAGTGCGGAGGATGCGGAAACTGCCGCGAGTGCCTTCGTCCTTACGTTGAGATTAACAACGTTCGCGATGGTGCTATTGACCCTACCAACATCGTTGACCAGGAGGCCCAGCTCGAGCTCGCTTTCGAGAACGGAGTTGCCATCTAAGCATCTACGTACTGAAACATCCATAACTATACCCAAGAGTAAGGAGATAATGTATAATGTTTGTGTTCTTTTTTGAGCGAGCAAGATATAAAGTAAAGCGAATTATTGGAAGGAGATTTTGTAAAAATAATAGATAGATAGATATATAGATTAAGAAGAAATAATGATGATGATTTACTTGGGGCATTCAGTTTACTGTGTTGTATATCTACATTTATGAATATGTGAAGTGATTTCACGGGGGAAAAGGAAAAACTCTGGGTCATAAAACTTACCAGGAGCGGAAATGCGGCTAATAAAAAGAATCACGGGTCAAACCCTAAGCATGAGATAATCCTTCTCCAAATCGCTGTAGCTATGGCATCTACCATATCTGATTCAGACATGAGCTTAAAACCAAACAAGTAATGCCACCCTTCGAAGCTTAAATCTATATGGTGCCATTAACCCTCCTATATCTAGCAGTACTAAATCTCAATGATTGACAATGGATCTTTTTGAAAATTCGTAATGTATATAATCGCAATAAGAAAATCCCGCATCAGGTGCACATGCCTGACCGCTGCAAGTCCGTTGTAAATGCAGACACTTGAAGCATAATCCATAAGTCACAATGTGTACATCTTCAAACTCGAATCGGAAGCCACATGCAGTGTGGGTGAAGTGCAGGCTATGTCAGGTACAGTGCAGATCGTCTAAGCCTCTGGTTTCAGAATAAAGATTGGTATCCCCTTGCTTCAAAAATCGTTGAGGAACTTCTTGATTCATTGCTTTAAAAGGCAGGTTCAAGGTCAGGTATGCATGACCGCCCTCGGCGTTTACTATTCTGCCGTATCGAACTTCGAAAAGACGGTATCCTAGAGGAAGAATTCAAGACTTCGCCATGGCGCAACCGCATTGAACTGGTCACCAGGGAATATTCCTGCACAACTTCAAACATTAAACGCCATCGTCATCTCTATTTATAGCGAAGAATATATCGCAGCTTTGAGCCTTCGAAGGCTGCTTCCGGTCATTGCTGACGTGCGTTGATGGGAAGCGGTTGGTAGTGACAGCAGAAGGTGATCGCGTTTGATATGCAAGATGCTGATTGATGGACACGATATGTCTGTAGAGATGTCTAACGCACAGTGCTCGCCAGGTCCTTGAAACCCACTGTCTGAAAACCGCTATACGCTGTTTTACGTCGTAAATATATAGACGTCTGGCATGTCATGTGGTTCTTGTGGCCAACGTTTTATTTAGCAAGCCTTTGTCACACGAAGTATTTTGCGCTAGCGACTGTGTGGGCCCTAAGCGGACCCTAGCAAACCCTAGACGTACCCTAATACACAGCTCTATCGCTCTGACTATGTACCGAATAAGACCACCAAACCCACGATATCTCTTGACACATAATAATGGACAGCAACAACAATTTATTGAAAAAGTACTACCAACGGAAACATTATACCTCGCTTCAAGTGCTGCACCGACAATTCTCATCATAGTTGGCAAATTCTTGGCTATTTAGGATCCTCGGTCCCCTACCACACTACCGACTGACACTTGCGAATACCAAGACAGCAGAGCATATGTACTCCCATACGCGTTTCTACTTGTCCTGCGCGCACACGCTCCAACTTACCATCCAAAATCTTTTTTTTTCAACAAGCCCCCGAACTTATTTCAAAACTCGGCTGTCACCTATTAAACAACCACTCACCGAAAGCCTCCCTCAATATAGCAACCCAACATCTTTGCTCTGAGAACCAGCGATCCCTTGTTTCCACCAGCTCATACTACAGTACAATACTGACTAAGGAAATAGGTAGCTCTAGGACAATGCGATCTAAACCTCAAGCCCGGTCATTGGATTCGAACCACGTGCCTATCGAACTTCGGTCACTGGCAATTCGATCTACCAACTGCTGAAGCAGAATATCTTGGAATGGGTAATTTATTCGCTAAGAAATGGATCCAAAGTCATCCAAAGCTCTGCCATTCGAGCCTGTCACTTTTCAGCCCCTCAGTCTACGGTTCCCTTGCGTTAGGACCTCGAATTAAGAGTTGTAGATTTTCATCGAACATTGAAGAATCCATAAGCATCAAAGTTCGAGACACTGAAATTTCTAGAAAAGCCTCTCTGAAGTGGAGCCCCTACCCACTCATCAACCAGCCGTCCTTCGAACTAGCCTGCTCCGACGATCCCGTCTCCTCATACCACTAAAGCAAATCAAGCTCTACCAGGAGCTTTGAGAAGTTTACCCCGACTGGCACAGAAGTTCTTAGGAGTTGTTTAACCTGCACCAGAAGCGCCTCCAAGCTATTCGATTCTCACCAAAGAGGTCCCTTGACCACCGCGAACCACTCCCCATCTCATCCGGAGAACAGCCGACTCTACCTTGATTTTAGTAGCAGTACCCACATAGAGAGAAGAGAAGCTGCGCTATCTAGCAGCTCCCAACGTTGGTTAAAGATTTTTGGATGTTGCCAAGAATAAAACCAGTCACTCTGAGGGTATGCTGGGAGCAGGAAACCAAATTGCTCACGCTTTCATGAGCTTGTCCTACCGGGAAATGTTAGACGCGGAAAAAAGAGGACCATCATCGGATTCTTCAATCGGTAATTTTCAATGTCTCTAAGCCAAAAACCAAGGTAGCTCTATTCCTATGATGTCACTTACAGCAAAATTACGACAGCATGGCGGTACGTGCAGAGTAGATGATCATGAGTTATTGCGGGAAAAGGTTGAGGGAATTTACGCTGCAGCGATTCGACTGGGGCAAACATTCCAAGGCTTCATGGAAGAATCCCATCGGTATTCAGATCTGATAAGTATCCCCGTCATTCAACCCTGGATCTTCTCATCATCGCCCAGCTCTCTCATCATCATCCTCACAAACATTCACTCTGGCATCATTTTAATACCATAAACATGCGTTCCTCAATCATAGCCGTCCTTCCCTTCGTGGCCATGGCTTTGGCCGTGCCCACCCAGTACGCTCCCAAGAGCCCTATGGGTTCTCTGGCTCAGGTGGACCCCCAGATGACCGTTGTGATTGAAGACGGAAGTGGAAACACCACCACCATGATGCAGGACGGTGTCATGGCGACAGACGGCACAACTACCACTACCGCTGATGACGGCACAGCTGACACAACTACCACCACCACCACCGACGATACCACCGGCGCAACTGCTGCTGACGACACCACCACCACCACCACAACCACTGATGACGGTACTGCCGCTGACACTACCACCACCACCACCACCGACGACACTGCCGCCGCCAACGATGAAGTTGTAACCATCACCTCGACCTTCGACCCCGCCACTGGTGAGGTTGTTGTCACCGCCACCGACCCCGAGACTGGACTCCCCGTTGTCGTCTTCGAGGAGAACGTCCCCCCCGCTGACAACACCACCACCACTACCACCACTGATGGCGGTGCCGCTGACACCACCACCACCACTACCACCGACGATACTACCCCCGCTGGCACCACTACTACCACCACCACTGATGACGGTGCTGCTGACACCACTACCACCACTACCACCGACGACACTACCCCCGCTGACACCACCGTTGTCATTGACGAGCCTGTCTCCCCCGCCGCCGCTGAGGAGATCATCAACGATGTCTGCCCCCTCGTCAATGACTCTGCCACCGCTGACACCACCACCGTTATCCTTGCTGATCCCGTTGCCGACACCACCGCTGATGCCGGTGCTGACACCACTACCACCACCACCACTGATGGCGGTGCCGACACCACCACCACCACTACCACCGATGACACTACTCCCGCTGACACCACTACTACCACCACCACTGATGACGGTGCTGCTGACACCACTACCACCACTACCACCAACGACACTACCCCCGCTGACACCACCGTTGTCATTGACGAGCCTGTCTCCCCCGCCGCCGCTGAGGAGATCATCAACGATGTCTGCCCCCTCGTCAATGACTCTGCCACCGCTGACACCACCACCGTTATCCTTGCTGATCCCGTTACCGACACCACCGCTGATGCCGGTGCTGACACCACTACCACCACCACCACTGATGGCGGTGCCGACACCACCACTACCACCACTGATGGCGGTGCTGCTGACACTACCACCACTACCACCGACACCACCGTATTCGCCTAGAACATATGCCCCACCACAACCGCGGTCCCAAGCATTAGGTAGCTTCTCTCTGTTATATAAGAGATGCGAATGTCAAATGATTTGTGTATTGTAGAGTTTATTTTGATCAACGCATGCATTTAGATTTAGATTATAGATTATAGATATCAACAAAGACTTAATGGAAAAAAAGTTTAGCTCAATAAGGAGTAACTTCTACTAGATTATCGTACTAAGTATAATATATGATAGTGAAGCGATGACTGTACTTAATACCCATAATATAAGAATGTGTCCATGCAGAAATTATGAATCGTCGAGTGCTAGGATGTGAAGTGAAGAATGATGAAAAGTCATAGAACTGATTGGGCGGCAGTTTTCTTCGGTAAATTTGTATTTCAGAAAATATCCATGAATATTTGAGATTAGTAAGGTCTGGTATCGTTTGCGAGATGTTAGTCTAGCTGTAAGCATCCAATAGTCAGCCCATTCCAGAACATATGCAAACGCCACAAGTTTTAGTCATCTTCAACAACGAAGAGTCACCTGAAGAGGTTAAATTTCTGATTCCAATGACTACTAATGACAGTTACAAATTACGAAAATCACCAGTAATTGAATTAAAATGCAATGTTACCTGTCCAAACAGAATGAGAATGAATTCTCAGGCGGCGAACACCATCTCGTCACACATTGTCCCTCCACTGGCTATAATATCTATGCTTACATGGACAGGTTTTTTCACCTAAGGATTACTACGATAGAACCTTCTTGATATATGGAGTAAGAATCGCCCTGCTTAAGCAGTTTCAACTAACTACAATTAAAGATACCTCAATTAGCCATGCAACTGCCAGATAAAGATATCAAGGCCAAATATTTGGACATTGGGAAAGTCTGTAAGGCTTATGAAAGATGCCATTGTGTCTATTATCACCACGAATTCCTTATCGACGTCAGTTCCTGCAAACAACAGTGCCCTGCACCTATCAACCCAAAAGCCTCCATAAATGATGACCTGAGGAAATAAGCACCTATTGACGCTATTCAGGATGCATAGACCCACACAAATATACTATTGCGGTGGCTCTCAAAGGGGAAACAAAGTATGGGAACCGAGATTGAAGATGAGTTGACCAAGTGACAACCTCTGAAAACGGCCCGAGAAAGACAACTGAGAATTGTAGTGTGCCGGATTCTTTGGTTTTTTTCAAATGGGATGTTGGGAGAAAGAATGTTCTATGCGTGCCTGTCGGCCATGTCGTTTCCAGGTAAATTTATAGATCAAGATTAATGAATAATCATATATATGTCGAGATGCCCACCGTCATACACAGACTGCACCTGCATGTTGTATTCTTGTGTTACTGAATTTATATAGCGTTCGGAGTCAAAAAGTGGTGAAGCTCGTACAATCGATCTATTCACCTGCCAGGTCTCTATTCGTGTATCGGCATCGGAAAAATATCTGTGACTATGGAAACCCGGGGGTAAGCCGCAAATTGCATACTGTTCTATCTTGAAAGAGAGCTTTTAAAAGATACCAAGGACGCCAAAATTAAGACCACGCTTTACGCAAAATCCACAGCGATCATAATTCATTTTATAAGTATTAGAAACAGAAATATCATAGATATTCAAAGATTACATCAGAAATCCTCGTCATTGCTTGGCACCTTGGCTGTAATGCATCTACTCTTCCCACTACACTACTGGCCGGAGCTTAAGAATACCAAGACAACAGAGCATACTCGCGTACATACAGTCACGTTTCTGATTGCGCTACGCGCATACGCTTCATCTTACCAGCTAACTTCTTCTTTTTCGAACAAGTCCTCGCATTTATTTCGCAACTTGACGTTCACTTATGGCACAATCACTCACCAAAAACCTCTTCAAATCCAGCACTTCGACACATTTTCTCTAGTCCCTTGCTTCCTCAGGTACGAGATTGGCTAATGGAAAGGGCAACTCTAGGACACTATAATCTCAAGTACCAGCCCTCTCGTTGGACCCACACCACGTTACTATCGAACACCAGGTACTAGCCATTCAATCTACCGGTTGCTGAAGCATAATATCTTAGACGGATGATTTACTCGCCAAGGAATGGGCCACAAGTCATCTGAAGCCCTGCCATTCGAGCCCGTCAGTTTTCAGCCTCTCGGTCTACGTTCTCTTCGCGTTAGGAGCTCAGGTTAAGAAATATTGATTTACATCGAACATTAAAGAATTTGTAGGTATTAAAGCTTAAAACACGGACATTTCAAGAAAGACACTAAACTTACAAGAACATATCCATCCGTCAATAAGCTGTCTTTCAAGCCAGACCCCTCCGGCAATCGCGCGTTCTCATACCTCCGAAGTCAATCAAGCTCTACCAACAACCTTGCGAATTAACCGTCAAAGGCACACCAGCCCAGAGGCTTCCCCAAGCTATACGATGCTCACCAAAGAAGTCCCCTGACCACCGCGAACCACTCCCCCTCTCACTTGGCAAACACCCAGCTCCATCTTGATTTAAGTAGCGGCTTTCCGACGGGGAAGGAATGAGCTACACTATCGGACAGCTTCCGAAAGTAGTTGAAGAATCTCTGATGGCACGAAAGGTAAAACCAGTTATTCTTAAGGCATTCACTAAGGAAACCCCCAGGCATCCACAACCTCCAAGCTCTCGGACAAGACCCCCGCAATTCGCCAACCGATTAACTCGTCCGCTTGGATTTGACGTGATCCCCACGTAGAGAGGAAAGAAACTGCGCTATCTAGCAGCCTCCAGGGGTAGTTACAGAATCTCTGATGACACAAAGAGTAAAACAACTCATTGTGAGGGCATTGACCAAGAATAATGTCAGAAATCCATAACCTTCATGCCCTGCGAGGCTTCGACAGAACCCCTCCATGCTTTCATGAGCTTGTCCCACCGGAAAATGTTAGACCCGGAAAAGCAACGACCATCAAGGGACTGTCAAGCTCGGTGATTCCATCGTCCCTACACCAAAAGCCAAGATAGCCCTGTTCCTATGATGTCACTTATACAAAACTTACGACTGGATGATTCACGACAAGCGGTAAGTACAGAGTGGACGATGATGGATTACCCGACAAGGTTGAGGGAATCCAAGCAGCGGCGATTCGGCTTGGGCAAATATTCCGAGTCATTGCGATAGAACCTCATAGATCTTCAGGTATCATAGGCCTCAGATATCGAAGGTCTTCAGATCTGATAAATATCCCCTTCATCCGCTCCAGAGGTCTTCTCTCACCACCATCCTCACAAACATCCACTCTCATAAACATCCACTCTCATACCATTTCAATACCATAAACATGCGTTCCTCCATCATCGCCATCCTCCCCCTCGTGGCCATGGCCTTGGCCGTGCCCACCCAGTACGCTCCCAAGAGCCCCATGAACGCCATGGCTCAGATGGATCCCCAGATGACCGTTGTCGTTGAGGACGGATCTGGAGCCACCACCACTGTAACCTCCGCCGACGACACCACCACCACCACCGCTGATGACGGTACTGCCGCCGACACCACTACCACCACAACTACTGATGAAGGTACTGCCGCTGATACCACTACCACCACCACTGATGGCGGTGCCGACACCACCACTACTACTACAACTGATGGCGGTGCTGCTGATACCACTACCACCACCGATGCTGGCGCCGATACCACCACCACCACCACTGATGGCGGTGCCGCTGATACTACTACCACCACCGATGCTGGCGCCGATACCACCACTACCACCACCACCGACGGCACTGCCGCCGCCAACGATGAAGTTGTAACCATCACCTCAACCTTCGACCCCGCCACTGGTGAGGTTATTGTCACCGCCACTGACCCCGAGACTGGACTCCCCGTTGTCGTCTTCGAGGAGAACGTCCCCCCCGCTGACAACACCACCACCACTACCACCACTGATGGCGGTGCCACTGACACCACCACTACCACCACTGATGGCGGTGCCGCTGACACCACCACTACCACCACTGATGGCGGTGCCGCTGACACCACCACTACCACCACTGATGGCGGTGCCGCTGACACTACCACTACCACCACTGATGGCGGTGCCGCTGACACCACCACCACCACTACCACCGATGACACTACTCCCGCTGACACCACCGTTGTCATTGACGAGCCTGTCTCCCCCGCCGCCGCTGAGGAGATCATCAACGATGTCTGCCCCCTCGTCAATGACTCTGCCACCGCTGACACCACCACCGTTATCCTTGCTGATCCCGTTACCGACACCACCGCTGATGCCGGTGCTGACACCACTACCACCACCACCACTGATGGCGGTGCCGACACCACCACTACCACCACTGATGACACCACCGTTGTCACCAAGCAGATGTGCCCCCACCACCGCTGTGGACACAAGCACTAAGCAGTTTCTATCTCTAATATAATAGATATACAAGTCTCCAAGGATTTGTATGTTGTAGGATTCTGGATATCCTTTGAGCAGTCCAGTCTTCGCAATTGGGACATATGCACAGGCTAGAGAAAGGCTCGGTAAATTAAGAGTATAGATTAGTGGCGATTCTCTCTTGCGATAGTCGTGCAGTAATTGTAATACTTAATAACTAATAGATAAATGTATTGAATAGATATAATATTATAGCGCATTATGTAAATGTCATGAGTCTTCGAATGCTGTGATGTGAGGCTAAAAATGATTCAAAGGCATTGAATCTGCTGCGTTTTTCTTACATCAGTTCAAATTTCATAAAATATCCTTCCTGAAAGCCTGAGATTTGTAGAGACTGATATTGTATATCAGGTTCCAGTCTTCTGCAAATTCAGCGACAAGATCTGATGGATTGCTTCAAGTTTCTTTTCCTAAACTTGAGAAATATTAGATATAATATAGAGTGAGAGAATTAGTTGGTTTTTGCTAGCAGGAGAGTCTAGAGTAGAGATATTCCATAGTGACGGAAGACCTATCAAAGGCTGTCTTACACCCTTAAACAACGTTGATATCGAAGGGCGGGCTGAAATTACTTATGCACAAACAGCCCATGGAGAATAAGTCAACAGGGAACTCCATCCTACCTCGGTATTGGCAGTAGGAGACAGGGTAGATTTGGTCGCACAAGGCGCATGTCAAGACTCAAGACTACATCTTTCCTGTGTAAACTTGATCATGGCCCCATAAGGTCTGGCACTGGAGAGAGAGGGTTAACCCTAAGTTTCATATCATTAACCCCTGTCTTAACGTCAACCACTATCTAGATTTTCACATACAGCAGCGACACTCAAGGGTAAAATCTATTATCATTAGCATTCTACTCGAATTCTATCCTCCGACTTTAGAAAACCCCAGTTGAGACGAAAGTATCAACTAGTGCAACACTTAGTGCGCTTAGTGCGCTTACAGCATTTTTTTTGGTAAAGGCAATCCGCGCAAAGTGTGGTGGTCTGTGATTAATTAGGAAAGCGCCTTTTTGGGCCTTCCAGCGAGGGCGGTAACCATTACGTGAAATAACGCCCTCGGCGCATATATTCTATCAATTCTACTGCCCATGGCGCGTAATCAACGCTCCTCTAATTGATGGAGAACTTTAGGATAGCGACTAATTTTCCCGACAGTTTCGACGGCAACGGAAACTTTCCGTCAGCGAAAAACCGCTGACAGAAGTGTCGAAAACTGTCGGAAACTCTTCATCTATCCCAAAACAGTTTAGAACGTTGATGATCTGCATCGTAGTGCATTCATAGCCTCGCCCACAGCCTCGCCCACAGCCTCGCCCACAGCCTCGCAACAAGTTTCCGTCTAAGTTTCCATCTCAGTTTCCGTCATCACCACTCAAAGCTCATTTCTAACCCTGATTCTGTCCCTCAACTCTTATCGGCCACAGAGTTTCCGACTGATTCATCGGATTCCGCTAATTTTTGAGCATTGAGTAACCCTATTATTAACAACAAATACGAGTAAAAACAGGTGGAGGTTGCTGATTCCCAGCCTTACTTTAACTAGTTACATCATTCGATAAAGTAGGAAGTTTTGCACGACCAGGACAAGGCTGATACCCAGCTACACATATAAAAACATCCAGCAAGCAGTGTAAAAGTTGCACATAAGGTACCCATAGCCGGGCCAAACCGCATCGTTGCCTTTGCCAAATAGGAGTAAGAGCAATGGTTCGGCATCCGAAACAATTCCGCCACACGCTGTTCCTTCACTAGGGATAACCGCTATCATTAAATAGACAACCTAACCTGCTTAAAATCTTATTGCAATAGCACCCTATTGATACAGAGAAAATAACTACTTTTCTTGGGCATGATTGACTAAATACGGTTAACGATGCCTCAAGTAGCGATAAAACTGCCGAATGAAGCATAACTCAGGCTCGAATTCTATCAGAAAGAATAAACCTGGGCGTTCAAGAGGACTGTGGGGCCACTGTATTATGTGGTGCCCTCAAGACATATGTCAGTTTTACCCGTATTCAAAGTTCGGCATAGTCCGTCCGGTTCGGACCACCATTTACAGTCCCGTCTTGTAGTATGACAAAAACGGGGAGTCTTTGAGGCACCATGGACTGGGTGGACCGCGATGACTATGGGTGACCATGACTGGGTTACGAATGCTCCCTCACAAGCGACCGTTTTTTACTACTTATGGTTTTTTTTCTGAGAAAATTCTGATGCGTTGCACTTATGAAAGTCAGCTATATCCAATTTGAATGTGAAGAGAACTAGATAGAAGGAATATTCATACTGGAACAATACTTTGCTAAGCAACATAAATGATACCAAACTATTGTAGGCAGTCAAACTGTTTCAGGGTGGAGTGTGCACCTGCGGTGGGATGTAAAAGTTTTACCAAAGTGGAGCAAGGACGGTCCACCTTCTGCAGTGCTGGACATTTCCCAGCTGCAGCCCATAGCATCTGGCAAAACTCGAACCAAACCGCCACTGGGAAGCTGGCTCACTCAGAAACCCACGGTCCTGCCGTCACCTGCGGTCTCATCCAGTCTTTTTGGTTTCGCGGACGGGACCAGACCACATAGCGGCCGTCCGTCCAAGTTGTAGATGAGACCGGACGACCACAGTGATCCCGTCCGGTCCGCCGTTCTGGATTTACAATGCCGAACTCTGCCCTCGTTACTTTCTTCGTTTTGTAAGCTAATATTTCACGTCTGTTCTCCTCATTATTGAATTATACGCTGATCGAGGATCAAACGACCCATGCAGGACAAATCTGTTCTCCCACCCCCCCCCCCCCCCACCCCCAGCTTTTTTCTAGATGTTTGCTTGTTATGAATATGAGATTTCGAGTTCTCCTTCCACTGTCTCCCTCCTTCTCTGTTCAAAAGTCTTCAGAGATATATGTCACTCCGCTAATCAAATAGTTATGTTGTCCAGAAATAGCAAAAATGGGGTATGAAAAGAAGGTACGATGTTAAAATGCTTTGACTGGCATGCAGTTTATTTATCAACCATGTCGTCTTACAGTATGGCATTACGTTGCCTGTCGTTTGCCAGTGTGTAAAAATACTGACCTTGAAATCAGCGTGAACCCCCACTACGGATACGGTATGCTGAGGTCGCCAACACCACATCCTTACTCCGGACCGCCAAGGCCCCGACTCATCAAGGCTTGAAGATACAGAAGCCCCATACGGCTGGTTTTAGAAGAAAATTCAAATCTCTTTTTCGTGGTCTGGGCCACCGATCGAAGCTTTGTAATATGTGAACCTATTGTCAGAAACCCCACTCCAACACTTGCGTATACCTAAGGAGGCGTTGACAAGAGCACTCGAGAAGAATTCCCGTGTTTATATCCATCAATCTCCACCTCGACTCGGCAGTATTCTATAACCCTTCAGATAAAAAACGCAGGGACAACTTTTCAGTCGACAGGGCCCAGATGATATGCTAGATAGAGTACCAGAGAGTACATCAAATCGGTTTATAATAGTTTTGCCGCCGGAGAAGATGAACTCAGGTTCACTTTATCAGCTGTTGGAACTAAAAACTTCACCATGGACCAACCATATTAAACTTTTCCGGATGCTGATCAGCATTTACGACTTGATGGGTGGTAACTTTTCCCTTGACTTCCGGCCCAGAATACATACCATACTTGAAGAGACATCAGGAAGAGCGTGACTCGAACAACCTTTCCAACATTTTCACTGAACATAATCAGGACTCAGGAGACCCGTTCCAAAAAAAAAAAAAAAAAAAGATGTAAACTGCAACCAAAAAAGCCGAATACGCGCTGATCACCAGGAATGTTTCCGTACATCGTCAAACATCAAATGCCGTCGCCATCTTCACGAATGACAAAATATTGTTGACGGTTGGGACTTTCTGTCATTAGGCCTGATTCTCTATGTATGTACGTATGACGCGAATTGATCGGGAGCGGTTGCAGGGCGATAGAAGAGGGCGAATACATTGAGGTACTTGACGTCAAAATACCAGGTGGTTGTCGCGTAGGGAGAACAAAAGGTTTCGGGAAGCTGAATCAAGTGTGGTTGCAATGGAAAATCGGATCATGCGCAGCACCCGCCGGCTACATATCTACAAGAACGCTCATTTGTTCCTTCAAATAAACGGCAGTCACGCCAAGTGCAATTTGGGGCTAAAATTTAGTTTCGCAAACCTAAGTATGTATCGCCAAATACTTTCCGCCATCACCAGATTCACAAAGCCACGATTGCACTTAACGTAAAATTCACAGCAACCACAATTCATTGTATAAATACTACGACCAAAAACGGCGTATTGAGGGCTAAGTGTAACATCAACAATGCTCCTCATTACCTGGCATCTTCTCGCCAGTTCTGGATCCTCTGTCCCCCACCACACTACTGCTCGAAACTCGCGAATAGCAAGTCAACAGAGAATACTCGCGTACACCTCGCGCTGCGCTCACGCGTTTCACCTTACCAGCTAACATCTTTTTCTTTTTGAACCAGTCCTCGAACTTATTTCACTACTCAACATTAACTTCATAAACAAACACTTGCCAAAGACCTCTTCCAAACTAGCACTTCGGCACATTTGCTTTGGCAACCATCAGTCCCTTGCTTCCACAGGTACGAGACTGGCTAAGGGAATGGGTAACTCCAGGACACTGCTATCTAAGTTCCAGCCTTCTGACTGAATCCAGGCCGTATACCTCTAGGACGCCAGTTCCCCGATTTGTGGCATAGGCATCTTCAAGCTACGCAATTATGTGACCACCGTGTACCATCCTCCCCCTCATCTCTGGGAGAATCGGCAGCTCCACCTTGATTTCAGTAGCGGTATCCAGAGGAAGAGGAGAGAAGCTACGCCATCCAGTAGCTCACAACAGTGGTTGAAGAATCTCTGATGGCACCAGAGGTAAAACCAGTTATTCTTAAGGCATTCACTAAGGAAACCCCCAGGCATCCACAATCTCCAAGCTCTCGGACAAACCCCCGCAATTCGCCAACCGATTAACTCGCCCGCTTGGACTTGACGCGGTCCCCACATGGGGAGGAGAGTAACTGCGCTATCTAGCAGCCTCCAACAGTAGTTACAGAATCTTTGATGACACAAAGAGTAAAAGAACTCATTGTGAGGGCATTGACCAAGGATAATGTTAGAAATCCATAACCTTCATGCCCTGCGAGGCTTCGACAGATCCCCCAAAATTCATCAACCGTTTTATTCACCCTCCTAAGATTCGCATCTTCAGCTCGACTGGCACCCCTGGTCAGCCGCGGATCGCATATTTTCTGTATCAGAAGATAAATGATGGATCCATTTCCTGCCACATTTCAGCCGAGAAAGGTTATATCCTTTGCCGCACTGCATATTCACCATAAAAACTATGCAACTGGCGGCTAACTGCACGCTACCATGGTCCCAGTAATTTCACTGCTGACAATATTGCACGCTCAGCAAACACAAAGGATATTATCCAACAGGAGACACCTTGTACATCTCGTGACGCTATCGGTGTGAGTACAGCTGCAGGATGCTACGATGGATTCCCAGCTGTCCTTCTATTTTCATCCACTATTGATGCTACGCAACCGAATCTTCCATGCTTTCATGAGCTTGTCCCACCGGAAAATGTTAGACCCGGAAAAGCAACGACCATCAAGGGACTGTCAAGCTCGGTGATTCCATCGTCTCCACACCAAAAGCCAAGGTAGCCCTGTTCCTATGATGTCACTTATACAAAACTTACGACTGGATAATTCATGACAAGCGGTACGTACAGAGTGGACGATGACGGGTTACCCAACAAGGTTGGGGGAATCTAAACAGCGGCGATTCGACTTGGGCAAATATTCCGAGACATTGCGATAGAACCTCATAGATCTCCAGGTATCATAGGCCTCAGATATCGAAGGTCTTCAGATCTGATAAATACCCCCTTCATCCGCTCCAGAGGTCTTCTCTCACCATCATCCTCACAAACATCCACTCTCATACCATTTCAATACCATTTCAATACCATAAACATGCGTTCCTCCATCATCGCCATCCTCCCCCTCGTGGCCATGGCCTTGGCCGTGCCCACCCAGTACGCTCCTAAGAGCCCCATGAACGCCATGGCTCAGATGGATCCCCAGATGACCGTTGTCATTGAGGACGGATCTGGAACCACCACCACTGTAACCTCCGCCGACGACACCACCACCACCACCGCTGATGACGGTACTGCTGCCGACACCACCACTACTACCACCACTGATGACGGTACTGCCGCCGACACCACCACCACCACAACTACTGATGACGGTACTGCCGCTGATACCACTACCACCACCACTGATGGCGGTGCCGACACCACCAGTACTACTACAACTGATGGCGGTGCTGCTGATACTACTACCACCACCGATGCTGGTGCCGATACCACCACTACCACCACCACCGACGGCACTGCCGCCGCCAACGATGAAGTTGTAACCATCACCTCAACCTTCGACCCCGCCACTGGTGAGGTTGTTGTCACCGCCACCGACCCCGAGACTGGACTCCCCGTTGTCGTCTTCGAGGAGAACGTCCCCCCCGCTGACAACACCACCACCACTACCACCACTGATGGCGGTGCCACTGACACCACCACTACCACCACTGATGGCGGTGCCGCTGACACCACCACCACCACTACCACCGACGATACTACCCCCGCTGATACCACTACTACCACCACCACTGATGACGGTGCTGCTGACACCACTACCACCACTACCACCGATGACACTACCCCCGCTGACACCACTACTACCACCACCACTGATGACGGTGCTGCTGACACCACTACCACCACTACCACCGACGACACTACCCCCGCTGACACCACCGTTGTCATTGACGAGCCTGTCTCCCCCGCCGCCGCTGAGGAGATCATCAACGATGTCTGCCCCCTCGTCAATGACTCTGCCACCGCTGACACCACCACCGTTATCCTTGCTGATCCCGTTACTGACACCACCGCTGATGCCGGTGCTGACACCACTACCACCACCACCACTGATGGCGGTGCCGATACCACCACTACCACCACTGATGGCGGTGCCGACACCACCACTACCACCACTGATGACACCACCGTTGTCACCAAGCAGATGTTCACCCGCCCCAACCGTGTCCACAAGCACTAAGCAGCTTCTTTTCTGCCATAATAACAGAAATGAGTCTCCAGTGACTCATATATTGTAGGATTTTGGATCTCATCAGTTTTTTTAGCATTTGTGATTTTAGATATTGGATAGAAAAAATACCCAGTCATAGAAAATTTGGAATTTATAACGAGTCTCTTCTTGAAGAGCCGTTCGACAGATATAATAGTTAATAAGTAATCGATAGATTATATTAGATAGAGATCAAATGTATTAGACGGATTTATAATGTATTAGATATAGATATAAAAAAATGGAACACTTTCATTAAAAAAAATATTGAGTCCCTAATCTAGTGTTTATTATCGAGCTCCTGTTGTGATTATTAGAGTGATTCACTGGGTTGTTGCTGTGGTTTTTCTTTGGTGCATTTGTATATTTCAGAAAATCATCATTATGAAATATCTGCTCTGATGGAGACCGATATCTTATATTTAGTTTTACTTTTATGCATATAAATTCCCATTTTTGATTTTTTGTTTATCAAACTCTAAATAAGAGATGTAGGAAACGATAGAGAAAAGGAAAACCTACAAATGTATGTATCTCTTTTTTCTCGCTGGATCTACGATAAACTTTATCATTAAAAGAAGGCAAGAAAAATATATAATTAATTTCATAAATAAGACCATAAGACTATATATTATCATTGAACTTGATAATTATATAATTATATCTGGTGATTTTGTCACGTTTTCGTATATGCTTTTGTTTATTTTATTTTATTTTATGTATTCGTTTATTTCTGTTATTAAATCTATAAATCATATGCTGGCTTTTGACTTGGCGTGTTGCTTCTGATGGTTTTTTTGTTCTTTTTTGTTCTTTGTTCTTTGTTCTTTGTCCTTTTTTTTTTTTTTTTTTCTTTCTTGAGCGCTGTTTTTGTTTCTGTTTCTAATTCGTTTCTAATTCGTTTCTGTTTCGTTGGTCTTCTGCAGCTACTGTAGATAGATAACCATTCACCAAACGCAGCGTGTTGTTAGTACAGTATTATCCTATTTGCATCCCCTTTTTCCATTTTTTCATCGCATCATCAACGTCTCCTTATCCTTATCCTTATCCTTATCCTTATCCTTATCCTTATCCTTACCACGAAAATATATTTTTCCATCATGATCAGAAAATCACCCCCAAGACTTTCTAAGAAAGCATGGGTATGCAGCGAGGAGTCTTGGCTCAACCACGTCCACGCGTCATCTCTTATGTAGTAGCTGTTCTAAGCTGCCGAAGATCAGGCTGGGCTGCTGGAAATTTCATTCCATGCACGGCGGGTTCATTCCATGCACGGCGGGTTCGAAACTAATGACATGCACCCTAGACCCTAGACCTTGTCGCCATCGTCGTCGTCGTCGTTGTTATGGTAGGTAGGGTTAAGCCCTAAGTAAGTTTTCGTGTCGTGGAATTCGCAGCCAGTATGTACCGGGAATACCGGGGGTATGTACCATTAAA
This sequence comes from Pyronema omphalodes, assembly GCA_024516155.1. Taxonomy (NCBI): domain Eukaryota; kingdom Fungi; phylum Ascomycota; class Pezizomycetes; order Pezizales; family Pyronemataceae; genus Pyronema; species Pyronema omphalodes. Next base: position 147,449 of record JAJJXM010000058.1, read on the forward strand.
CCGTCGAACCGTCGCACCGTCGCACTACCGGCTAAATCCTCAGCCCGGTTGGTTTACCAGCATCTTCAGCCCTACCGGTATCGTTTATCAGCCATAGCATCATCAGCGATAGCATCATCAGCCTTATCGTTTCAGCCTCATCGGCCTTACCAGCATCCATCAGTAACATCAGCCTTAGCCCTACCAACCATACCAACCGTACCAACCGTACCAAGCTTATCAACCGTACCAAGCTTATCAACCATACAAAGCTTATCAACCGTACCGAGCTTACCAACCATATCGTTACCATACTAACCTCACCATATCATTCCTTCTGCTCCTTCCTGTCAAATTACCAATACCCGCTCCCACTCCCGCTCTCCGGTATCAACGCCACCCATATCAGCCACACCACGCCACACCATATCATCCCATCCTTCCCAGCCTTCCCACGCCTGAATTCAGTTGCCTACCTACAGCACCAATAGCCCCCGCAACATAATACACCCATCATACCCATAACACGATATCTCTCCAAGTAAGTTGCCAAGGCAACAAAATTCACTGAAGATACAGTTGTATCAGGGCTTTGCCCCCAGGCCTCTAGGTACATACCCCATGACTATGCCACGCGTCTATGCCGCTATAGTGAAAGTCCGTGTCCCGGTTGATGATGGGTCATTCGGGATGATGTTCCAAGTAAAGGATGCCCGTCACCAAATATCAGGGATGCTAAGGATGTCAAGGATGCCGAGGATGTCCGTCGCCAATTATCAACCGTCAACCATCAACCATCCACACCGCACCTTCCACCGTTAAGATGATAGACTGGTTGCCAAGGCTCGAGGTTGTAGAAGTAGTGAGCAGCAAGCAGTATGCAGTATACATCTCGTGCGTCTTAGGTAACAAACCACGAATTCCACATATTGATAGACCTTAGCAGTAAGTATTTATCCAGTGTTCTGGTATTACTCATACCAACAACTTCAGCCGGCGACCGCATCAGCTCTGCTGGGGCTTCGGTATTGTTCGTTTCTTTTTCTTCTGCTTCTTCTTTTTTCTCTTTTATTTTCTTCTTCTTCTTCTTCCACGCCAAGCAATTTCGGCAGTAACTTAAGACGGAGCAATGATTTGAAGGGGTGACGAGGGATGAATCCCGGTAATCAATCGAGTGACAGGTTGCGAAACGCAGTCTCGGAGGCCAATGAATATGGCTGGCGATCTGGGAGTCGGTGTGGGCCGCTTTTTTTGTTCGGGAGCTCGGCATGTGGGTGTAATGTTGTATATGAGCATCGTGTTGAGATAGATGTCTATCAGTACATATAAAGCGATTTTTTGGCTGTGCGAGTTTGATTTGCGGTTGAGAATGTATTGCGAAGTTGGTGCGGTTCATACGGGGATGCTAGTTGATGAGGAGTAATGATCGATACTTGATGCTCGATATTTGATGTTTTAAAGTGGTTTAGTTCGAATTCCCTGGCAAAAAAAAGCCTTGAAGTTTTTTTGTATCCACTGCAAAAGATTTTCAAAATATGGGAGATGAAAATCGACCTGTTGTTACGGAAACGGATTGCCCGGAGGACCAGCAAAACCCTAGGAGTACATACCCCCGCTAGTCTTGAGAATTCCCTCCCCCCACCCCTTTTGGCTATTGGTTGCATAGCACGTGGGTCCTCATAGGTTCATCATAATGGTAGGTACCTCCATGTGTGTATGTATGTATAGACCTCGTGTACGCAGGTGTAGCTGGCTGGTTATGTAGCAGATGACCAGGTCATGGTAGTCGAACCGATTCGTTGAGAGTTTCAGGATGGAAGGTGAAGAGCTGCTGGTGCTCAAAAAAAAAAATTGCGGCGAGATAGATAGTGAGATAATCAATTGGTACGAAGGTGGTTTATTGACAGTCAAGGTTGCATCGATTTTATGTTGGGCAATTTATTTTTGTTTGAAGACCCTGAAGGAAAAGAACATCATTAGCTAACTAAACAGGTAGTGAGTTTGTTGATTCTTTGACTACTTACCTTGCTAAGGTTGTTTCCAGGGTGTAAAAAGGTATGTATTTACCAAGGGGTTGGTTGTTTTATTATGAGTTGAAGCCTCCCCCTTAAAATATTAGTTGCGCAAGTGTCCGTTGGGGCTTTCCTATCTATGGTGTCCCGCCTGGGTTCACCACAATGGTAGGTGTCGCATCTCAAGTACAGTTAGTCTGCCCTGCACCTAAACAAGAACGCATGTCGGTAGCATTTTGCATTCCGATGTCGGTTCTGGAGATGCATGGTTCACCGTAGACGGCGGGGGGATTGTGGTGTTCGGTAATGTTCGCTTCGTTGAGATGCGATGTTGTTAGGCGATAGAATATTCTATGCTGTATGTATGCTTGTTGACATTGCCGTTGACAGGTTACAAGGGATGAAAAAAAGGGTCGAAAGTAATCGTATGGTGTTGTCGAGATGCTGATCGTCGTGCGCAGACTACATCTGCAAGTTTGTTCTCCATCCTGTACTTCTGAGTTCGCGTGGCGTTCGGAGTAAAGAAGTGGCGGAGCTCGTGTTGTGATCTTCGAGTGGGCGGGTTCGCATCGTATCGCATGGTTAACGGTTACAGTTAGAGCTTGGAGGAGCTCGAGCACTGACCCGACGGGGCTAACCGCGCGATAAGATTAGATGGCGGCTGTTAGACGATCCTTCCGGAAGGCCGAGGAGCTTCGGTAGAACCACCAAAGCTAGAACCCGGTACGACAGCTCCTACACCCTGCAGCTTTGTAATTCCGCATTATTGTTGATCCGAGTACGACGGTATCGACCGGGATTTCATGCAATAAAAAAACTTTTCTAATCCGTGATTTTCTATACATATGTAGACAGTGAATAATTCTGATTCCAGGTCGATCGGTTGAGCTCGCGTTAAAGGTAATATTTATGATTTCTAATCGGATTTTTTTCCAACCTGGCTGGCGCACCCGGAACCACCCCCTTTGAGATTATGGATGCCAACTATCACCGTGAGATCAAATCACAACCAAATTTTATAAATCTGGTATCATTTTTATCATCAGAATCTCTAGCATTTTATGGACAGTAGTGTTTTATCACTATCTATTGGTGTTACTGTATCTGAACAAGATACCTGCAAATTCGCCTGAATCCGGGTTAGGGTTTAATTGATACCTTTTGCGCGCAAATCATGTTGCCATTGCCACAGACAACTTCAAGAGTAGTCTCGAATATTCCGAATACCCGACAGCAGTCCGACGATATCACTGTCGATAAGCCAATCGATGGCAAGATTAAGTTTCGTCTCTGCACTCTGACGCAACCGCTGAAGATACACATCATAACGACTGTACGATAATCATATCGATTACTGTTAAATCTCTGGAGGATGCCGTGAACCTGTTAATGACGAGAGATGATTGGAAGTGTTTGAAAGAATATTACGTTCCGTTCCGGACGGAGAGCCCGGCGATTAAAGAGAGCATCGTCATTGACCGATATCTTTTCGTATCTGTACGTGGGGGGCAACGATTAATGTGTTAAGAAATTTCTCAAATGCCGCAGATAAATTATCCCAACGGGGTTCACGAGATTCAAATAACGGTGCACCGATATCCTGAGCTTTTTCAATCACGAGTTGCTACCAAACCCTCGTGTAGTTTCCTCTTTCGGGGCTTTTTGGACCTTAGCTCACTTCGGCCCGCTCCTCGTTTGCATAAGCATGCCTGTACATAGGAAAATCCGTATCAATCTAAATTCTAACGAGTCACGACCTCTTGGGCGAGGATGTTTTTTTTTCGGCAAACCCCCACCTGTGTGCCCCGATCCCGACCAGCACTTGTCTCAGAGATAATTGATACAACCACCGTATGGTATGCTATGTATCTATGGTAGCTGTATGTATACAAGAGTGATTTTTTTTCTGGTACCTCCGGTGCGTTACGTGCGTTACACCCAAATAGAGCTTGCTAATTGGACCACTCAAAAGAGCTAAATCCAGCATGGGGGAGGTGGTGGTGGCATGATGAACTGATTGAGCTCGCATGTGCGGCTTTGCGAAATTTGCCATGGAGAAATGTCTACATAAGGCTGTGCGAATGCCGATTTCGGCCCAGGTCGGCGGGGCGCTAGTAGCGTTTTTGTATTAGCGTGGTTTCGGCGCCGAAAAGCTTCTGTTCCTTGATTCGAGCTTGTCAACGGAAAGTCGGCATGATGCAAAATCGGCGCCGAAGGAAATCTGATGCAAAATAGATGGCAAGAACGCCTTTTCAAGGCACTTAAAAAGACTCCGATGCCCACCCAAATAAATATTTTTTGTTAGGTAGGTAGAATTTAAGTCGTACGACTACTTCCTGAACGTGTTGATATTCATTTCTTCGAATTCGACAGCTTGACAATTATTGACCAGTCCTTCTGGAAATTCCTTTTTTTTATTTCCTTCTCTTGACTTCTTTTTTTTTGAGTCTTGAAGCAATATGACTTCTTCTAACGACTCTCAATCTCCTACCCTTGCGGAGGAACATGAATACGAACAAGATGCTGAGGTTCTTGAAAGGTGAATGGTCCTGTATTGTTATGTTTATCATTTGAAGCTTGACTTCTAACTATCCCTGTAGACATGATATCCACCGTACCATGAGCCGAACCATCAGTCACGTCCCGAACGACCCTTACCTAGCGTACCGAACTCTTTCTCGTGACGCAAACATCAAAGAATACCAGGAGGAGACCGCAACCGGAGAAATCGTTAAGCCAGCAATTTCGAATACCGGAGAGAAAGTTCAATACAAGCTTGTCACCTTCACAATCGACGATCCCGAGAACCCCAAGAACTGGAGTAAGGCATTTAAATGGTGGTGTACAGCAGTTATTGCGGTGATGTGTTTCATCGTCGCCTTCTGTTCATCCGTTATTACTGCTGGTATTGGTCAGGTTGAGGAGGAATTTGGTGTTTCTCGATCAGTCGCTCTTCTTTCCATCACCTTTTTCGTTATCGGATTTGGAGTTGGACCCATGGCATTCGCTCCTCTCTCTGAGGTTCTTGGAAGAAAAATCATCTACGTCACGACTCTTGGAGTTTCTATCATCTTCATCATTCCTTGTGCTGTTGCACCTAACATTGAAACCCTCTTGGTCTGCCGTGCCATTGCTGGTATCGCCATGTCCGCTCCTATGACTTTGGTAAGCTTTTTTTCCCCTCCCCATTTTCGGGCTGCTCGTGGTCAGAAATATCTAACAATCAACAGGTCGGAGGATCTCTTGCAGACTTATGGAAAAACGAAGAGCGCGGAGTTCCCATGGCCGTCTTCTCCGCCGCTCCCTTTATCGGACCCGCCATCGGACCTCTCGTCGGAGGATTCCTCAGCATGTCTCACGGATGGCGCTGGTTGTACTGGATTCAGCTTATTCTCGGAGGAGCCATCTACCTTACTCTCGCCCTTACCGTTCCCGAGACCTACGCACCCAAGATTCTTACCGAGCGTGCCAAGCGTCTTCGTAAGGAGACTGGAGACGACACCCACGTTACCGAGGAGGAAATCGGACGTCGACCCTTCCTTGAGACCATTACCATTTTCGTCGCTCGTCCTTTCCAGCTTTTGTTCGGAGAGTTGATTGTCTTCTTGATCTCTGTTTACATGTCTGTTTTGTACGGTCTTCTCTACATGTTTTTCATTGCCTACCCCATCGTTTACAAGGAGGGGAAACACTGGGATGCCGGAAAAACTGGATTGATGTTCATTCCTATCGCTGTTGGAGTCATCATGTCTGCAGCCTGCTCCCCCTTCGTTAACGCCCACTACCTCAAGATCCACGCCAAGTTCAATGGAAACCCCCCTCCTGAGATGCGTCTTATTCCCATGATGTGGTCTTGCTGGTTTATTCCTATTGGATTGTTTATCTTCGCTTGGTGTTCTTTCCCCAACGTTCACTGGGCCGGATCTATGATGGGAGGATTCCCTGTCGGATTTGGATTTATCTTCCTTTACAACTCTGCCAACAACTACCTTGGTAATTATCCCCCTATTCTATATTCCTCTTGCTTATTTTATTCTAACGAAAAAAAATAATAGTCGACACCTACCAATCCCAAGCCGCGTCAGCCCTCGCCGCAAAGACTTTCCTTCGTTCCTTCTGGGGTGCTGTCACCGTCCTTTTCACTACCCAGATGTACCACAGAATGGGTTACCAGTGGGCTTCAACCTTCTTGGCTTTCCTTGCCTTGGCTTGCTGTCTTATTCCTTTCGTGTTCTACTTCTTCGGAGCTCGTATTAGAAAGCACTCGCGTTTTGCTGCCAGCGAGCCTGCAAGTCCTGCCGATATTGAGAACAGCGCTCATTAAATGGGGTGTGAGTTGTTGATGGATGGTTTAGAGAGAGGGGCGAAGGAGGAGTAGAAGAAGAGGGAAAAGAATAACGAGAACAGAAAGAACGAAGAGAACAATGAGAACAATGAGAAGAAGAGGAAGCGGATGATAAAGGAACAGAAGCAAAGCGAAGAAACAGGAGGGGGTTTTGAAAAAAGATCTTAGGGGTTTGGTTCCTGAAGTGGCATTTTTGGGTGGCGTCTGTGTTTTTTTTTTTTTTTTTTGGTTGGATGTAATACTTAATTTGCAATTTATGCCTAATGTTTATGTTATTTACATGTACTATGTAGTCTATGTAGGATATGCCTTATAGAGGGGACGCACTCAGTAAAGATGTTTATAAAATGTGTTAATGCCACTTGTACCGTCTTTTGTGATGAGAAATCAGCAATCAAGCTAATGAGATGTAGCTAAAATTTCCTAAAAGTTATGACATTCTTATTAATTGCAGCTGTGTGTAATCGGTGGCACAGCGTGTGAAATTTGGTTCGTCATGGTACCGAAATGACTAAACTTTGCGTGATGTCCACCAAATTCCTATTATTATGATCTACCAAAATGCTGGGATACTGAAAGTACATTAATATGATTGTGAGGTGCATGAGATGTGCAAATCTTCAACCGGGAAACAACCAAAATGTGATGAAACTAAATCATGCGTCACAGACCCATGTTCGTGCAGTTGCAGTGTCTCGGAGTTCTAGTAGCTCGCAGTATCACTCGTTGCAGTGTTGCAGAGTCAAATGGAGAAAAACCATTGGGGTTCAAGTTTTCAAAACAGGTAGAGATTTTATCAAGGCAAATAAACTTTTGATACACACACTTTGGACTAAAACTTACAGGCTCTTCTCAAATATTTTTGCCATCTCCTCTACTTTCGCCCCCTTCAAAGGCTTTTTCTCGGCCAAGCTGGGTCCATGCTCTACTTCCGACTTGACTTTACCCAGCTTTATCATGAGCCTTTCATTTTCCGCTATAATTCTTCCATTCTCCTTAGCTAGTCTCGAGTTCTCTGTGACCGTTTTTTCTAAAAGCTCAATGACTGACTTGGATTGTGTACTTTGCATCAGAAGTTGACTCTCAAGGGATCTAACTCTCTCAGCAGCCGAGATTAAATCATTTTTGGCTTGCTGTAGTTCATCGGCTATGCTTATATTGCCTTCTTTGAGCCTTTCGTGTTCTGATTTCAGATTTTCGAAGCCAGCTAGCTTGTCTTCGGCTTGCTGAAGTGTTGTTCTGAGGATCTGGATTTCTCCACGGGCCCTTTCTGTGGCCAAGCGGAATGCAGTGACACCCACGGGGGAATCTGACTTGTGGTTTAGATTTTCGTGCGGTAGCGTCAAGAGGTCTGCCAAATCTTCTTCCGCTGCGAGGAGAGCCGACTTGTAGTGATCGCACTCCGTCTGGATCTGATGGACACGCTTGTCATTTTCCTTTGCTTTAACAAGATTCTCATGTTTGACACGAGAGATTTCTTCCTGAAGTTCCGTTACTTTCCTTCTGGACTCCCGGTGGAGTTTTCTCAGCTGTTCGTTGTCCGTATAAAGGGAATTGGGAAGACTGATATGGCCCTCTGTCGTCTTGGAACTTTTGCCGGATGTGGACGTGCTTGTGGTACTCATTTGGTCGTCCAGTAGTTCCCATGATTCGTCTTCCGTGGATATAGATTTTGTGTCCTGGGCCTTTGTCATGTGGTTAACAGCTCGAATAGCGCGGTAGATAGGAGCGGTTACAACCGTTGCGGCAACCTGTGCTTGTTAATAACTGCTATTCCCAGTCCAGCTTGTTCTTGTTAGAATAGACGTACTATCGGCATAGTTGTCCTGGGGCTCCATCTGTAAGCTTCCAGTGTCGCTATATCGCCGTGAGAATGATGTGAAGACTTAGGCGTCGACGAATTATTCAGACGCTTTTGTAATTCTTCTTGGGCGGTGGTAGGCATGTCGGGCACGGTGACGCTTGTTAGAAAACGTTGGAACGTTGGCAATTTTATTGCAACGAAAAGTGGAACTTAGAAAGGCTTGGCGCCATCTCAAATTCAGCTCTGCTGGACCCCTTGATACCATGGAAATAGTCACTGGGCATGCGAGCTTGGGATATAGTACAGATAAGATCTATGGATGGATTCAAATTTCGATTCATATTTCTAGACAACGCTCCAGAAATAAAGTACAAAGATACAACGTACTTCGCAAAAAACTCCCTACATAATATAAAGTACAAGCACACAACAATAGCTACTTGATGTACTTGGAACAAAACCTCCTCCAGAATCTTCACCTCGTCATCAGGCAGGGAGAGAGAAGTACAAACAAATAACAATAGCTACTTGATGAACTTCTCAAAACAGTCTCTCCAGAGCCTTCGCCTCATCACCGGGCAGCGAGAGAGAAGTACAAACAAATAACCATAGCTATTTGATGTTCTTCTCAAAGAACTCCTCCAGGGCCTCCACCTCGTCACGAAGCACCGAGAAGGAGTTATCAACCCCCTTCAACCTCTTGAAGGAATAGCGGACGTGCCATCCAGTAGTCGTCGCAAAGATGTAGAGGTCAAGAAACTTGCTGGAGGAGCTGCTCAACTTAGCAACTAGCTCCCTCCATTCGGCGCCGTACTTGATCTCCGCATCTGGGTTGCCATCTGTGACTTCCGCAATCGGCTCCCACCATTCAGTAACATGACCGATAGTGATGAAATGGCTGACCGGGTAGTGTCTCTCCGGAAACCGAGCCCTATACTTGATCAGGGCTGCTCTGCCATGCTCACAGATATTCTGCCATGCAAGTCAGTACATAATGAACTTCCAAAAGTCGAATTGAATTTACTAACCTTCCAATCCTTGGCCCAGTCATGCTGGTGGTTATTACCTGCAGCAAATTTTACGTTTACCAGGTAAAAATGCTGCTGGAAAACCTGAGAAGGCTTACGCTCCTTGAACTGGCCCATGGTGATGGCGGGGTCGGGAATCCCGGGAGCTCCGTTGTTTCGAAGAGATCCAAGACCACTGATAAAAGGGTCGGAAATTCCGAGAGCTCTGTCTCTGTGAAGAGAACCAGGACCACTTCTAGCGTGGTCAGGAGGAAGCCGTTGATGGTGATGCGCGGCCATCGTCGAAAAAGAAGATTTTCTTTCTTGAAAGAGTGTGGTATGGAGTGAGTCGTTGTAGGTAGACTATCGATTGGTGAGACGAAAGAAGAAGGGGTTTATAAGTGGGTTGCTGAGTATTCGTCGTCGTGTTGAGCGTGATTCAATTATAGGCACTCAATGTGCATACGGTTTGATGCCTCTGAGTTCTGGTGATGAAACAGTAGCAGGTACAGCCCTCGGTTCAATCGAAGAAAGTGCAGTTATCTCGTCCAAGTGATTTATATGGTGAGGTTACAGGGAGGTCCCCGGCTTTGCCCGCTGCTGATTGGAGGTCAAATGGTTCTGTTGTGGATTTTGGAATACCGCAGCGGCAATTGAGATCTGCCTGGCCTGTGTATTTTAGTAGGCTAACTCATCCGCAGGCACTCCACAGAGTTCTAAGCCTTTTTCTGAGACGAGAATCTCGCACAATCAGAACTTTTGGACTTCTTGATAGTGTTTCAGAGTATTTCCATCAACTTGATCGAATGAAATTCTCACACAAAGTCATTCGCTCGAGCTGATGCGCCCGGGGTATTATACAGGAATTGCTGAGTGTCGGTTTACGAACCCTCACTAGAACATAATACATGACTTGAGTAACTGAATGTACAGGGTGTCAGTGGTTGATAGATTTAGTAAAGATGCCTTATAGATTGACGAAGCTGAAGCGAAACTTTAACAGTTGAACTTCTAGGAATTTGCAGCGCATGAGTGAAAGAAGGTCAGTATGATTCATAAAATCTTACATGGTGTCGTATTTCCATTTCCGCTCTGAAATACATTACAGTTTTTCTGTCTTTCTCAAACCAAACCTTAAGAGACATTATATATAATAATCTTGTCCAAATATCAAATCCTCATTGACATTAAACATTCCTACACGAAACCGCGATTTCAATTCATACATTTGACCCAGCTAGCTTTAATATTCCATATTAATACATGTACACTAATTTTATGAGACCTTGATTTCATCAGTCCACAGTGAAGTGTACATTAACTAAGAAAGACAATTCAAGCGGTGGGGGAGGGGCAGGGTATGGAAGAACTATAACGTTTCCTGGTAGGAGTTGAATCAAAGCATGAAGTTGGGTACATTTGATACCGTGACAGACTAGCGCTATTCTATATGTTCCGTGAAAATTCTCGACGTCGAACTTTACGGTGAATAATCATTAACTGTCACCATGAAACTTTGCGTGCATCATGAGATGTCATCCAACTTGGCAGGTGTGTTGGTTTTCGAGAACCCACCCGAGATAATTTTATTTCCCGACTTCCTGGAGTCGTCAAAGAACCACAAACCTTCCGGAATATTTAATAATATTTTTTTAGACCCACTAGCCCGCTGTAATGTATGTGAATGTATCCTACATATATCAAAGGTTGCATCCTAGGCACGGTAAGTTTTGCGGGTGGTCAGCATGCCATCTTGTCTGTGACGATCGTGAGGGTTTCTATTCCTGTTTCGAATTCCAGCTTTCTGAGTTGGATTTTGACAGGTAACAGTTTAATATGGGTGCTAAATAATATGGACAGGATATGCGATATATGCAGAGTTTAAGCATACATGTTATGCATACCATTGTTATGGAGTACATACTAGCGATGGAGAAGTTGGGCCTTGAAATCTCTGGTGTTACCATCATATCTATTACCAATTACCGATTCATTATTAGAGCCGAATTCTGAACCTTTTTTCCTGCAAAGAATCAGATAGCATTTGGCTATGTAGCCCCAGTAACCTCCGCTTCACAACACAGCTATGTCATGATAATGTCATGACTATATAGAAGGCCGACTACAGACGAAATAAACGCTAGGTAGATATTTGACAGACTTCGAAGTCCTCACCATGGCACATGCATATTATATTACTCTTAACTTTATCCTTTAGTTCTTTAGAGTATGTACAAAAGTAGTATATGTTTATTGGAGGATTTCGGTTCTATTGAAGTGGATTCAGAGTTAGATGTCATGATGCTTTCGTTATCGTTATTGGTTTGTTGGGATATAATGGTGTTATTGGAAAGGATGCCTTTTGGGGAGTAGAAAAAAGATTATAGACGATGTCTATTTCGATATATCTAGTACCATATATCCGATTCCTCAAACCGAATGCCAGGGAAGAGCGTTTGGAAAGTCACTACCAAGTGCACATGATCCATTATTATCTGGGTGAATATATCGCTGCCAAGCCATAAAAGGTACGAATGGGGAAAGATGCAAGGGCAGTTATATACTGAAAGGGGGGGTATGCGAAACCACATGATTATTAGCCGGTCAATTAGTGAACCCATGGTTTTGACAACCATTCATAGCAATATCACAAAACTCTCACTATGATTTGATGAGCAGAAATAAATCTTGGCGAAATACGTAGGTGTGATCTCTATCGGTAGTCATTTAAATTGGTATGCGGTGTATGTATGTCATGCATCACACACCCATGTTCGCGCGGTTGCAGTTCCACAGAGCTTTGGCAGGTCGCAGTAACGTTACTCGGTGTTGACGGGAAGATGCATCGAGAACGTCATTAGAAGGTAATGCCGTCCATAAGAACCTTGATATCCCCGGGATCGTAATGCGGGGCCTTCCTTCGATCGGATATGTGCATGGTTCGGCCCGAGTCCGCACAACATGGTCACGTGCTCGACCTCTAACGGTCTGAGATCGAGATTCATCATGTTTTTTTGCAAGCCGTTTCCAATTACCTTTAGAGGAAACTCAATATACTTTCTTCGCGAGGAATGACGTGCATCGGGTATGCTGTTTATCCGCTGTCGAGGCTCGACTTTGTAGGCTTTTGGATCGCCAGTGGAAGTCGGCAGGCTCCGATGAGTGTGCGACATCATGGCAAACAACTGTAGGGATTAGATCATCGGCGCATAAAGTCAATTTATGCGCATCTAAACGAATCATTTCCGTTGTCTCGGCGACTGCTGGCATATCGCCACACATCGTTCCCCTAAACGCAGTGGTCGCGATCGATAGGTTCGTCGGGGGGTTCCGACAGTCGCACGCTCTTCACCCCGAACTCGGGATTAAAAAAGGCAGACGCGTTTCCACTATCCGCGTCGACTGTCACTTAGGGGTAACTCGATAAAGATCTGTGAGAGCCTTTTATTTTTTTTTCTCTTTTTTACGGATCGCAACATGCCTATCGTCAGCTAGAGGGGTAGCATCGGCATTGATACGTCTGCCCGTCCATACGCGTGACCTGCAGCGGAATGTGGGGGACAAAGCTTACAGCTACGGAGCTATAAAAGAAGCTGCGCTCTGCTGCTGCCAGTTGAGCTCCCCCCATAGCTAATCCAAAGCTTCCGTGTACACCACCTCATAGACAACCTTTTAGTGAAGCTTCCTTATAGATATTCTCTACAGTCCGCAACAGCAGTACCTTCTCCATCGAAATTAATCATGTCCTTCATTGTTAACAAATACCTCAAAACCCCTACCGAGCTAGGAGTAGTAGCTGTAGGCTTCTCTGGCGGACAGGTACGTTCAAACAGAATCCTCTCTCCTCCTTCTCCTCCTTTTCCTCCTCCTCTATAGCTTCCGCTGACATTCCACAGCAAAAAGACGGTGTCGACATCGCTCCCCAAGCCCTCATCGATTCTGGTCTTCTCACCACCCTCCACGATGATCTAAACTACACAATCCACCACGACGGCGTCGTCCACACCTACACGGAGTTATTTCCCGCCTCAGACCCACCATTGCACGTTGCCGGTGCCACAATGCCAATGCTGAAGCCCCAAACCGTCTCCAACGCCACCGAAGCCCTCTCCTCCCAAGTCTACGAACATGCCAAATTGGGACGCCTTGTGTTGACCCTTGGAGGAGACCATTCCATCGCCGTCGGATCTATCAGCGGAGTAGCAAAAGCTATTCGAGAGCGTCTCGACAAAGAGATTGCTGTAATCTGGGTCGATGCTCACGCCGACATCAATAGTCCCCAGACCTCAGGAAGTGGTAACATCCATGGAATGCCGGTTTCTTACTTGTGTGGATTTTCCTCTGCCCCTGCTGAAAAGCCTTCCGTATTTGGATGGTTAGAAAAGAACCACCTCATCAACCCAAAGAAGTTGGTATACATTGCTTTACGGGATGTTGATTTTGGAGAGAAGAAAATTCTTAGAGAACATGGAATCAAGGCGTTCAGTATGCATGATGTTGATAGACATGGAATTGGTAAGGTCATGGAAATGGCTCTTGAATATGTGGGAGACTCTCCCGTGCATCTTTCTTTCGATGTAGATGCCTTGGATCCCATGTGGGCTCCTAGCACAGGAACACCGGTTAGAGGCGGGTTGACCCTCAGAGAGGGAGATTATATTTGTGAGTGTGTTCATGAGTCTGGATTATTGGTGGCTATGGATTTGGTAAGTCAAAAATACCCTTCTCCCCGTCATAGGGATTTGATCAAGAGTGGGACTAACAGCAACAGGTGGAGGTTAACCCTAACATCGGTCCACGAGACGGAGTTGATGGAGTCTTGGGAGCTGCGGAAACCGTTAGAGCCGGAAGTTCTCTCGTGCGCTGCGCATTGGGTGAGAGCTTGTTGTAGGTTATAAGGCGTTTATTGCGGTAATTGTTTTACGGGAGTTGGTTTTTTTTGTTTGGGAATGATTGGGTGTGTTATTTAGAGGCGTCGGTGCGTTGAGTGTTTAGAATACCATTTGGCTATTCTTTTTTAATGTATTTAGATTTTTTCCAAAGATATATTTGCAGAGGATGTTGATTCTCCTATGTGACGCCTCTATTCATAGGTACCTTGAAGGAGTTTGGTTCCGGAGCAATCGATACCGCAAGATACTGCTGCCTGCAAGATACTGCAAGATACTGCAAGATATCTTTGACCACCAGCGCACGGCCACAGTAGTCACTAACACGGCGATTAGTAACATCACCCCAAAAATAACCCCCCCAAAATATCACTATCACCATACACCTCACGATCCAATACATAATCAAACTACCAAAATTCCATCCTTATCCCCCCAAGACCCGCCCATAACATCAGTCTTCAGCTTCGGTTTCGCACCAAGGAACTCCGAACTCCGAAAAAAAAATATAACTTGGATGTTCAGTAATTCTATATGGTGTCATGTTGATTACATATATAAACTTACTACATAGTACAGATGTAAACCACCGTCTACCCCCCATCTCCCAACTTTAAGGACTATAGATGATTAATAATCTCTAACTAAGCCTACATATGTACATATGTATGTACGTTTCCATCCCTTGTTTAGCTTGTTTTTGTGGTGGATATGTAATCATTTATTATATCTACATATGTAGAGGGGGTATCGACGGTGGTAGGGTGTGTTTCCGGGGTATAGGAATTGGATACATACATACATACGACTGTGGCGTTATCGTTAGCGTTGGCTTTGGCTTTGGCTTTAAATAAACGACATTGCTATTAGGGGCACGCGACATGGGAATGTAGGTACGGATATATATAGAAGAAGTTTTTTGATGAGATATGGTTTTCATATATATATATATATAAAATAGGTATCCTTCATTAATATTCCCCCTCCCCCCCCCCCCCCCCCCCCCATAACCAAAATGAAAAGAAATTATATACATACAAAAAAAAAGAAGAAAAAGAAAATGCTATATAAGTATGCAATACATTCCATCGCTATTCAACCAAAGAAAAAGAAGACAAAAAAAGGAAATTTTAATCAATCTTAACCTTGAAAACCAACATCTGGGAGTAGAGATCAAAACCAGATTCATCGGCATAGGCGTACTTTCCAAAGTTATAGTGACCATCCTGGGTGATGAAGTCATTGTCATTGGAGACAAAAAGATAGTACTCTCCCTCGCGACCAGCAGGAACCATTGAAAGTCCCTCCCATTTCTCATTCAACAATCCCTCGGCATTGTTATCCGGGCCACCATTGAAGAGTCCAAACTTTGCAAGCTCGGAGTTGTTGTTAATGTCAAGGAAGCTACAGTACTCCGCGGGCTTGATGGAAGCGTCCAAAACTCCGCCGGGAGCGTAGGCGTCGGTGTAGTCGTCGTATTGGCCGATGAAGTTGGTGGCCTCGGAGATAGAGAAGATGTCGACGTGGCGGTAGATGGATTCGGTGGAGTCTTGTCCACGACCGGCGTCGCCGTCACGAGCGATAACCATGAAACGTCCCTTGCCGAGTGATAGGATGGAGGATTGAGCGGCGGTTAACTTCTCGCCGGTGGTAGCGGTGTACTGAGGGAGAGGAACGGTCCATTCTCCGACAAGAACGGGGTTCTTGCCCTCGTTGTCAAGCTGGTATTTCAACAGGGTAGAGTAACGAGAGGTTTCGTCGGAGGTTCCACCGTTGTTGATAGTAGCGGATTGAAGAAGAGTGTAAAGAGCGTTCTCATCCTTAGCGTAAGTAAGACCCTCGAAACCCTGGTTGTTGGCACGGCCAGAGGTAGGGTCCTCAGGAGAGGGAACAAGGGTAGGGTCGAAACGGGGAGGGTTGTTGGAACCAAAGTCTTCCTTTCCGTTACGGATGGGGATCAAGGAGTTGGGGGGACGGACAGCCTTGGTCATCTCTCCCTCCTTGTTGAAGTGGTAGAGGAAGGGTCCGTATTCATCGGAAATCCAGAATCCCTCCTCGTCGGAAACGCGGTCAACGACGAGTCCCTCGGAGTCGAGAGCGACGCGGACTCCTCCAGGTCCCTCACCTCCGAATCCGTCACCGGGGAAGGCAGCGGCGGGCATGGCGGGGAACCCGGCGTACTCGAGAACGGTGTTGGGGTCTAATCCAGAAACGGGGTTTCCGGCAGGGTCGGTAAGGAGGATGGTGTCAACATATGTGTAGTCAATGTTAGGGGCGGAGACGGCGGCATCGGTGGGGGTGAAGGTCAAGGCAAGCTTGTGAACGCGGGGCTGGTAGGCAGTGGTTCCCTCGGTGTTCCTAATTATTTTAATTAATTGATGATAATGGTATAAGATTCAGGAAGGAAGTCTTACCAGCCACGGTCGGGAAGGACAAACATGGTAGCCTCAAAGGCTCCTCCAGCAGTAGGCTTCCATTCGGTGATGGAAATACCAGATCCAATGGACATGGTGTCACCGTACTTGTCGACAAAGTTACCGGGGAGTCTTCCGTATCCGGCGAGGGACTCATAGGTGAAAGACTTTCCAGCACACTCAATCTGGGCGACAGGAGCGGCCTTGGTGCGGAGAGGACCAGCGGCGGCACCGGCGGCCAAGAAGGCGGTAACGAGAGAGAAGAGACCCTTCATTTTGGGAGATATTGCGCAGCAATGAATGTGAATTGAAGGATTGAGATGTGGTAAAAACGATCAACTGACCCGGGCTTGTGAAGATCCAAATCAAGTCGGGATGAATGGAGAGTTTAAATACCGATACATATTGTACACTCTCTCTTCTCTTGCGATTCCATGTATATCTCAATCCGCGGCTGGTATAGCTGCATACTTTGACTTGGTGTATTCTTGGATGCCCTGTATTTTGTTGGAAAGTTGCTGTGAGCCCTGGCTGTATCTCGCATTCACTCAGAGGAGTGTATCGCACCCACGTGCTGATGAAGTTGGATCGACTATGCGGCTGCACTACCGCATTCGGTTTAGAAAGCATCGCCAGGAACCCCGCCTACGGAGTCTGCACCGTGGAAGCACCTGAAACCAAAAATTCGCCTAAGGAAAGTTACCGCTAAATGGCCTTTCAAGGTTCAAGCTTGTTTTGACCTATCACCATGACAGCGTCAGATATCGAAGATTCGGCAGCTTCGGAAATCGGTGAATCCGTGGCCGGCCGGGCGTATTTAGCGGCTTCTCTGGAGCGATGGCTCTAAGAATTCACCATACAGAGCACTGTATTTACAGGGCTAAACATTTCGATTTCCGACTTGGCAGATGAGCGATCGGAGAAAATGAAACGAGTGGTACAGTTATGGCTCCATAAGTTTTTGAAGACGCATACAGCTGCTCACAAACAATTATTCAAGTTGAATCTAGATAAAAATCCCTGGAGATCAATCACCCAAGAATCATATACTCGGGAGATTCTTTGATCAAAGTACGGTGCAAACCAGACAATTCGAACATACCATAGAGAACCCACAACTCCAGAGGATTCCTACATAGGAGAGTGTGAGCTTTTAAGAGTCCTGTGGTAGCCAATTTCAACCATGATCCTCAAAAAAGATATTTAGTGCGTCATGTAAGGCAATTCTCTTGGCATTTTCAGTAGTCTGAGAGACAAAAGTCGGGTTAAAAAGAGCACCGGACTTACCCTTTTACCCGAGTAAAACAGTAAGAAGCCCAAGGGAGAGCACGTGTGTGTATATCTCGCTTTCTTAACCGCGAAGTCGGAACAGGGTGGGGATGTTAGGAAGTACATAACGCTTGTTTGGACACGGCTTGGATGCGTAGCGCAAGGCGCAAAGAGGAGGCTCATCCATGCAACGCAGGGCTTGTAAATGATTGTTAACCGCAGTATCCCCTCGTTTGGTGATGAGCAAGATATAAATTTGAACTGGAAATCGGACAGCATTGAACCGTTGTTGCATCTGTAATGCCGGATGTTATTTTGCTGTTTTGAATCAAATTCATCCATCCTATGGCTGATGAATTTCAGTCTCGGAGCAGATCTATCATGTAACTTGTACCCTCAGTTGAAAGTATGAAACCTCTATTGCATTTTTGGATTAACGTGGAGAGAGTAACGCGGTTATGGCGGTGGAGAAGCGGTCTGAGAAGTTTTGAATCTCATGTGGATACCACGCAAAGCTATGAATAGGCTTAGACCAGCCGGCTCTATCACTGCCCGCAACGGCAGAAAATCCGCTTGCGGTAAGTCTTACTGGCTTTCTGAAAGGTGAGTTTTGATAACCCTCGGTCAAGCCGTCACCGTTAGGGCTTCACTGCATACCCACTTGACAGTAGTTGCTTACGGATAACTTGGTGAAGTGGAGATTTATCGTCGTAGATAATTGTAGTTTTCCAGAAACTTCATGATGGATGTTCGTCAGGTACCAATCCTGCGCATGGGATTCATATTCTCAGGTTAGAAATACTAATCAAATTTTCTCTACGTTGATCGCCATGTCCAAATGTAGACTCGGCTTTGTCCGTAGGGCCAATTTATTGCAGCCAAGTCGGATTTTTTTTCCCGCTGATCTTCTTGCATGAATACAAATCTTGACGTAACCAAATATGTCCTTCTAGAAGCCGCTAATCAGATTAATATTCTGCAGGTGTAGGTGATCGACCATCGTTGACCAGTGTTAACACCAGGTGAGGGGGGTAATGGATTTTCCTATACCGGTAAGGTAAGTTGATGCTCGAGGACTGCACTGAATGTCGGTATGGGCTCTGGAACTCGGCATCCCGAAGTCCGCATATCTGAATGCTCTCCGCAGACGCGTTACGTGGGTATCCGGTCACTCGACTCGCATTTCGGTATCGTACGGAAATATTGGGGCATGTCGAATGCGTAGACTTCTTCCATTCAGTTGCGGCCGCAATGATTTCGTGAAATCACCAGCGGGATTGTATTAGGGTGCGTTTGGTTCAAACCGAAAACATGGTTTCAAGCCCTTTTTACCTGTGAAAATAGGCTAAAAAACTTTGTTTTCGGTCGAACCAAACGCACCCTTATATTCAAAAAGCGACCAATAATCGTATGTATCCGGAATTTAGAGTTGCATATTATCCACGCTCCTCTAGAATCTAGGAAGGATTTGAATTGGGCATAGTCGTAAGGATTGTCTGTTTCCAGCTTCTGTGATTCGGCTTCCATAGCTTCCTTAGACGTTCAAGATCGACTTTGACATATGAGCAACTGCAGCAAGTGAAGTCATCCAACAGTCATCCTGACCCATGCAACATGGGTACACTATCCATCGACTGTACGACGAACGCTTACATACAACGACGCGTTCTGCCACTCCATACCTACGTCAAGATCTACGAACATCCACCACAGCTCCGTGTTCAACGACCTTTCAATGGCGCGACAATAAACGCCACAAATGCTATATCGCATCCCATAGAATTTGTTATCCACCCATCAAGCGCTCATATCTAAAGCCCGACCTTAGCCACATCGGCTAGGGCATCCTCCCCGCACACCTCAGAGCTAGCTTCATAGAGCATCTTGGAATACCTTCCACAACCACCAATATACAACCAACCCTCAACTCCAACCACATATCCCCACCACACTGTACAACTTCAAAACTCCCCGCCATGTCCCTCAACCACCGCTTCCCTCGTATCCTTCCCCTCATCTGCCTATCCTCCATATCCCACCCCGTCTCCGCCGCAGGCCGCATGTGCAAAGGCACCAAAGAAGAGAATCCCGATTGTTGGCATTTGAGCTTGGTACTTACAATTATATTTGTTGGATTTATCGTTTCCATTATTCTTTATTACTTTTTGAAACTGTGCTATGTTTTGTTTTTTGAAGATGATCGGGAGAGGAAAACGAAGGGGACACGTAAGTTTCGCCTGGGGTTTTATGATGAGCGGAGTAGGTTTGATAAAGAGTCTGAGTGCAGAGGCTAATGATAGTGGTAATGATAGTCCGGTAGATGTGATGTTGTAAGTGTGGTGATACATGGACTATAAACGATGGCAGGAAGATGTTATGAATTTGGCAGTGGGAAGTGGGTACTGGACACTGGGCAAAGACCGAAGGACTGGGAGAAAACGGCAAACAGAATCAATATGACGGGTAGTAATTGGAAATTCGGAATAACAGGATATATAAGAACGTAGGATATCGAAAACTCGGTTCTGTACACGACTGTAGGGATTATGTAATAATCTAATCATTTGAAGCTATTTTTAGACAAATCACTAATTGCACTGTATTCAGTATAAACAAAAGTCCGGAGGTTATGATCTATCTGGGCTTAAAAGTTGCATCCACCTCCAGTGTCCATTTCCCGTCTTTTCATGCTCCGTCACTCTTCAGTTCTATCACACTGTATTGTACATCCCCCTTCATCGTGAGATACAACCTCTTCCTATCTCATCCGAAAAAAGAAGAACATATCTGCTAGCATCACTACCGCTTTTATTTACCTCATCCGCAACATTAATGAAGTGATAAAATCCACATTAATCCCACGACAGATAACAAGAATACTCAGGATTACTAAGTCATAACGTATATCTTACCACTTACCTCACCCTTCACCTTTTATATGACCTCTCATGACACCTCCCCCATCACTACAAACAGACTTGAACCTGCGCCAATGTTTTTCTATCACTTATAATAAGACCCTCCGTGTAAGAAAGCACAGGGAGAGACAGACGATTCTATTGTAGATAATGATGACGATACAGAGAGAGGAGGCATTATATATAGTGGAAATGTCGGCTGGTCTCATCCTCCTGATCAAATCCCATTTGGTGTCCCACTTGGTCCCCCTCAAGGATCGGCTTGAGCAAACTCAAGGACCTTGTTCCGACAAGCTAGATTGCCTGTTCTCGGCAATCTTCCAACACTCCGTGTATGCTCAAAGGCTTAGGGGCTCTTATACCTTACTCATCCTTCCACGAGGGAGCTTATGGACGAGAAGAGGTGGAATGGGGTAGAATGAGGTAAAATATGGTTAGATACTCCGGAAAAGGAATACCTATCGAATGCTCATTTCTATAGCCTTATCAACCGCATCGACGGTGCGGAGTAGCACAAAATAGCCCGAAAGACCACTCGATACTGCGTGTTCACTGCATCACCGTCACCAGCTCCCGCATTGCAACAAACCCATTAGAATTCTTCAACCACGCCAGACAAAAAATCAGGCTTCATGTAACCTTTCCAGCTCCTGGCATCATCGTAGCGAAACAGGATTTGAGGATGAATATGAAATATCCCCTGCGGCTATGTCGATTCGTTGCTTCAAATTTCCAACTTTCAACGCTTCATGAGTCGTGTGTAATCCAGAAGATTCATTAATTATGAAGCCTATGATAAGCCATTAGCTAATGGGGGCATCGTGGCTCGTGTCTATTCTTCATACCTACAGGCTACGGATACGGGATACGCAACTATTGGAGATTCTGTATTGTTGGGTGTTGAAGACTTGTAGTCGATATTAATACGCTGTAGACCTTGTAGACGCTGTAAACGCTGTAAACGCTTCAGACACCCATCAATCCACTAAGCCAGCGGCAGTATCTTCGATAATACTCGAGAAACGATGCAATGCACCAGGTCCAGGTCCTAGCTTCTAAATAAAATCTATGGCATATATTACTTCCGTTGATGGACAAGATACCTATCACTGATTTCCATTACGTTATCGATGCCAGAAACGGCGGTACTTAGGATTGAGAAGACAATGTATAAGGTATACATGATTCTTTGGTATTGTGGTAATAAAATAAGAAAACTGTGGTATTGTGGTACTGTGGTACTATAGCATGAAGAAACTTAATGTGACCTGAAGCTAATCACTACGGTGTATAGTAATATAGATGGAATATTAGGATGATTGGTAAAACTGGCATTGGTTGATAATAGTGAATAAAATACTTACGTGGTTTGACTGAAATGGTGTCTTAAATTCTGTATTTTCTGTAATTTGTATATACAATCTGATAATTAGGCTGACTAGAAGTCGATTCCAGTTCCGGGGAACTTGGGATAATCGCGAATTGGTAGATAGTGGGAAACCAATCGGTAAAATTGCGGGAATTTATTGTTTAGCAGGGGTTTATGTTAACATACATAGTATACGCTTTACAGTAGGGAATCCTGTCGTTCGATATGTAGGTAAGATGGGGAGAGTACAGGGGTTTAATTATACAGTAATCACGTGTGTCACAGCGTAGAATCTGCAAAGATCAAGAGTACAATCTAGGATCAACTTAACCACTGTGAAGATTTCCAGAGATTTTTACGATTACGATTTCCCTACACCTACAGATACTCGATACGAGAGGGTCAGTTATCTGAGTATAGGGGTTTGTGGGGGAATCGTTTGATCATGAGCGTAGAATCGGTAAAGTCGAAGGACTATCAGTTTTCGGCCCTACCGGACATCGGCAAGAGTTGGTTTTACTGTAGAATGCTCTCATATTGTAGATTTCGGCGATACAAGATGACCAGTTATGGCCGATTGAATCGAAGAGGATGGGGTCATGAAGTCATGGAGAAAGGCATAAATAACATGAGGTGGTCCCGCAGTCGGTCATACTAGAAGCTTATACAGCTCAGATAACCCTTCATTTTTAGATATTTAACCTTCTACTTGTGATTTTCGTATTTACTTGTTCTTTATTTTTACCTTCTGTCATCTAGTTCCTTGTGTTTTTATTTGATATTTTTTTGTTCCACTTTCCTTGTGATTTTTTTGTTTTGATTTATGTTTATTCTATATTGCATTGTTTTTTTTTTCTTTTTTCTCTTTTCTTTGTATTTTTATATCTTTTATTTTTCTTGACATGGGCGGAAACTGACACTGTGCGAGATTTTTAGGGAACCCCGATGGTTCAGATTATACATTCCAATGAACCGGGTTTTGGTTCACTGGGCGACATACTTAGAATCTAGTCTGCAGGAAGACAGCCTCCTTTTTACACAAGCCCGAATATATGTCCGACCACATCCGATCCAGGGTATTCACAATACCAGCGACTTCCAGTGAGTATTATTTTTTGTTTACCCTTGCCGAACATCTTCCAGGAATGCCATTCAGCCTTGGCCATTTAGACTTTTCTGTCTTGCAGCGCTGATGTGCATGATGGCTCACGAACCGGATTGTAACTGACTTTGCCCCAGAATGCCCTGTTCTCTCGAAGACACAGCATCGAAAACAATCTTCGAACCCCAACCTGAGGTCATACATGCTGTCAGCCAGTGTGTAAGATGGATTCTCCCACTCCACCTACAGAACGAACCCCGAAATCATTCGAGCTTAGAAACACAGTCTATGATCGTACCATCGAAAGTCACAGTACTTTTGGGCCTGGTGCTTCATGACTACATACCCGGAGAGGAGGCTCCCGAGCAAACAGGGCCCACGGGCACTGTGGAGGTGGCACTGGAGCTTAACCTTATTAGGTATTGCCGAGGAACGAGAATGACGAAGGCAGATATTCGCGAATACGAAAGGACTGCCGAGGAAGACCAAACGTTGTCGGCGACGTAGACGGGTGTGCGGAACGGAGTAGGAACCTCACACGTGGATGACGGTTGGGGTTAGGATTGGGAAAATTCGACTTTGTTGCTAGGTTTGCCGGTCGTTTTCAAGGTAAAACTTTTTCTCTGTTTTATTCTTTTTCCTTTTGTTTTCCTTTTGTTTTCCTTTTGTTTTCCTTTTGTTTTCCTTTTGCTTTCCTTTTGTTTTCCTTTTGTTTTCCTTTTGTTTTCCTTTTGTTTTCCTTTTGTTTTCCTTTTGTTTTCCTTTTGTTTTCCTTTTGTGTTCTTTTATTTTCTTTTCTTCTATTTTCTACTACACTCTGCTTTTATTGTTAAAATCATTAATCTATCAATTAACGCACTTTGAAATGTGTATTAACATGAGTGCAAAAACTTCGATTAGTTATATGTGCAGATGTATTTAATCACAATTTAACTTGCTGTTATCTATATGACCTAGAAATTAAAACCTAAATCACTCTACTCCTGTCTCCTCAGTTTTATCCTGCCTTTCCATTTCCAAAACGCCTTGCTTTCAAAGATAACCTCCTTCGTGACTTTCTCAAACCAACTGCCAATACAAACATTCAAAGCGTTTTTGGCACTGCTATTGTTTACTGGCTTATACCCGCCGTAGCCATCTTTTCACAGAGTATGTACTTTCTCTAACCTTGGGTTAGTAATGACACTATCCTTATTTACTACCAGAATGTTTCAATCCAACTGACAAACGTAAAAGAATCTTCAGCTCTACTACAGCACAACGGGACATGAATCTTCGTAAAGTATTAATAGATTGGGATATACTAAGGAGATAATTGACACAGCCTGTTGGAAGATTGCCGAGAATAGGCAATCCAGCTTGTCGTCACAAGGTCCTTGAGTTTGCTCAAGCCGAACCTTGAGGGTGACCAAGTGGGCCACCAAACAGGGTTTGATCAGGAGGATGAGACCAGCCGACTTTTCTACTATATATAATGCTTCCTCTCGCTGTATCGTCATCATTATCTACAATAGAACCGTCTGTCTCTCCCTGTCCTTTCTAACACAGCCTTTCAAGTCCATTTACTGAACTCTCGAAGCACAGGTTTTGTTCGATTAATGGAAGGTATTTATATTGACTTGAGTGTGCAGTTGCAGACAGATATAGTTTTTATTCAAGGATAGGTTTGATTTTAAAGGTCATAGAGCATCTCATATACACTATCTTAAAAATTTGGATTATTATCAGGGTGATGAGCTGTGTCTTGAAGAGCGTGAAGGATATCAGTCAGGAGTGATTGAACAATGAAGGATATGAGGTATGTATACAAGTTTACAACTCGTAAAGGATGGTATATTTATGACTTCGTTTCCTCTTAATATCGCAATCATTTACTGACGAAAATACAGCCGAATCATCAAGGGTAAAAGGTCCTGAAAATATCGAAAGTGGGAAACTGTATCTCATGGCTGTCCGAGAAAGCATTTCTGGGTGGCCACTGAATTCACCCGCTCCACCGAAGATTCTTTGACCTGGCTAATTCAACTTGCTGATACTACATACGTACACCCGTTTTTGGAAATGGCATCGATGAGCTGCATCCTGTGATAGAGTTATGTATCACAATGCAATATATATCAGGCCGTACACATTAGTGCTGTTGGTTTAACAAAAGAGTGCTGAACTCGCCACCCGCATAGTCGCACTAATCCACATACACTCTGTCGAATAATCTGCCGAAATTCTCGGAGTGGGAATATATGGAGAAGAGGTGAGGATTCCGAGAGGTTCAGATCGAAATGGGGGAGCTGATGCAAAATACCTATCCCAGTTTAAGATGTTGAGGCATGAAATATCAATGTTGCCTTTATATGTCCAATGACCCATTGTGAAGAGCTAACAAATTCTGTTGATTACAAAACAAGTCCTGCTGCATGGAAACTTGCCACAGCAATCGGTCATTAGGGCCATCACCTCTAGTCCGTATCATGTAATATGACTAAGGATCGCATTCTGCAACGCTCCCTTGTTCACTCACGTTGCACAGAACTTTTTGCACGACATTAACGTACCACAACCCACAATTGACAATTCATCATCCCTTTTCCATAAGGATCCATCGCCCATCGCCAAAGAACCCGAATCAACGACTTCGAGTATCAAACCCATTGGTCCTTTCGACACAACTGGGAAAGGCCGCATAGAATTGACCCCACCTACCCGCGATCCAGTGTTTATGCAATCCGGCGCCAGCACAAGCAATCTCAACACATCAATTCCCGATTCACCACAACAGTTTTCGTCTTCCGCTCCGACCCAACATGGCCTTCTTCGCACCGAATCTTTCGGCGACGGCAGCTCTCAGCGGCCCGAGTCCGGCGCTTTTCAGTCTGCCAAATTAAATGGCTCCGTCACTCCTAACACCGACAAAGCAAGCCGGATTGCTCAATATGAAGCAATGGGAAGTCTCCCGTCATACGGCGGTGGACAAGATGCCGGTTTTATCGTGAAAAGAACCAACTGGGCAGGTCGAGCTCTCGGTGACACTCCGATCTCCAAGTACCCGAACGGTAGGATTCTTCGCAATTCGACGACTAGACATTGCATCTAACTGGCCGCAGAGGTTTTGATTCACATTCTCTCGTTTCTCGATCCGCAGACTCTTTTGACGGTTGCTGCATTGTCGAAACGTTTTCACGCACTCGTCACTTCGACTCATGCTTGGCGGTCGGCATTTGTTCGGTTCTTTCCTCCGCCACACGCTCAGGTTGACGATCATGGTTCTCCACTTGCTGGTCAGGACAAGCGATATTTTACTCGACTGTACACGGCAGAGGAATCCGAAAATGCCTGGAGAAAGGAATATACTCATCGCACAAGGCTTCTCCGGAAACTTGGAAGAGGAACTCATCGCGGTTTGGTGGTGCTTTACCCCGCGCGACAAGGACCCCTTAGCGTGAGCCATATGGCTGCAAGCTTTTCCTCTTCTGGCATTAGAGCTGTTCATGCTTGCTTGGACGTGCAATGGGTTAATTCGAGTGATCCAACATCAGGAAAGATTGAAGCACCACGGCCGGCACCGATATGGAGTTACGATATTGCTCCGAGGTTCAGACCTGTGCAGGTAGACCACCCTGATCATCAGGTTGCTGCTGAAATGGGTACTACGTGGGTTATGGACATATCGGAGGAGATGGGATGGTTTGTCTACCTTCCCTTGGTCTTTGGGATTTTCCTAATGTTTTGTTAGGGTGATGGGTGAAAATGTCCCCGATGGAATGGTTCAAGTCCATCCTTACTCTCAACCTTATCTCGAGATGCACGTCTCAACTTTGACTCCGACTAATTTTATTCGTCCGGGAACGGACCGTCCATACGAACCAGAAGACACCGACAATCGGTTTGGACACAAGCCGTTGGTAACTTGTCTATGGATTGCAAAGAAGCGGGCGGTTGTTGACAGCACCGGAGCGGCGGTTATTGTTGGTAACTCTAGGGGATTCATTCGGGTTTTCACCATTATCTTCGGCAAGAAGACCAATACTATTAAACCGGTTGCTTCCTACTGCATCTCCCCTGGTGTTCCCATTGTTCAGGTTAAAGTTGACGAAGACTTCCTACCAAGACGGCACCGACAAAAGAGGCCCTGGTTGACCGCTATAAACGCACTTGGAGAAGTCTATTATCTCCGTACCCTTCCCGGTGCGGCTGTAACCGCAGACTGGAAGCTTGTTCCTCACACCGAGCGTATCGCAACACCACTCTATTTTGAAGTCTTTCCTGAAATCACGGAAGGAACTCCCGACAAAGAAAAAGACGCCAAGCTGAAACAACGGGACAATCTTCTTTTAAAAATGGATTACTCCATGCTTAGGGAGCTCTGGGAAGGTTGCGGGATGGACTGGTTTTTAGAAGTCGACTGGGCTGGTGATAATATTATCGCGGGAAGGAAGGGTCTCCAAAATAAGGATGGAAACGCAGGCCACCTCCCGAAAATAACTAGATACCACCTAAAAACTGTACAACCCAATCAACCCAAAGGACTTGTGTCCATTGTACCCAGTCACACCGCCTCTCCAATCCCCTCTCTCCAAACCTCCATTTTCGGTGGTGGCCCCGTATCATCCGGTACAATAACACCCCTAGCCGACCAACAGCCAGCCGACAGCGAGGCCAGTGGTGAAGCCGAAGCTGATGCCGCTGACGACGACGAACCCGCTCCACGTATTGACAGCTGGTCTGTTACCACCTTCTTTTTACACAACACCTTCACGCTCATCACCTGTTCCGCCATCGATGCCTCACCCCTTGCCCGTCTCACCGCCTCAGAGGACCCGACTCTTCGCGCCTCCGTCCCCGGTGGTAACGCGCGCCTATTCGCCGTAGGCACCAACACCGGCTCCATCTTCATCTTCAACTGTCGCGCACCTCTTGATCCCATTACCTTACCTCTCCGGGTCATCCACACCGATTCCCCCGTCATCACAACCCTGGGAGTATCTTCACTTGCAGTTATCCACGGAGGTGATGATGGATTAGTTCAAGCCTGGGATCCATTAGCATCTACAGAAAAGCCGGTTAGGACTATTCATTCTAGGTTTTCGGCTAGAGCTAGGAGACGTTTAGAACAGCATGCTGGTACGGATACTGCGGGGTTGGGAGATAATCAGTTTGCTGCTAGATGTCTGGTTTTGGATCCGGATCCTACTAATTTAAGGGGAATTGTGGCGTTGGGAACTTTTGTGAAGTATTGGAGTTTGCAAAGTGATGCGTTGGTGAAGAAACATAGAAAAGGAGCCGCCACGGGAGGTGGGAAACATGCATCACGGAATGCGGTTAGAACAAAGGGAGAGATTAGGGATGCGATTGTGATGGATCAGAAGGCTTTGAAGGCGGAAAAGGAAAGAAGGGAAAAGGAGGAGCTTAAACTGAAGAAGCGGTTCGGAGTGGAAAAAGGAGCTAGTGCAATGACTGAGGAGGAGATGTTGGCTTATGCTACGATGATCTCGCAGGAGGCTTTTGAACAGGAGAGAAGTAGGATGAATGAGCTGGAGAGTATGAATGGGTTCAAAGGGTTAGGATCGGAACTAGGCAGCAGCACAGGAAGCAATGAGATTTTCACACCATCCGAATCAGCACGAAGCGATGGAACCGTCTACGAAACACCTAAAGAAGAAAGCCAAGAGGACCGCGACTTGGAGCTTGCATTGAGGCTTAGTTTAATGGAGCAGGAAGGTAGCAGCGTCTACGAACACTCCAGCAACTATGGCACTAGCTATGATACCGGCAAGGGTAGATGGGAAGAAGACTTTTCCCCCTCCTATCAATCCCCCGCTGGTTCAAGTTCCTATAACACCGGTAATCATAACCCCTGGACAACCCCCTACCTCTCACCACAGACTCCATCAACACCATCAAGGTCCAAACCCGCCTCTCGTAGTTCTTTCAACACACCACAGAAAAAGAAGGGATGGAATAAAGTTAGTCTAGATGAGTTGGAACAGGTGGAGAAAGCTGTAGGAGGATATGCGGATAGAGAGTATAGAATGGATACTGGATATCATGCGGAAAATAGTAGGGCTTTTGAGGAGGATTTGGAACTGGCTATTAGGCTTAGTTTACAGGAGTCTGAAGCAGCGACGGAAGAGGGGAAGGGAAAGGGTAGAGCTTGAGGGCATGGTGTAGGATGTGTTGGGGATACCTGGGACGGAAGGGCTGTGACTGTGCTTCTTGGATATTCTGTGACGGATTTATGATCTGGAGGGTGAGGGCGCGGGGGGGGGGGGGGGGAGGGGTAGTATGGGTAAACGTGATGTAGTATAGACATGCGTTATTTATTTCTTTATTTATTGTATTTCGTTATTCTTCTCAGTTTTTACTTGATTTATTTGATATTTAATTGGCCGGAAATGGCAATGAAAAAAAAAAAATATATCAGCCGTGTGATATGTGTAGCTTGTGATAGTGCGGGGTTTTTGAGGGCTTGGGAGTGAAAAGTAAAAATTATATTATCCCTCTTCACCTATTTCAGTTCCATGATTTCCTCACTGATCCGTGGTGTGTAGAGTACATTTCTCCCTCGTGACTTCTTTGCCCTCCCCTTCTCAGGTTAATATAATTTCTCTAATATATATAGATTCAGATATATAGTCGCTTGCACATGAAAAATTCTTCGCTTATATAGAATAGACTAAATATACGGATCCGTATCGTGCCTTGTGTCCTTGCAGCGGACTGCGGACTACGGGTATGGCATGCTGTGTAATGAAATAAAATTCTCCGGAATGATGTGATGTGATGTGATGAGATAGGGATGAGCATGAGCATGATGAGCATGATTAGCAGGGGATATGAGGTTTAAATCTTGGGTGGTTTATATTGTCATTGTACATGAGCGTTGATTTTTTTTTAAAAATAGGAAAGAAAAAAGAAATAGAGGAAACTGAGAGGTACGCTGATGGTTTTTTTTAATAGGAGATTACTTATATGGGTTATTAGATTTGGTTTTGATGATATTAAGAGGTAAGTAGATGGATTTCTTTTTTTTTTTTTTTTTGATAAGCAAATATTATCTTTTGTTAGATTCGGATTGTTTTGTTGTGGTTCTTGTATTCTTATGCTATGGGATTTTTTTTGCTTTGCTCTGCTGCATCGTAGGGTTGGTTTTGATTTCATCGATTTGATGGATTTTATGGGGGCATAGCTTTCGCGGATTCAGATGGTTTCGTAGCTTTCACAGCTTTCCCGGCTTTCATATTGGGTGCGCACCATAGCCTTCGTACCATACTTCGCTTGTCCACCTGATCTTAGCTCCGGAGAAGACCCCCTGCTGCTGCGAGCAGGGATATCAAGATGCACGCAACGCAGGAGATGGAGGGCGGCAGTACAGTACTCTTACCAACAACAGAGCAGAGCCAGAGTAGAGCCAGAGCAGAGCAGGGTGAATGGAAGTTTTGATGGACGGGGAGGAGACCTGAGACGAAAATATTCCTGATGAATGTTATGGTTCCGTTGATGCCTTCCGTTGGAATCTGAAAATATACATCCCAGGTGAATGTGCATTTGAACTTGTTTTGAACGTTGTTTTGAACGCCTTCCGTGGAAAACTGCGTTTCTTTCTGCATCTAGATTCCATCCATATTCCCGACATTCCCTTCCCCAGCATTCCCATACCCGACATTCCCCAAAGAAAGAAAGGAATAAAGAAGAAACAAACAAACAAAGGCACCAGGACACTATGTAAGATACCATGACACCAGGATTCCAGGATTCTAGGCATCACGCAGCTGAATCATAAATATCAGTCGATGTCTATACTCGAGCTAAAGTTCCCTAGGTGAGACTATGTCTTCGACTACAGACGGAACTACAGCAACTACGTCGTAGACTAACCCCCTGTCGAAGGTCCCTACGAGAAATATAATTACAGAAAAGTGAAAAGGAAAGGGAACAGACGGCAACAAGAGAACCGAAGTTGAGCGTCAACAAAGTTTGATTAAGTTGCAGAAATCGGGAGAGGGAGGAAGTAATTTTGAAGACAGTTACAACGTTTGAGGATTTTTTTTTCTATTTTTTTATTTTCTTCTTTTCTTCTTCTCCTCTTTTCTTCTTCCTCATTTCCAGTATTGCTTTCTTATTGTTAAAGCTGTCTTTGTCGTTGTGTAAATCTGCTTGTCCAGTCTGTTCTACACAGTTCTGTTGGACTTGTTCATGTTCCTACTTGCACCCTGAGAATCCACTTCTTAAGGTCCGACCCACGACGTCCGACAAAGTCCCCAGTCCGCCGACACCAGTTCCAAATCCCCCAACCGACGACGACGACCAAGAACCACGAGCAAACGTCACCCAGCCGTCACCGCAGAAAGCTCGACGGTTACTACCCCGTGCACCACGACGCACCAAGCACCACACCCAGAAACAACGTGCCCAGGACAGAAAGGAAGCCTAGGGAGCAAAGCACAAAGCACAGTGAAAACAAACACTCGACGAACACCCGCGACTACTACTACAGAGTTACCGAGACGACAGATCAAGACGTCAGAAAGCGAACCAGGCACAGGAAGCAACAAACCGAGCTGTGGCCAAACCTCCAACTGCGACCTGCGCCGCAAAGCGAAGCGAGAGTAGAACCCTGACGCATAGCAGCAGCAGCAGCAGTAAGCAACAAACGAAGAGAACCCAGGCAGAGGCCTTGACGACAACCGCGACAAGCCTCGACAACATCCTACATACTCCCATCCGGCGAAGCGGACTACAAAGACGAATTCGAACCAGCGCAGCAACGTGCGCCGCGCTCCTTCGTACCATCCGTCGAACCTACGTCAGCAACCCGAGCGAATCACAAAGAAGAAACGAAGAAAAGAAGAACGAGATTAAGATTAGCAAGGCAATATGTCCGGACTACTCCGTCGCATGTGCGATTGGCTTTTGCGCCTATTCTGGTGCGTTGCATAAATGTGGTTTTATTGGCGGATTCCTCGAACCTAATGGTCCTGACTGGTAGCTATGTACTGGCAGGACAGGGTCCAACGGCCGCAGGAACTTCGCAGGTTACAGTTGGCTAATAAATGGTCTATATGCAGGGCTACTGAGATGGATATTACTATGATTGGACTTCAGAATGCGGGGAAGACAAGTTTGTTAAGAGTTTTAGCTGTGGGTTCCCTTTTACTTCTACCTCCCCGGTTGATCTACGAAGGCAGATTTGAATCTGGGTGTAACCCGTTGGACCTGTGGCGGGTGTGGGAGTTTGAAGAATATCTACTGATGCTTTTTAATAGGGTGGAGAGTTCACGATAGAGTACGTTATTCCTAGCTTTCGACTTCTAGCTCCAGCGCTCTACAAGCATCTAGCTCCGTATGACAGAATATTGACCCTACAAATAGTTCGATACCAACAGTCGGTTTCAATATGAAGAAAGTCCAAAAAGGCTATGTGACACTTAAATAGTACGTCATTTCAACCAAAACACATCCCCCGGCAGCTATTATCCAGCTCCAAATTGATGCAGAGAAGACATTTTGCTAATACCAAAATAGCTGGGATCTCGGTGGTCAACCTAGATTCAGATCAATGTGGGAACGTTATTGTCGAGGAGTTAATGCCATTGTGTAAGTTCCTCCTTATATCCTCAATTCTCTAGTTTACGAGCTTTCATCGCTCCACAATTCCCTGTTGGTTCTGTACAAACCGCAATATTCCCTCTTTTCCCATGCCCTGACATCCCACCAAATCTGGAACCGGCATTGACCAATCATAACGCACGCACAGGTTCATAGTAGATTCCGCCGATCTTGAGTCCCACCCAACAGCACGTGATGAACTACACGCCCTCCTAGAAAAACCGAAACTGGCAGGAATCCCCCTGCTTGTGTTAGGTAACAAGTCGGACTTGGAAAATAAGATCAGTGTGGATGAATTGATCTTGAGTATGAACCTGGAAGATATTAAGGAAAGAGAGGTCTCTTGTTATAGTATATCGGCGAAACAGGAAACGAATCTGGATGCCGTATTGCAGTGGTTGATAAGTAAGGCGAAGAAATAGCCGGGGTGTGATGAAGTTTTTGTTGGGCAGGGAGGTGTTTGGGGTATTGGGAGTTGGGGTGTTTGTGGAATTCGGGGCGGAGGGACGTGTTTAGGGTAGGGTAAAGCGGGGCCATGGGGAGTTTAGGGTACAGCTGGAGGAATGGGGTTAAAGCAGGATGTTTGGGAAATCCGAGGTAAAGCTGGAGGGACGGGAATTATGGAGGGCGGCATGTTGGTGGTGGTGGTGATGGTGATGGAAACAGGAAACTAAGAAATGACTTATCTTTCTTTGCCTTACTCCAGTTTTCGTTGGTATCTGGTATGTGTATATCCCAGATTCTTACAGGCAGGCTCTAGAATCCGGTGATATATCTATACCACATATCAAATACCCTATCCGCCGTGGGAGTTTTTTCCTTTTTTTTCTTTTCGATTCTTTTTTTTTTATTTCGATTCTGGGTTGGGGAGAGAGAGGAGGGCGTCAGGAAGGAAGGAAGGAAGGAAGGAAGGAAGGAAGGCAGAGGTAACGAATGTAATGATTGTTGTTAATAATAGCTTCTTTTTTTTTGTTGTGGTTTTCTATTTTATTTTTTATTTTACTCTACTTTTATGGTTTTATTGAGCCTTTAACGTTTTTCCTGAGGCTTTATCGTTATCCCTGAGGCTTCATCGTTTTTCCTGAGGCTTGGCTTGACGCCTTGACTTTTTTTTCGCGGGGGAGGGGTGGGGAGTGGGGGGGTGGGGGGTGGGGGGTGGGGGGGTTATATTTTGATACTTTTTCTGGAAGCTTGGACTTGGACTTGGTCTTGATTTCATTGATTTCATTGATTTTTTTTTTATCATTACTGATCCATCTTATCCATCTTATCTTATCTTATCTTATCCACCTATTATATCTTATCTACCTATTATATCTTATCCACCTATTATATCTTTATCTTATCCACCTATTATATCTTTATCTTATCTTTATCTTATCCCATCTTATCCATCTTATCCATAAAAGAAAAATATCATTAGTTATTACATATGAAAATTAGGTTTTGAGCTTTTTATTTTGACTTGACTTGGCTTTGGTTTTGGTTTTGGTTTTGGTTTTGGTTTTGGTTTTGGATTTGGATTTGGATTTGGATTTGGATTTGGATTTGGATTTGGATTTGGCTTTGACTTGGCTTGGATTTGGTTTTGGTTTGGTTTTGGATTTGGATTTGGTTTTGGTTTTGGTTTTGGTTTTGGTTTTGGTTTTGGTTTTGGTTTTGGTTTTGGTTTTGGTTTTGGTTTTGGTTTTGGTTTTGGTTTTGGTTTTGGTTTTGGTTTTGGTTTTGGTTTTGGTTTTGGTTTTGGTTTTGGTTTTGGTTTTGGTTTTGGTTTTGGTTTTGGTTTTGGTTTTGGTTTTGGTTTTGGTTTTGGTTTTGGTTTTGGTTTTGGTTTTGGTTTTTTTGGTTTTTTTTGGTTTTTTTGGTTTTTTTTGGGGGGGGGGGGGGGGGTTGGATTGGTATGGGCTTGGCTTGGATGGTGGTGTTTGTAGCTGATTCTTTGTTTTTTTAATTAAGAACTGAGAGCTAGGGACTAGGGACTAGGGACTAGGGACTGAGAACTAAACCTATAAACCAATCAATGTAACAACATGAATATTACTCGTAATCTGCGATTCTTGAATCCTACAATCTTTGAATCTTTCATGTAAATATATTTGATAAGATATCACCAAATCTATCCAAAATCTATCCAAAATCTACAGTTCACAATCCAACTAAAATCCAAACACCGATCCAAACAATCCAGTCCAAAGACGGATAGAGAGAAGGGTAGATAGGCAAATAGGCCGAGGGTCCCGGAAGTGCTGGTGGTATATTTATGCCCTGTAGACTATAGGCTATACATGTCACAAAAACGTTTCCCGATATCTTGTCTCATCGGACTTAGTCTTACACTCTCAGCCGATCTCGGGCTTAAAGCCTAAGCTTTCGTCTCATGTACATCACGATATAGCTATTTTGCTTCCCAGAGCTTCCGATAGGTACCGGCGACAAAGAAATCAAGATTAACTCAAAAGATTATTGTATTCGTGCTAAGAATTGTAGATATAGAGTAAGTACTTCAACAAGAAATGTTCTTGAACTTATACAATTTGTCCCAAGTTATGTGATACACCTACAGAAATTATTGATATATGCATAGAGTTAGATACCCTCATCATCGGAAGTAAGCTGCTCAAACTTTCTAGCCATAGCCAATACTTCATCGACCGACAGCTCTCTCTTATCATCTTCATCGCCCCAGTCTTCCTCTCTAAACCCGTTTTCATTAGTAGCCATGATCTTTTTCAGTCCCACCAATTCATCTTGCATCGCTTTGAACTCTTGCTTCATCTTCATAGATTCCTCTGCCAATCTCTTATTCTCAGTCCTCAAGCCTTCATTCCCTTCCTTCAATCCTTTATTCTCCCCCACAACCTTTTGCAAGAGATCGGTGACAGTCTTTGAATGCTTCATCTGTTGTACAAGTATTTCCACCCTTGATTTAAGCGCAGAGTTCTCCGATTTCATTGCTTCTTTCACTGTGGTTAGTTCTTGCATTGCTGTGTTGGCTTCCAGTGTGAGACGGCGGTTCTCTTGGGCAATAGCTTTAGCTTCCTCGATAGCTGTAGTGTTGGCTTCTTTGAGCTCCAGAATTTCGAACTGAAGCTTTGTAACTTCTTCTGCAGCAGAAGAGTTGGCGGTTTTAAGAAGTGTGTTTTCTGACATGATTTTACTTAATTCTTCAATCGAGCCGGTGGCATTAGTCATATTCCTAAGCTTGTCGAGATCTGACGAAAGCCTATCGTTTTCGACGCGGAGGGTATCCAATTCGGCCTGTTTTTCTTCAGTAGTACGAGAAATACGCGCTTTCATGTTATCCATCTCTTTCAGTTTGTCTTCATATGTAGCAAGAGCTTCCTGAAGTTGAGCAAGTTGGGTCGTGACAGCTTGGTTTTCACCGTTGAGTTTGCGGATTTCGTTTTGCAGGTTCTGTACTTTATCCTCGGCGGTGTTTAATGCTTCAGTATTAGCATCGTTAGCTGCCTTGAGTCGGTCAGAATGTTCCTCTAGCTTCTTGTTCTTTTCTTCGATTGAGTGAAAGGCTGCCATAGTATCTTCGTTGCTAGCTTTCAGCTGGGTAATCTGGTCATGCAGCATTTTCTCTTTGCCTTTGCCTGCATCAAGGATTGCGATATTTCTATCTCTAGCCTTTTCAAGGTCTTTGACCAGTCTTTTGTTCTCCGCCTGCATCAACTCACGGCTCTCTTGGAGTCTCTTATTCTCCTCCTGAAGTTGATTGGTTTTTTCCTCGGCTGCGTGGAGCGCCTCAGTAACGGCTGCTTTAATCTCATCGTTCGCTATTCGCAGCTTTTCAGCTTCCGCGTTGGCACTTCGTAGTGTAGCAGCGTCAGATTCGGCGTTTTGGAGGGTATTTTTCAGCTCGGTACGTTCGGCTTTGAGGGAGGCGCCAAGGGTTTTGAGCTCTGCGTTTTCGTCACGGAGAATGTGGATTTCATTCTTCATGTCGGCTTCGATTTCGTGCAAAGCCGTAGCAGCACTGGCGGCGGTGGTTTTGAGGCGTTCATTCTCAGTACGGAGTCTGGCAACATCCTCTTCGGTCTTGGAGAGTGCTTCGATGGTAGAGCTGTTCTGGGAGCGGATTTTGGCGTTCTCCTCTTTGATTTTGGAAAGTGCTTCGATATTTGAGGTGTTTTCAGAACGAAGCTTGACGTTTTCCCCTTCAAACTTTGAAAGCTTTGTAAAAATTGTTGTGTTTTCTGCGCGGAGCTTGGTGAGCTTTTCTTCAGACGCAGAAAGTTCTTTGAGAACCGATGTTTTCGTAGTCCTGAGATCGGTGTTTTCATCGTAGAGTTTCTTCAATTGCTCTTCTGCCACAGTCATGGCAACCTTAATTTGTTCGGAGTCCTCCTGTCTCAGTTTCTTCGCTTCGAGCAGCTCTTGCTGAGCCTTGTGAAGATCTTTGGTCAACGTGACTCTAGCGGATGAAATCTGCTCATTTTCTTCCTTGAGCTTCAATATCTCCCGTTGAGCCTTTTGAAGAGCTTCGGTTACTGAGTTCTTGGCAGAAGCAATCTGCTCTTTCTCTTCCCTAAGCTCTTTTGCGACTCCTTCCACCTTCTCTTTGACTTCTCTCAGCCTATCAATTTCTTCTCGTAGCATCGCAGCTGTCTCTTTTGACTTGGCGACAGCTTCTTTCTTAACTTCGTGGAGATGGTGGTTCTGTTCACGTATCTTCCTCACCTCTTCTTCATGGTGTTTCTTGAGACGTTCAACTTCTATCCGCATGGTTTCAGTCGCGCCCTCGGCTATAAGTTTTTCGAACTTGCATTCCTCTTCAATAGCCCGTGACCTCCTATTCTCCTCGATCAGATTGCTGATGTCCTTCTCGTGAACGCTCGCGAGCCGGTCCATTTCCGTCCTGAGGCCCTTTACCGTGTCCTCCGCTCTTTGTCTCGCGAATCTATGCTCCTCCTCCAAATCCTCGAGTCTTTTATTAACCCCCGCTAATCTTCGAATCTCCTCTTTAGAATCTTCTCCCATCTTTTTCCAATAATCAATCTCTCCTCTGAGATTCTTAATTGTGAAATCAGTGCCCTGTTGTGCCGCAGTCCGTTCGTCCAATGCAGATTTAACACGGTTGATCTCGGCCTTCAACGTAGTTTCCTCATTATCTCGCTGGTCCTGAAGCTTCGTAAGCTCCTCCTTTAATACATCAAGCTCATCTTCAAGCTTCCGATTAGCTATCATAATGTCATCGTGATCCTTCCATAGCCTCTGCTCGCGCAATTCCCCCGCCTGTACCTGCTCTCGAAGCTTCTTAACTTCTTCTTCGGCCTTGATGAGGGAACTTGGGGCGGTGAAGAGGTTTGTCACGCTGTTGCTGCGACGGTGAGTAAGGAAACCTTGTAAAGCGGCGGTTATAGGCTATGAGGTGCTTGTCAGTTATTGCTTAAGAAGATAAAGGTAGTAAAAATTAGGCTACGGAAATTAATATGAGGGATATAGTAATTAGAACGTACATTGTAGTCGCCTTGCTGGACAGGCTGTGCAAGAGAGCCATCAGCGGTCGCGGGAGAGGTGATAGTCGTGGTAGGCTGGCTAAGTTGACTATAGGGGGATGTGCTTGGAATAGAAGATCGCGTGTCGTTTTCGGAGGTTGTGTAGATGGAAGTAAGAGGTGGCATAGCGAGATGTAGTTGGTTATCAGAGGGTGATTATGGCGTGATGACAGTGTAGCAAGATGGTGGGCCAGGCAGAGGGGTTTTTGTACACAGACACGAAGGTTGGGCGCATACCAATGAAGTCTGGGGTCGTAGCTGATCCTGTGGATATTGGAAACTGTGATAACTGCGGGGGTTGTGTTTGACATAAACACAGGGTTGAGATTCGCATAACGGCGAGCTTTGTGGTTGTTGACGTGGAGTATCAGAGGTACTTACATGTAACAAAAGTTATGTTCAACGATTGAGGCATACATCCGCTCTGTCCAGTTCGCGACATCGACCATTATGATAGACCATGCCTGATGCTATTGCAGAGAGGTTGAGGGATATAAATGTTAAGTGATCTCAATCGATGAGAATACGATATGTATCCTCTGAACTTCGGGAGTGTCGTTCTCCTCTTCCCTCTACCGTCCTTCGAGGAATTACCCCATTGATTAACTCCCTGTTGTTTCTATCCTCGGTGAACTGTATTTCGTCTAATATACTTTGTGTTATTAAATCTAGTTAAGCTTTAACCCCAAGCAACTACTTTTTTTCCAACAGACTTCTTTTACCGGTGTTGCTGCAGAATGCACATAATTACCTTGTTTGCTTATGTAGCATTCAAATTAATCTTATCAACCTCTTCCTCACCCCGTTTCTCTCCATGGATGGGGTTGGATGTTGGGGGGTAATTTTGGTTTTGGTTGTGCAAGCTCGACCCATCGAGTGCTGTCCAATGATTCATGTCCAGCCAGACATACATTGCCACTACCGCTGGAACCACACTTTCCAAGTCATACGATAATACCATTCAGTTTTCATATCTTGTGCTTGTGGTACACTTATGAATATAATTAGAAAGCAGTACAGAAAACATGCGTTACGATAACTCCTACTTCACATACATTTAATGCGGATTTCATCTATTTCTTGGCTTCCTCAGCGTCTCCCTCTTCTTTCAGTCTCTCCTCCTCCCTCTCTTTTGCTGCCTCTAGTAGCTTCTTAAATCCCTTGGCGCCATTGAATACACCATCCGTCCCTCTTCCACAGATTGCACAACTAGGGTTCTTATTCTTATACCTCTCGATAGCACACTTCTCACAGAAGTAGTGCCCGCACTTGGTCTGTATCGGAAACTTGTAATCACCCTTACAGATAACACATTTAAATGGAATCTCCTCCGGCTTTTCCTCATCCTTAGGCTTCCATCCAGTACCCATCCGTTTTCCTTGCAGCTCCGGCAATTTCCCACCCTTCGACTTTATCTCCCACTCCCTATCCAGCTTCCAACCTGCCGCGTAGTCTTCTCTTGCATGCAAAAACTTACATGTGTCTCCGAATCCACAGAATCCAGTAAGTTTGTAGTCCTTACAAACATCCGGTGCATAATCGGTCACAGTTATCGTCCTGATATTTGTTGGGGCTTTTACAGGACCAACAGACTTCTTTCCCGCATCCTCCGACTTCTTGATAAAGTTTCCATAAGAAGCCGCACCTTTGTATGTAGCCAAATCCTGCTCCTCCAAATCTCCCTTGGGCTTGGAAGACTTCCGTCCTAACAGTTGCTCCTCGTCTCCGTCGTACCAATTACTTTGTTTTGTTGCCTCGCCTTTAGCAGAAGTCACCAGATCTCTTGACACGGCTTCGTATTTCGCCGCACCGACATCCGGTTCTCCATTCGCCGCCTTCTTTGGATCATCCGATGAAGCAGTGACGACACCGGTATTTTGTTTTCGCTTCTTAATTGGTCTTTTAGCACCACCGGGAGTTTCGTCGGAGCTCGAGTCATCGTCGTCAGAATCGGAGTCTACGGGAGGAGGAGTTGCGGCGCGCTTTCGAAATGTAGATTTGCCTTTATTATTGCGCTTGAAAAAGACAACGGGGGCGTTAGGGTCGGCGGATGGTACGGCGTGTTCTGACATATTGCTATTGTATGGATATTTGAGGTGGAGGATAAGGTCGATACGCAAAGAGCTTGCGGCGGAAGAGTTGGCGTTGAGCTTTACGCGGTTGGGTGGCAATGGCGCCGGAACATTTCTGACGCGACCAACTACATACTCTGGTGTCTAATCACGTGATATAAAATCTTCCTGCGCATCTTCACCCATCATCACGCTGTTTCCTCTCTGAACTTGAATGTTAACATCTCCTTCTGATTTCGTAATTAGGGGGCCTCACTAGCTGGTCTAGACCGCAAAGATGTGGTTTGCATTTTCTTTGTCCTATCTTGGCCCTTCAGGACTCGGTCAGCATATGATCAGATACTTCTAGTTTCACCTCCAAAGGTTTCTCACAGACCTCATCATGTACATGAAATTTCCCAATTTCATCAACCGCATTTTGAAAAATCTCTCAATTGTTCATTCCACAATTTCGAAACATCATGTGGTCAGCGCAATAACAATATCACAAAATCATCTTCGAAAACTTTAAGACTAAGCTATACCTTATCCAATATATTTATTACCAAAGAGAGAGAAAAAAAGAAAGAAAAAAGAAAGAAAAAACCAATATTTTAATTATAACCCCTCCACGCTCATCAAAACATATCACCCTGAAATTGGAATCATAATCCAACACTATGGCACCATATATTGTCGATCCTTACTGCATATACCAATTCAAAGATCACATCGTTGATTACATGCGTCTTATCAT
This sequence comes from Pyronema omphalodes, assembly GCA_024516155.1. NCBI lineage: Eukaryota > Fungi > Ascomycota > Pezizomycetes > Pezizales > Pyronemataceae > Pyronema > Pyronema omphalodes. The sequence continues at coordinate 188,472 of JAJJXM010000058.1, forward strand.
CATCAGGCGGAATTCTGCTGTGATCAGATTGTTTTTATATTTGATTAATATATATACATGCAGCTCTTTATCTTCAGGCGAAATTCTGCTGTGGTCTGATGATTCTTATTTACGATGCATGATTTATGATCGGTATGCCATATGGGGTAGCGAGCAGCGACCAGCGACCAGTGAGCTTTTATCATTAGCCTTGAGAGTTCAGGCAACAGTAACTACTAGCGATCGCCTGACATGTGCGATGTAAGATTCCATCTACGTTCTTGCTTCAAGCTGAAAGATTATGGTTAGGCAAATCGCAATCTAGATCGATACTTTAGGCATCAGTGTACAGTGTAAAGAGCTGACAAGATGTCGGTAGTTGATAACTTGGAGAAGCTTCGATAAGCCCATAGATATTTACCGTTTGCTGCCTGCTACATATTTGGCCAATGGGAACGTGTAGCCTGTAGGTCTTTGTTATACAAACATCTCACAATTTCATTCATCAGCATAATCAGAAAATGACGTAGAAAACTAGAAGCTTATTAAGCTCCATTGATATCGCTTACCTTTACCATGGTTCATTGCCTGTGAAGGTTAGGAAAGTTTGGAGAATGATGGAGGGGAAGGCAAACAAATGCATTGAGCATGCTTACGGCTTACTGCTTACTGTCAATGCACAGTAGGTGGTGGGGTAAGTTTGTTCCGCTATGTAAAGTACACTGTACACTGTACTTGTAACACCCCACAAACAGGCTTTGTAGCACTTCGCTTATGGCTTGTGGCTTATCTAATGATATGCATATGTTTTTGGATATATACCTTATGCATTTTACTGGGATACGATGGTGTTGATACAGATATTATTTTTCAAAGAAACGAAAAAAAAAAGATGAAGAAAAGAAGATGAAAGGACTTGTCATACTTTGGATCTCCGCTCTTGTGGATGTACCTTGAAGCTGAGTTTCTGACACCATATATTCACATTCACAGAGGCGACAGAAGATGAGATTATATTTAAGATATGTAAAAGATCAGATGAGCCATTGTTGTGGTATGGGATGGGATGGTACTTTATGAAGTTGTCGTGGTTTAATGGTTTGGTAGCTTTATGTCTTGCAATTGGGTGAATGGAGTTTGGTAGCTTTATGTCTTGCAATTGTGTGAATGGAGTCTGTGGAAGTTCGAATTTTAAAATTATACGGGGTTTCTCGCCGCAGAGATGAGAGATCCAGGCAGTGAATGAAAAATGGAGATGGGCTAGACAAAAGCGGGAAATTGGTGTAATGCGGTCGGTTTCTACTGTATCAAATATTTATATCCATAGTGACCAAGTCAGCGGAACAACCTTGTATCAACACAATGTCAGTTGCGCCGAAACCCTTTGCAATATAGGGGCATTATTTTCCAAATCTTCGATGCTACTTCAGAAATTTTGACAGATGTTTTCGATCTATGCTTCATGAAGTTTTCCTTAAGAATTTTCCGTATCCCTACATAGGATTCCAAGTTCTCTTGCTGGGATACATATAGGTTCAAGTCCATGGTGAATAGATCCGTGGCGGATACTGCGCGCGGCAATTCCAAATTCGCACCATAGCGGCAAGATTGCATTCTGCCTTGGCTTTCTTTGCTTACCTTTACTAATTTGGCTTCCTTTGCTTACCCTAGTTACCCTTTTCTTCGGAATCCTAGTATTCCGTTCCTTGGAGTTTTCCATCACTGGACTCGGTATATGGATGTATCCACAATCCACAATCCACTGCATTGGAGATTCGGAGTATGGTCATACTCGGTTACATATAGCGCTCACCCTACTGTGCATATGGTGCACCATAAACGCAAAGCTTCAAGCTCCGGGAGCACTATGGGTGTGCATATTCAGGAGAGATTTTCGCGCACGTACCTAATTATCTTTTTTTTCTCCGAGCACTCATGGATTTTTATGACGGTTATGGTGCACATTGCACTATATGACGAGATATCTTGATTTTTCTGTTTAACTACCTTAGGATGCGTTTGTGTGGCTTTTAACGGTTTTTGGACGGCTTTGAATGGACTTTGGCGGTCGTGGGCAAGTCGGAAGTTACACCCGCTGATCACAGGAAAATTCTGAAAACCTCATCCGTTTGCAGTTTAAAAGATCTTCCTAGCCTTGCGGTCAGATGAACCCGCTTTCACGGGAGCGGACAGATAAACAACGTGCGACGCCAGTTACCTACATCACGGTCTTATAGAGATGAGCTTTGCTGATCTTTCCATGATTGCATCCAGATGTTGTTTAAGCACATGATGACACGGGATGGAGCCCCAATGGATAGCTGCATTCCAAGCTCATGACGAGTGTACCAACTGCGAAAACGGTAAAAGGTAAATATGTTTAAACCTTCCCCGGGTAAGCATATGGACTCGATAAGATTTGAACCCATGCCCATGCATGCTCATTTGTTTAAAGGAAGCTTAACAAAACCAAGAAAGCGTGGCGTGCATCAGAAGATTGGAAGCCTGCAGCTTGCATAATTTGGAAAGTTCGACAGGGCTTCTCCGAGTAGAGTGCGCATTTCATTTGGCTATGGTGGTATACCGGGCTTTGCACTACTTGCTGCCTTCTTTCTCGAGCGAAACGAATTTCAAACTGGCAGCAATAGAGTTCACACGGGTTTCAAGTGATGTCATGCAGTTCGAGTGAAACTGCTACAGCAGACAAAATAGAAGCTGGTATGAGAAAAATTTGGAAGAGACACACTTGTGAAATTGATTCAACAGGGAGATTAATCTTGAAAAATAACCGGAACCGTGCCGTTTCCTGTGCCGATTTCTCCGCGCATGAAAGTGGGCGTCGAAGCAAAGAGGTTGTTCTTTTTTATTTTTATTTTTTTTCCGATCCATATAAAAACGGATAAACTGTTGTGTGAGCTGTTGTGCATGAGATGTACGGAAGAGGCGGGACTGTTTTTGACACTTTTGTCTCATGAAAGAACATATGCCTGTATCTGACTGGCTACGCTGTTGTAGCTTGAAATAGCTTACCTTCTGCAGTAACTCCGACCACAACCTTTTCTCTGGCTCTTGGGGCGCGCCGGATACTGTGCTGAAGCGTGCTTCGAGCTCTCTCGCTACCGATTTCCACTCGGTGCCGGACGTGCACAGGGCGATTTTGAGCTTGAGCTTCAACTCAATGTGCTTACGTCTAGATACCTCTTACCGAGCACCGGCTTGAGATAGGTTGAGGAACTCGATGCTATTAAGGCTAGCTGTAGATAATCCGAAGGCAGCAGCAACTCCGAAGAAATGCCTACCAACCCGGGAACATGATAGAAAAACGTGGTAACGGTAAAATGTTAATTGGATCTGTCTGCAGTGTCGGGGGGGTTACACGGCTACGACTTGCGCCATAGGAAGTTGGATGCTGATGTATGGATCCGATGGGCGACCACATGCAGAAGACAGGACAGACAGGGGAAGCAAAGCCTGGGGAGTCTCAGATACGTTTCGTGAGTTTTACTGAAAAAGGGAACGGAGAGCAACATCACAGGAAGCCGCAGGATGTGCTTCCAAAGCTAAAAGAAGAAAGGGCAATTTGCAAATAATCGATTCTTCAGTTTTCTACATGCTTCGTATGTACGCTCCTTACACTACTGCCGCACGTACCACCGTGCCCTGCACTACTTTGGTAGGATGCATTTTGATGTCTGCAAAATCAAATCGCCGATGAGTTCATCCGCGAAAGAAAGAGGGCCAAGCGTGTATGTAGGCGAAGATCGAAAATTGAGAAAATGGAACAGGGGAGCATTCATATGTATGCTTTAGTTGGAGCCATAAGCTATGCTAAGCTAGAGCAAAGCAGGCTGGTGATGCTGAGTAATTATAAGCTAGCGCAAAGTAGGCATTGAGGCTGAGTGATCGGACGGTGAAGCTAGAGCAAAGTAGGCCGATACTACTGAGTAATCATACCACTATCACCAAAACGGCTACAACTACCCGCCTTGACAAGCCTGCTAGCTCGGCCGCTGTCTTGGTTCTTCGGGAGCCGGGCCTGACAGGGGGATCTGAAAACGTCGTCATCCAGTCCCGAAACGCCCGCTCCTGCGCGGATGCTCTATTTTTATAAACCGTAATATTGAAATTTATCAACGGGCTGGGCGGGCTGGGCTGGCTTGGAAGCTTACTTGGTGAACTCTCTCTCTCTCTCTCTTTCTCTCGGCTTTCGGGACAGCAGTTCATGAAGCTAAAGGATGACTACTGTAAGAAAGCCCGCTTTTCAGTGCGTTGCAGACGTGGTCTTGTGGGGAGACATCGGGCTGTGAGGTACGAGATTCGTCAGACTCGTCAGATCACCAGATCCGCCCCTCGCCGCTGCAGTCCGCATCGTTCTATGGTACCGATGTGGAGGAAGTTCAGTGGGCCAGCACTACTTGATGTATGTGGCAATAGGAGCCATTTATAAGTGCGCGTGGCAGACCAGAGGACTGGGAGGGGTGCGGGGTGACAAGACAGCAAAGACAAGTAGAGAAAAGCACAGAAGGGAAAACGTGAAGAGGAAGAGTAGGACGAGAAGAAGGTGGTGGTGGCAGCGGCGGGGTATTGTATATGGAGTGTTGTATATGGGGTGTTATATTGTTTATGAGGCCCTTGCAGATCATTCTTCGGTTCTGTAGATTCTCGTCGTATATAGATTACCTCGAATGCTGGGCTCGGCTTGTCAAAATGCTGCCGGATTTCGATTGCTGGCTGTGCTCAAAGCTGATTTTCTGGTGTTTCGCGGCATGGTGGGAATGGTGGCAGTGATTATAGATGGTGGGTCCTACCACCGCCAAACGAACCGGCCCCAAATCATCTAAGCAGAAAGAAGAAGAGGGAAAAAAAAAGGACGAATGGGCAGCGAAGAAAAATCCCGTTCCTTCATCATGAATAGACTGTCTAATCCGTCGATCCTCGACTGTCTCGTCCTCCTCTCTCCCACCTTCCATGGACTATAACCATTCTAAAGTTCGCTCGCTCTAAACTACTCCCACCACACCCACCGACCCAAATCCCGTGGCTCCCGAGTGCAGGTTGAGAATCCGACCTCCACCTTATCCGAAACTACATTCACCTCACTCACTCTTTGACACACCGCCCACACACACCTGGAATACCCACTTAGGCCTCAGCTTTATCCAGAATACCGAATCCGACGCCTAATCGTCCAGAAGCAACTGTCCGGCCATCCCGCGAACGAACGAACGAACGAACGAACGGCTGACTGAGAACACAGCCATCGGTAGATCAACCGCGCGAGAAAACCACTCCTTCAAACCAAATAGATACATTCTATATTCCATATTTATCCCGCAAAAACGCTGTCAGTCTTTTTGAGAAAACCGCAACTATCAGACACCCTTGTATCCTCGTGATACTAAACTACAGAGGTACAGTTAATATCGTACCTACCGCTCGGTTCTTGGACCCAGCCGATATTGAGTGTAAGTATCACTTCTCTGTCTCACCGTCACCGGCTGCTACGGGTACGTACTTTGCCAGTCTCGTCGCAGTCTTGCTTCGTAGTATATCATGCTCTCCTTGCCTCCTGTTGATCTACGGGTTTCGTGTAATAACTACTGCACCACTGCAGCTGTTTTTTGTCGAAACCCAAACAACTTTCAAGACCTTCGACTGTTTTCCACTCGTTTACCCTCAGGAAGCTAATTCAGTATGGCGCTCAGATTGAAAGGACCAGATAGACCAAGACCTAAGAGTGTTTTCTTTGATACCGGAAAGAATCCAATGAACCGTCTCACAAACTTTTTCAACGCTTCCGATACCAGATTAAATATCCAGCGTAATGGACCCCCAACCCCGCCATTAGGTCCGGATATGGGTTATGCATCCCTCGGTGGTCGTCCTCGGGATATAAAGCCTTTCCTTGATACTGCAGCGAATAATGCAAGCGCCTCGTCTCGTTTACAGCCCACAGACCGAGCAAACACTTTTGGCGAATACTCACAAGGGCTGTTAACACCGACATCGGGAAGCTCGCCTAACCTGTTACCCCAGAGACCTGGAACTTCATCAGGATACAGCAATATTTCAGTTGGCGGTAGTGCGCTGGTAAGCGCACCGGTGCTCGAGCTTCCGCGACTAAAGAATAAGAAAAGTTCACGGTGGAATAAGAAAAATTCGGATGAGGCGACAACTCTTGCTTGGGTGTTACAGGGTCCAAACTCACAACAGACTATTCCATATGACATCAATCCGCTTGCAAAGGGCGAAAGGGTATGTTCAAGCTTGGGGGGGTTGTAGTCGTCACGTTCCTGCAACGTCGTCGTGAGAGGTTGTGTGGTAAACGTTTGCTGACCATAGAATAGGCTAAAGAACTCTGGTTCCCTGGTGGCGACACCTTGGTCTATCTGACCTCACAGGATAATCCGAACCCCAAATACAAGGAACCTGTTTTCCGGATTAATGCGTCATCGCTTCTATTCGCTAGCATGAACGATTATTTGGTCGATGTGAACTGCGAAGTAAGACCTCCGAAGAGTGCTTCGATAAACACCGATCAGCAAAATGCACCGACAGATTTATTCTTGGATGTCCCCTCAAAATATTCACCACCCGTTCCACAAGTCGAGAACGATGCAAGATCGCAAATGTCCGCAGCTGCTAGCCAAGCTGGTAGCACAAGCGATGAACATGCCACTATCTCACGCGTTAATAGCTCTGGAATTAGAACAGTTAATGACGACACCGATATCCCAGAGCCACAGTCGGCGGTGATTGTTGAGGCTGATGATGAGGACGAGGACGACGAACACGAGATTATGTACAGAGTCTACTTCCCTCTGATCGAAGATGACGAGTCTGCGCCTGTAATAGAGAAGGATACTGCCAAGAAGCTCAAGAAGAAGGCAAAGAATGCAGCGGTATCTGACGCAACAGACCGTTTGCAGCGACTGATCGACACGAGGAATCTTTTCGCCTTCTTCGCCAAGGCACCTCTCGTTGCATCACAGAAGAAGTCTTTGCCTTTTGATATCTTTTCGAAGATCCTCAACATGTTGAATGCAACCTCTGGAGACCCTCAGAAGAAAATTGTTTCTGCGGAATTGCACCTACAACACTACATTGATGAGCTCGCCCTTGCGGATGTCAGAGGAGAAGATGACGCAATCATTGAGGCATTGGTCATGGGTGAACAATGGCATTCCGTCAGGCTGTACCACGAAGGTTTCATCCATGCTGCTGGAAAATGGGAGGACATCGTGGATGTCCACCCGGGATTGGGTATGGTGTCACAGACTACTATCTCTCGTCTCGATAGATGTCACTTGGACCTTCACCAGATTCGTTTAGTCAACGTAAAGAACAGACTACCGAACTTTGAATTTCCATCAGTCTGGGTTGGAGAGGGTCGTTACAAGGACTACGCAGGATGGAGAGTGGGATACGACAAACTGAGAAGTCTAGTGATGAACCATATGAAATGGGTATTTGGAGCTTGGCCTCCTCGTCCCGACAGAACCGGAAAAGGTGGTGGACATTCAAAGACAGGAGGTCTCAACCGTATTGTTTTGAAGCGACTCTACGACGATGTCTGCGCCATCTACGACATTCTTGTTGACCGGGAGTGGTTGCATGGAGAGCGTATCCGTTTCGATGCTTCCGAAACCGAAGAAAACGAAGAAGTCAAAGAGAAGAACGAGAAATATAGAAAAGTTATCCGCAACATCCAGCGGGAGTTTGATCAATCCAGCGTTCCAATTCAGCCCGATATGCCATTCGACATGCCACGACTTCCTGCTCGCCTTGCATCATCCAAGAAATCGAAAAAGACCGGACTTTTCTCACGTTTTAGCAAGAAGTTTAAGGCGGAGGAAATTAACGAAATCTTCCAGAATTCTTATAACCAAGACTCACTCCAGCAGCATGCAGAGGACCCCTTGGTCAAAGCCTTCGTCGATATGGAACGTGACCATGCTAACGGAAAGTCCATCGAGGAGATGGCCGCTTTCCGTCGTGGAGCTTGGATTTTCATGTACTGTGTCTTACAGTCCTGTGTATTGGTTGTCGTCGACGGTCAGGGACTTCAATACGGCGAAGGCTGCGAGTACTTCTTGTGCGAGAATGTTAAGGGAACTCCTCCGTGGGAGAAGGGTGCTAACCGTCGCCAAACCCGCATGTCTACAATGTGGGCAACCGGCCCTGTAGGTATGGGCAGTGGATTCTTAACCCCCTCAGCATTATCGTCTATGGTAAACCTTGGCGTCAATCCGGACGACGAAATCGAGATGACCTACCGCGCCTCCCACTGTTGGCAAGTAGCCGAAGCTTGGCGCCTTGTAGAAAACGCCGAGGAAGATGATGAAGGCGATATCTACGGCTATCTTCAGAACTACAGTCAACAGGATGGGCCCGGATCCACCTCAGGATATTCCAACGAATACATACCAGGCCTACAGGTCCCGCAATCTCCACAGCTTGGTGCTGGTGAATACTCGTATGACAACTCCGACCCTGACACACAACTTACCCCGGTGCCAGAGGATGTGGATGTGCAAATGCTAAAATTGGACAACAGCGGCTTCGGTTTCAACCAGCGCCCTAAAACATCTCCGGAATTGCCATCAGGCCGCAGCACCCCTTCGATCGCACCTAACATGCCGCTACCTTTGCCAGCCGAACGCGCGGAAAGTGGGATGAACCCTCGCTTCACTCTAGCTCCTATTAACACGGCACCCTTTGATTTCAACCTTCCTGGTCCCGCTTCCCCCTCTCAGTCCAGAAGCGCCTCCCCCATGAGCGGAGCAAGGCCTGCTATCCAGGCTCAGAGAACTTGGTCTCCCGGAGCTGGATCTGCGTCTCCGACACAAGGAGCTACGAGGAAGTACTCCGTGCCTATCAGCGGTGCCTCCAGCCCATTGAGATACAGCCCGTCGAATAGTGGACAGCCGAGTCAGTACTCCGCCTATAGTACCCCGGAGAGGAGGGATTCCACAAGCCCGCCGAGGAGTAATAGCACCACACCGGAGTTGAAAACCCTTTCTTTGGCACCACCACCACGGGATGGTGCACCGCCCCCAGCACCGTCGAGTATGCTCGCCGTATAGAGCATTAGATGAGAAATTTGGATAAGCTCTGAGAGTCGAGGGAAAAAATTGTGGGGAGTATTAAAAAGGGTGTCTGGCTGGAAAATGTCATGATGATCATTGGAGCGATTATTGACTTTTTCTTATATCCTTTCTTATGTTCTTTTTGGTTATATTTTGGTTATGTTTTTGGTACCTTGATTTGTTTGTGATTTTTTTTTTGTTGGTTTGATATTTTCGAGTTTGAGTTTGGGTTTTGCTTTGTGCAACATGGTTCAACGTTTTTGAACATTGGTGTTTGAAGTTTATCACATAAAGCGCGTTGAATTTTTGTCTTTTGTTTTTTTGATTTGAGGAAGATGGATTTAAGGGGGGGGGGGGGGGGGGGTTTAAAGAGAAGGGGTAATGTTTATTAGTGGGTTAAAATTGTTTTCAAATTGGGGGAGGGGGTTCCTTTCTGGTGGAAAGAGTGTGGTTGAATTGTTTCTTTTCTAAAATTAGGGGATTTTATTATTTCTTCGAGTTAGTTGCATGCATGGTGTTTGATGGAGAGCGAGGATACCAGGGATGATAGATGGGGGGAGGAAATTGTACCGGGAGGATAGATTGCATGAAGTGTCGCAAAGCAAAAGGCTTGGGACCCCGGGGGGGGGGGGGGGGGGGGTTGTGTATATACATATGCCATATACTACAATATGGGGATTTTTTTTTATAACTTTTGTGGTGGAGTGGACCAAGAAGAAGGGTGATAATGAAAATTAAGTTTGAGGGGTAACGAGGTTGCAAAATTTCGAGATTTCAAGATTTTACCTGACTGTGAAGAACTGAAACGAAATTGGGAGTCATGATGTATCTGGGTGATATTCTCGGGAAGGCCATTGGATAGCTCCATGACTGGTTGTACCCCTACGGCAGACCAGAAACCCCTGCTATCAACACCTCTAAATTATCATACCGCCACACATCAAATGCACCCATGGACCATATCGATAACTTCAAATCCTATACCCTCACTCCATTCTCTGGATCCCGGAAACCAGCATTTGCATGCGGATAGGGTTCATAATCATTCATCATCACCCATCATCACCCATCATCACCCATCATCACCCATCATCATCATTTGCTATCACTCTCTACAAGACACCCATAACTCAGGAACCAACAAAAGACTGACCGCTCACCGGCGATGGATTAGTATTAATCCTGCGCAAAAATTAAGAGATAATATCTTCTCGATTGGACTTGGTTTTTTGTCTCATTTCTATCGGTTTATTTTCGGGGTCGGGGCGAAGCAAAGAGGTATTGCGGTGGAATTTTTGAGGCTTATGATATTGATACTTACTTGCTACCATGTTATATTGAAATACTAAGTTGATGTGGTCCCAAGCTTCGGTGTTGGTTGGTTTCTAGTTTCCTGTATGGAGCTTTGCTGTGTTTGAATATTGGTTATTGTTTATATGACATATGATGCGCAGCTAAAAATCTTGGCTTTTTTTTTATTTTATTTCTGATAGTATACAGGGATGAAGGTCTATTTACTCCCATTGCAACTCCTTGCCGTTGTCTTCTTCTCCTTCGGCTTCAAGCTCTAGAGGGGTTCTTGGTCTGGTATTGTGGATGAGCTCCGCAAGGACGTCTTGCGCAATGTCTTGATATAGGAAAAAGTAGCTATTTCTGAGCATGACGACTGCCTCCTTGCAATTCCCACCATGTGATTCTTTCGAGGATGTACTAGAACCTGATATCTCAACCAAACCTTCAGATATTTGTTGCTGCATCCAACATAGCTTGGGCGAGAAAAAATGATTAGGGCTTAGGGCGTGTTTTTGGACCGCATCTTGGGAAGGTGGAGTGGCGATTCTTTGCTCTCCGCCACTTCGCCACACATTTAACGTTACTCTCCACCTCTTCCTCCATATTGTTTTCCTTCATCTCAATCAAAACCCGTTCATCCGCCTACCGAGTCACACACGTGTGAGATCTTGGCACAACGTCATCGCTCTGCCATAGCTACGCGTCTCCCTGTCGCGTCAACGCTACAGTATTGACCAAAATGGGCAGCATACAGCCTCTCCCCAGCGATACAATCCGGGCGTTAGGATCCTCTCAGACTCTTACAGATCCAGTATCTCTTATCAAAGAGCTAATCGAAAACTCTCTCGATGCAAACGCAACCCAGATTACCATTGAAACCTCAGCGAACCTTATCGATTTTATCCAGGTTAAAGATAATGGATTTGGAATATCTCCCACAGATAGACCTCTGGCTTTCAAACGGAATTGCACTTCAAAGATTTCAAGCTTTTCAGACCTGAACGAATTGACGACTTTGGGATTCAGAGGTGAAGCTTTGGCAAGTGCGGCAGAATTGGCAGAGAAGACAAACTTTACTACTAGATGCGAGGGTGAACCAGTAGCAGAAATCTACAACGTTTCAAGAGATGGATCTATTTCAGGAAAACGTCCAATTGGAGCTCCACTAGGAACCACCATCCGAGTTGAGGGTATATTGAAACGACTTCCGGTGCGGAGGGAGAATGCATTGAGGAATACCCAGGGTTTGATCAAAAGGCTGAGGAGTCTGGTGGCAACGTATTATCTTTCTCGTCCCAAGTGCCGGTTTGGACTGAAGATCAAGGGGCAGAAGGATACGGTGTATCCACCGAGCAAAAGTGTTCCCGAGGCGGTCATGAAGGTTGTGGGAAAGGAGGCATCAAATCAATGCGAATGGTTTGAAACTGAGAGATACGGCATTAAGGTGGAGGCATTCATTGCAAAAAGTTTTGCAGATGCGGCAGCTTTGCACAAGGAATGGTGTGCTCCGTACATTTATGTCGACGGGCGCCCAGTAGCTGCCAACAAAAGGCAGACAACGATAACTGTGATCTGGAAGATGTACAGGGCTTATGTCAAGGCTTATTCAACGGCGGATGAATCGAAAATAACAAACCCATTGCTCTATCTGCACTTGAAATGCCCTGGAAGTAGGTGTTCGCTAGTATCTATTACTTAATGTGAACAGATTGCTGATTAAAAATAGTGTACGATGCAAACGTTGAGCCAGCGAAAGACGATGTGTTGTTCGATAATTCCAAGGAATTAAAAATCATAACATTGGTCGAGGATCTTTTTAAGTCAGTGTATGGAGACTTACCATATGCTGCAAAAGAACACTCTAAAAGACAGAAGGCCAGGGAACAAAATCCGACCCAATCGGATGACTTCAATGTTTTGCTGGCTCGTAGGAAAGAACCTAGCCCAGGAGAAGAGAACCAGGAACTACTTTCTGATATAGCTCTGCTGTCTCCACCCTTGCCCCCAATGAGGATGCCAGACTCAGATCCTGCATCTCCCCTGGATGTTACCACTGGACAACACAACGATAAATCTCCAATCGACACTCGTGGAAATGTGGTACAGCATGACACACAAGCAGTGCAGGATCCAGTAAACAAAGATTCAACAAATCCCAATCATGTGATTACACCTGTTCTGGACATATCCTCCAACCGGCAAATAACATCAAATATATTATCGTCACCATGTGATTCTTACGAAAGGCCTCCTCCCTCAGCACAGCATCCAACAACAAACAGTGACGTTGATATGCAAGATTCACCTGTCAGTGCAGCAAGGTCATCACCTCTGCGCCTGCAAAACGCACTTATATACCCCTCACCAACTGCAGCTGTTACACCCAACAACCCAAGCCCCTGCTTCAATCCCATCAACCAAAGCCGTGGTTCCCGCACCAGTGAGGGATCCTCCCCACTGCAACCACATGCACCCGCCGTCCGTCGCAAAAGATTTGGTCCTCCGCAAGGGATATCTTCTCCAAACCAACAACCTCCATCATCACCATATACTCCACCGCGTCTCCTCGAAGACCCGGAGAATGCTGGGGCAATCGAGCGCTTTCTGATTCGTCGGCCTCGTTCGCCAGACCCCGCGGCCCGACCACTACAATTAGATGTCACACCCGACTCCATTCGTCGCCCGATACCCCATGAGATGGACCATCATGCTATGCATAGCCTCTCCCCCACGAATCATTTAAGCGGATCCAGCCTATCCAATCACAATTCATCAGCCCAGATGCAAGCCCGGCAATCTCCATCGCAACACACTCGTCCTCATGGCGTCGAGCCCTTCATGCAGCCCCTGCAGCCTTTTCTCCAGCCTTCGCCTTATGGTCCAACTTCACGGCTCGTATCCTCTACTGCACCTATGATGGGTTCCTCTACTCATTCGCAGTATTCACAGTCTATACCTAGTGCGGATATCTCCGAGTCCTCCGGAGCTCTCGAAGCCCCGCGCAAACGTCCGCGTCTAAATAACAGCCCCCACAAAAACCGCTTCCTAAACGCCACCGCAGAATTAGCTCAGGATACAATTATGGAAGATTCAATGCGCAGATCAGTGCCGCAGCCACTTCCGCCTTCAATCTTGCGCGCTGGTGACGAATTAACGGAACCAAGGGAACCTATGGCATTGAGAGAACCGAGGGTGTCGGGGGTAAGTGCGCAAGGGGGGAGCTCTGCCATACAGCAGGAGTTACCACCAGCACCTAAGCCCCATCCTCAACGCCGTAAATCAACACGTACTCAGCCCGCACCACCGTTACTTCCATATGATGATGCTTGGCAAACCCACCGGTTAGTATTATCCATGAACGCCGCGACGGCACTTCGGAAGCCGGTTAGAATTACGGAGGATTTCTATGATTTAGATGAGAATACTGGAACATTGGTAGAGAGGTGGTTAGACAAAATGTTGGGTGAGGCGCTCCCAAGGGCAAGGGATTGGGATCTGGTGGAGAGGCAAGACGATGTGGCAACTTTAAGGGCAATTTATGAGGGAATATGATTAATATAAATGATGACAGGCTTTTTTTTTTACTGTACCCACATACGGGATTTCATCGTTATTTGAGTCCTTTGGTCCTCGCAAAGTGTTTCGGAGGCGCGGAACTTCTGTTTCCTGGAACTCGCCCGATAAGTGTAAGTTTCGGATATACAGTTTGTGGTTCCTTGGGTCTTTTAGTTCTTGCAAGGCGTTTTGGAGGCGCGGAACTTCTGTTTCCTGGAACTTATCCGATGAATGTAAGTCTCGGATGCGTTGTTTGCGGTTCTTTCTACGTTGCTATTTTCATTGCTTTTTTTTTTCTTTCTTTTTTTCAAAATATGGGGTTTACGGTATCATTTCATGTTATATCATATCATGTCATTTAGAGTTAGTTGTTATTTTACTTTACTTTACCATGTCTTACTATCTTTCATACATAGCTAGGTATCCATACTATTCTCTATTCATCATCTCAAGCATAACTCGTACATAGAATCCTAACACTTTGTCACGCATCTTAATATACACCTTAAGACTTAAAAACCAAAAAAGCATCCTTTATCCGAGCCGAATTCATTCTGAACTTGCTGCAGTTGTGAATATATACCAGATTCTCATAAGGTCTGGCATCTACTATGCACCATGTGCATCATTCCTATTTCTCTGTTCTTCATGCCATTTTTTAGTTGCAGTTTTACACATCTTATACATGATACATACAAAGACACGACCGATGCGCCTAAAGTACATACCTGTACATATATGTATGTACGTGTATATGGTGCTGAATGCTAGGCTAGATACCTTCTGTAGTATGTACATATTTACAGCCTATGTAGTATACCAGCCTGTTATGTAAAGGCGGCCTATTATGTACTCGCGTATACATAGTCTAGCTAGCCTGGCATTGCATCTGTATGTGGTCCATTTCATTATCCTTAGCTGGTTTATTAACCGTAACTTTATTTCAGGGGTGTAACCCTAGGTTTCTGTAGCTGCGTAGTGACAGTAGCGGCGGCGGCAGCGACAACAATAATAGCGGCGGCGGCGGCGGCGACAGTAGCGACAGTAGCGATAGTGGTAGAAGCAGCAGCAGAAGTAGTGACAGTAGCGACAACAGCAGCAGTAGCGACAGTAGCAGCAGAAGTAACAGGGAGGAAGTCTAAATACCAGGTATACATATACATACATGTAAAGCCTATGTACCACTATGTACCAATCTGCAAAGCGAACCAGATGGATATTAGATGATGGATCAAGAATACCCGGCTGCAGATCCCCGTGTTTCTTGGATAATCGTTGGTGCATGTATTATGTATGATTCATCGACATGAGTAGAGGACTTGGGTACATAGGGAATTTAAGATGCTAAAATGACTGAGACTGAGACTGAGACAGAATAGTACGTACAAAACAGAACCCCCCCCCCCCTAAAATAATGGGATGAATGATGATGACAAAAACTTAAGATTTTATGGAATTCGATGATTCATTCGATATGCACAAGGAAATGATCTTATTATCTTAACCAGCCTTGCAGTATACATGCCGTTTGTAAATTCTTATTACATAGCTGCTTTATTGGTCGTGATTAACTGCCTATGTGTTTTTCCTCCCTGGACTATAACCTTCCCCAAATTCGTATCTTCATAGTTTTACTAATCAATTTTCACTACCCCACATACATAATTCCTTCATACGTGCACACAACTTCAAGTCATTTATACCCAGAACAGAAATATGTATGAAGATATATATCTCATATATTATATGTAATACCGACTATGTCGATACGAGATCTAAGTCGCTAAGTCACCCTATCCCCATCCCAAAGTCCCTCTAATATAAACCAAAGACTAAAGTGACAAAACCCATGTTTCCGAATACCATAACGCCAGTGATAAGTAAAGAACCAAAAAAAAAGCTAAATGATATACAAAAGAAATAAAGCAGAACGCCTGTGTCCTATGTGTGTGTTATCCCTATCCCCTCTCCGGTTCCCAAAAAAAAGATGTTGCTGATGGTACTAATGTTCCTAAAGTTCGCAAATGTTCCTAATATTCCCAGGTTTCCAATCCTGGAGCCTGGAGCCTGGGTAAATGTTCCCAAAGTTCCCAAACCCAAAGTTCCCAAAGTTCCCGAGAGTTCACAGGCCTCCGCACTGGATTTCTGCTCCTCTCAGTCTGAAAAAGAATCAAAAACCAAAAATCAACGCTGTCTATAATGCTTTCATGCTTTCCCCTTTGAGCCGACCCAAGTATCCGTAACCTTCTCTCCATCGCGAGATCCCCAAACCAGTAACCAATAACCAATAACCAAAAAAAAGAAGAATAAAAAAGAAGAAAGGACTGTCGTGAGAATCTAATATCGCTAGAATTAAAAAAAAAACATAAAGAAAAAAGTAGAAATAAAAAAGACCGTGCTGTATTCCAAGCTCCCTATATATTGTAAAAAAGGAATGTATGTAGTTGAAGTTTTCGTAAAAAAAACACCGATCGAAATCGATGGTAAACTGTCGTGATAATCATAATCTAGTCCGTGCTCCTGTTCTTATAATTAGTCCATCGTGTTCATGTTTCTCCAAGGTTATAGACTTCAAACATACCTTCTTACACAGCTACTAGGTCCACAAACACTTGGTGGCGCACTGAGAGGTCTCTGTGGTGGCAGCATCCTCTGTAAATAAGTTGGTAACTCTGAAACGCTGTCCGGTACTCTGGTCCAAGCTTCTGTCCATCGCTGTTCGAGCTCTTCGGGGAGGTTCATTTCGCTGATTCCGACTGCGGGGGGGGCTCTGGCTAAGGCGGCGCTCCAGCGATCTTCGAGGGTGGGAGAGAGACACATTGGTGAGCTTGTTACGGTCGAAGGAAGAGTGATGCTGCTGCGAGATCGGGTAAAGAATGGAAATTTTGTCATGGTGATTGAGATTTTGTATTTGTGTTTGTATGAGGTCGCCAGATCGATTTAAGTTCGTTGGTTGGCGGTATGGCGTAGGTTTATAGGTAAATGAATGTGTCGGACTAGGCGGGATTTTGTTTTTTTATTATTTTGAATGAGGGTGTGGCTGTTGGATTTTTGAGTGGAGATTGCTTGGTGGTTGTTTTGTGGATGATGTGTGGGAAGAAGCAAAATATAAGAACGCCTTTTAGCAGAGCTCTCTTATTGCACAAATTAAAACCCCGGCACAAGAATGACAGGGTCCGACTGATACTTTCGACAGTGGTGGCACACCTTGGTATGCCGCCTAGATCCATATCCATATCCCTTCCCAGGGTTCCCTAACGTTACTCTACGCGCTCAAGGGTGTATCCAGGGCGATCTAGATGACTGGGAAGGAGGTCGTGCCTATATGCAGTCAGCAAGCAGCTGTTAGATATTAGCGCGTACGTGTTAGCCGTACAGATGCTACGGTCGATAAAGATCAATGCTGTATGGAATAGAGAACACTCATCGGTCGTAAGAAAAAATAAAAAAATAAAAAAATAAAAAATAAAAAAAAAAATGAAAAAAGTGCGAATATGTTTTCAAGCAAGCTTGCAACCAAAACTGCAACGCCTGCATCACAGCTTCATAGCTTCACAGATTCCTCCACTTGAGCATCGGAGAGAAAAGCACTATAATGCAGTGCTGTGCAACTGGCTAACAGCATGATCCCAACCAGCCCTATCTCGAACACCTGTAATCGCCGCAAACTGCTAGAAAGCCATAGGGGTTACGCCCGATCGGGGTTAGCAATTTTAAACCCCTGCAGAGGCTCAGCGGCTATCGAATACGAAAGAGGAAGGTAGCGAAGAAGTTTTTTCCTTCTAGAAGCAATGGAAACAGTCTGAACACCGGGGCAACGACGTAAACGCCCGCCCGAACACCCACTCCCCTAGACACTGCATAACCCTTTTGCGATGTTTTCACCGGGAGAAAAAAAAAAAAAAAACGTCATAGTCAAAAAGTTAATCGCCAAAATGTGAAACTAGGAGCGGCCGAAACCTCCCCATTGACAGTTTGCTTAGCTGGCTAGCTAACTATTGTTCACCGTGTCCACTGGCAATGGCAAAATTGGACAAAAGCTTGCAAAGCCAGCTAATTAGTTCATGATTTGTTTGTTGTAGGATTCGAAATCGGATGTTAATCTCCCAACTTTATTACCTCAGATTTGCCGATATTTAACCCCACGTCTTTCTTGCCGAGCCTGTTGCCTTCCCAAATGCTAGATTTCCGAATTCAGATGCCAGATTCGAAAACAATGGCCATGATGAGCTGATCTCCCGCCGCCAAAAAATTTCTCGAAACACTCAAGGCTCTTAGCCCGATTCCCCCCGTGAAGATCACTACGTTTCTATCCGGGCGCCAATCAAAAGTTTCCTGCATATACTAAGTAAGCATTAAATGCAAGATTTAAAGCGCCAATCGTATGGCTTGCTTCACACGGCAAGATCTGGTATGTAGGCGCCGTGAACAAGCCCGACTGGAAGCTAGGGGCAACCTATTACCGCTGTTACCAGCGGATGTCGAAACACGAAATATTTCAGAAATTCCCGTCATGAACTGCGCGACTCTTCGGATGTTTCGAGGATGTGTAAAGCTGGAGGGGAAATGTTTCATTTGATGAATCAAAACGATTGCACAAGGCGGAGAAGGAGAGATCTCCGAGGTAAAAATTCAAAATGGTACACAAAGATGCCTTATGCGAATACATTCAGCAACCCGTAACCAATAGCCTCTGTTTTCAAATTTGTCGAGCGTTTCCAGAAGTTCGGAAGAAACGGTTGCCACGCGAAAGGAAGAACAAACGGAGTAAGAAGCGGAGGTGGCAATCTCAGTGGTTGGGAGGAATTATGATAGTCATAGGAAATGGCCGCGCGGGGTGATTGATCATCAATGCCAGGCATACATAGATCGATACCTCATTAGCAAAACTAGGTATCCCGAGCCACACGGCAAATGTGAACCGAAGCTTCTTCGTATTTTGTACTCCGTAGCTATGACTCCGCGCAACAGTTAGTTCGTGACGGATAATCATCTTACGGAACAAGCTATGTAATAAGCTACTTGGAGCTTTTCGCAAGCACATCAGACATCATATGTCGCCAGTTCATCACTACGTCACTTCCCGTGAACTTCACTAAGAAGCAGGTACGCGATGATTACGATGCGATTGATGCCTTAGGCCGCTTCGATGTACCTAAATGGGCAATTTACCCCTCCAATTACTCCCGTCTTGGAAATATTTCTAGGAGATACATAGAGATGAGATCTAAGATGGCATGCTACATAATATTGAATAAAAGGCAGATCTTTAATCTCCGCCGGCTAATCCTTACATGCGTCATAACTACGGGTGAGGAGCGATATTGAAATGTAGAACGAAAATAGCGTGCGCATGTTTGCGCATGCAAGAATGTCTACACAACTCCACTTTCAGCACATTTTCAGGTTATATAACAGTACACGGAGTTAAAAGGCTCGCCGAAAGCTTTTTTTTCTTTTTTTTTTTTTTTTAGAAAAAAAGATGCGTCATATCTGGGGGAAACACGTATGACAAGAACCAACCTAACTGCAACATGCGCTAAATCAAATTCAAGTTTGGTACTATCTCCAGGGCCTTACCCTACATCTCAAACTTTCCTGCAGTTTTTGTTGCTGGAGTGTTAAAATGAACGGGATCAAACTTCTTCTAGAAGCCTCAGTTAGATGTTTCTAGAAGCTCTTGGCAAAGGTAAAAGTGTGGCAGTGCAGTCCGTCAAACTGAATTCCCGAACTTTGATGTGGATATGTGCATACATAGAAGGGTAAAACTCTTCTAGAAGACTTCTGCAAAGGTACTAGTTCAGTGTAGCAAACTTCTGGAAACTGAACTCATTTTTTTGCTGTGTGCTAAGATGAGGATAGAAATAATCTTCCTCTATGTACAGGAGAAACTCTCAGCAATCAAGGCAATACAACACATCAAACTCGTTTCCTCAAAGACAAAACATTCGCGTATTTTAGTATGAAATATCAGGGTTCAAACATATCTACAATGGGAAGCAAACGTCTCGCCGAGTTTCCGATAAGGCAGTTCAATATTTACCAATCCTCCTCGTCAAACCTCCTCCTTGAACTCAATCAGCCAATGAACTTTATGAAAGCGTCGAAATAAACGCAAAAGCACCAGCCAACCATAGCCAATTTGAAACATCTGCATCCAAGCTCCGAAAATGTGAATCAAACTCCATTTAGAAGTTGTTGGCGATAATACATCGCCTTATCGGTACAGTTCTGTGTTTGAGTTAGACACACAGCCTTAAACCATTGATTTCTTGGCATATATACTTTCAAGTTTCCGAGTGCTGAGACGCTTATCGAAAGTGCTGGAATGTAGAACCACTGAACTTGAGGTACATACCATGAGTCAGAAGCATCTTCAATGTTCGAGAGATCGAAAAAGTATCCGATGGCACAGCCCTATAGGATGATTACCATCTAGGATTTGGAAACCATATCTTAGCTCATTTGCCTAGCTAGAATATCTTCCCATCAACACATTTCAAAACTTCTACACCGCCAACCTTTAAACTCCAAACTCCAAACACCAAAATCCCCGACCTACCTTCGAACCCCTCCCCCCCTTTCCCAAATAATTACGAACAAATAGCCATCGTATCTACTTCCGCTTATTGTTGCTCAGTTCATTTCTCACCAGGCACCAGCGTCAAACATTGACTATCCTTCCTTGATACATGAACCGTCAGCTCAGAGCGCTAAGCCTCAAAGCCTTCACAAACAGTCGTACAGGAAATTCCTTTCTTTCCCACCTAACATCAATGACTGTATCAATATAGCTTGTCATTTCCTGGTATATTCACAATTTCCAATCGGCAAGAATTTTGCAGCATCACTCCGGTGGCTTTGGGGGCTTGAAAAGACAAGTTGTTATTGGTCAGCATACCTGGAAAACTCGGTGAGCTTTGAATGATGAGCGGATAGGTAGAGTGTAGAGAATTGTTAATGACCATTGAATCCTTATGAAATCCCTAATGGATTTCTATTGAAACCAGGTGAGTTGACACGGGAGTTACCAAAACGCATAGGGATGATTACAAATACAGGTTTCTTGGACACGCAAGTTCTAAAATGCCTTTAAGACTGGCTAGACTAGGCTAAAACGAAGGTTTGGTGATTTATGGGCTTGTCAGTATAGAAAGCAAGCAAAGAAAGCGAACTTGAAACTTTGTATTTCGGACTTAGGACTGTAAACGGATGGTATTTACCGCTGGTGTTTTGTGGGGGCTGGGAATTTTTCAAAACATCAAGGGATCAAGGAATCAAGAAACAAAATGACCATTGAATCAAAACTCTGGGACCATGGAATAATATTCAATAATTAAGCCTAAACCTCCTTACAATCCCTCCAAGCCCTAGATCTCGTCAGCAAAATCTCCGCGTGATCAACTTCCCTTAGCCTTAAGAGCTAGTATTAACCGCCGAGAATCTACTCATCAGAGGTATCCGATTCCTCACATCCACATCCACAACTATAACCAAACTGTCTCCAAAATCGTTCTAAAGATCCTAAAGAATCAAGCCCCACCATAGAAAAATCACTTGACTAAAACTTGTAACAGAAATTGTGAGCTTACAGACTAGTCGCTGACATAGAAACGGACATGACGGCATAAGCGAGCTGAGTGAGCACATGGTGGGGATAAAACGAGACGTGATTCATATGATGCATGAGTCCCATGATTCACATGCATAATTCATATGATTCATGTAAACCACATAGCCGCGTACATAGCTTGCTATGTTCTAGCATAAAGACAAGCTACTAACTGACGCTGATTAGTCATAAGATGCATAGCGTACATATACGGCATCCAGTGCGCGTTAAAAAAAAAAAAAGTAAGAATAATGTAGAGGACGGTTTCCGAAAATAAGAAGGAAAGAAAAGGAAAAAGAAATTTTGCATCTGGATTAGAAAGAGAAAAGAAGCAATCAGAAATCAGTAATCCATGTTAGCGCTTTTAAAAAAACAAAAGACCAAATCAGCTCTCCCGTTTCTCATGAAAGATTTCTATTGGATTTTTCTTCACGCATATTTATGTACGTAGAGATTCAAGTAACAACGATTTCCTCATGTTAGTTTATAATTTATACACAGAATCTTCCAATAATATCTCTCGCATCCTATTTCATCCACTGGAACAAACCTCCCAACCGTATAGCCAGTTTACCGGGCAAAATCTTAAACCAGGTTAACTGAATTGATAATTCACAGTTAGTTGGTGTAGTTTTGGTGTCCCGGATACACAGTTGGTTCAGTTTTGAGGGGTAATTAAAACCAGGTAACTGCAGTGCACTGATTACACGGACTCGGTAAATACAAACCAGTTTAACCACATCGGGAACCAGTGAATGCAGGAATAAATAATGTATTCAACCTCGTTTGAACCCACCGGTAGCCGAGCCTGCAAGTATCTCAACCCTCCTTAATCCACCAGCTTCTGGTAACCAAATTTCCCAACCTTTACAAAATTGCGTTGAACATGCTCTCAGTTCCCGCAATGACTGCCTAGTCTGAGCTGCTATTTTTTGAATGCAAGCGGATCATTATGTCGTACCTCCATTCAATGCAGGTAGATATTCTGGAGGCTGTTGATGGGCTCAAGAGCTTCAATTGTAGGCGTAGGTTGTGATTTCTAGGGACCCAAATTTTGTTACGTATGCACTGAATCATATTTATTGCCCCTTCATAAACCAGTTCCTCTGGACAAACGAGTTTCAGCAGTTTCAAATAGTTCACCCGGTTTGCCAAGCCCTGCATTCGGTTAACTGGTTTTCGCAGTTTAACCAGTTTAACCAGTTTATACTACTGACAGTAAACTGAACTGGGTCGCCGTACAGTCCGTTTTGGCCGTCACTTTGAACTGGCTTGTACGACTGGGAGGCCTGCACTGGAAGATATGGTCCCATCCCCCCCCCGTGCGCGCTTCCTTCATGGGTATATAATGTTCATGCCATATTAGCATTTTCCGCAGATCAACAAGAACTCCATCTTACTACCGGGGAAGTCTGTGCCATTACTTTACTTGACTTCGCTTCACCGCAGCTTCTTTATGCCGTTTCATGCATTATGGAATCGACTAATTTACCATTGACTAGCTCAGCAGCTCATCAGACAACTGCTACCTCTAACACCCTACCCCTTAGCATTATCAGTAGCAACCTTGTTTTTCACTAAGCTCCAAGCCTCAATGGCCCCGCCTTCTCCTCATCATCCAGTATTCCTGATCCTGTCCGTTATCCAATCCAATATCTATCCATATACATCCACCGTCATCACTACGCCCCAAAACTTCATCATCCCCTACTCTTACCCCATTCAGCTCATCAATTCAGTTCTATTTCATTTGTTTTTCACCTGCCATAGCCCATTAAATCCCTCATACGCATCCCTACTTTTGCCTCCCGTAATAATACTTTCATAATACCGAGTGATACGCCATGCATGCAACACGGTACAGGATATCATTACCTACATAGGTATTTGCTGCGCCACCATGCAACCACGCCACCACGCCACCATGCAATCACATCGTCACGCCACAATGATGTAATGATGTAATACTGTAATTCCAAATTCCGAAATCCTTCAGCTGCCCTACGTTTCTCGATTATAGATGATTGGTACGGTACGTGACTGTTTACAACGCCTCTATCTCTGGTTCTATCTACTTTCAACAGAAGAGCAGAAAACATAATAAAAAACAAAAGAAACGAAACAAAAAAGAACGCAAAAACGAAAAAAGAAAGGATAACTAAAATAAAAAATTTCCATGCATGGTTCCTGTTTCAGTTGTATCTTAGAGCGCTGATAGATATAAAAAGAAAAAGAAGAAAAAAACTACATCCGCGTGCCTAAAGGTGCTTTTCACTACCTTTAGCCACGAGTCGGTGTAAAAGTAAATGTTTTTTTGTCGCTCAATACCGCTTACGTCTGGTGAATAGACTGAATAGACCGAAAAATAAAACTTGCACACATATCTTATGCGTTAGAATCAATTGTTTCCATTACGTAAAGTGACATAAAGCAAAGTAAAGCTTAGAATTATTCGCATAATCTGTATGTGTACTTGTAATATATCTATTTGTCATCTCATGCATCATCTATGTATCTGTCATCTATGTATCTGTCATCTATGTATCTGCACTGCTGCGGAAATATATTGAGTTAAGATTTTAAGACAGCAAGCGAGCAAGCAAGCGAGCGAGCGAAAATGCGAACCAGGGGACAGAAAACGGTAGCACAGTGACACAGATTAATCATCATTTTATAGTTACTGGCATAAAACCCCTGATATCACTACAGTATACCGATAATTATCACCGAGTTTAACTCAATCAAGTTTGGCCGAGTCAAGTTTTACTAACGTTTTGTGCTGTTTCCACACATCCATCAATTCCCTACATATAAAAAATGGTTCTCAGAATAATCATACACACACACTCACTCACTCACACATATGGTTACTACACTTTAATCTTTTTCATAACCCTCCAATCCTCCTGTCAAATGGATTCAAGTTCTCGAAGGCTTAAAAGGAGGAAGTCGCACAAAACACAAAATTGCAATCAAAAAAAATCAAAAATAAAAGATCAAAAAAGCCTCCCAATATAGTATATATATAAAAAAAAAACTCAAAAGCATGATAAACTCAAAAGGAAAATAACATAGGAAAATAAAAGGTGAAAAGTGATTAAACCACAACATGTAAACATCGGCATCGATCCTTTTCGGTCATACATCCTTGTCCTCGTCCTCGTTCCCGGCATTGTATTCAATTCCTCCCGAAATTCCACCAGATCGTGCTGATAATGTTGTTAGGGTAGTTACTTCTTTCTCTACCCATTCCCCGCCTCTTAATCCCCTATCTACTTGAATCCCCTTACCGGGTTCTCAGCATTCTTTTAGATGATCATGGCAATAGAAATTCTGGAGGCTCCACTGGGTCCACTCGATCCACTTCCACTTACTCCTGCACCACTACTGCTCTGAGCCGGCTGCTGTGGCTGATGCGGCTTCGACATCTCCCTCGATTCCCATCCCTGCTGTGGTGGTGGCAATTGAGATGGCTGATACTGCGGCTGTTGGTGCTGCTGCTGTTCCCTTTCTCTTTCTCTTTCCATCATCTCTCTCTCCCTCATTTCCTGGCGATCCCTCTGTTCTCTTTGATTATTCCTTAGCTGAAGAAGAATCTCTTTAACCTCAACCCATGCATTCCAATCCTTATCATCCTGTCCTTGTCTTCCAGTCTCATCGCCACCGGCTTGTCCTTGCAACTTTCCAGCTACAGGAGAATGGACAGACGGTGTGTTGGTACCGTTGTTTAAAGCCGTACCCGTCTCGCTGCCGTTCCATATCCAGGAGGATTCAGTACTACCCTGTACATCTCCAGAAACTAAAGCAATCATCATGTCGTCTTTCCATAAATCGATGCCCTTGTGGAGTTTATCTTGTAGACAGCGGAGAAAGCCGTACATATACCTTCCACAGGCGCGGTTATTACTTCTGAAATCTCCAACAGCGGTCGAGAACTCAACACAGGTCAAGGCATCATCATAAAGGCCCCCGAAACAAAGGAACAACATACACCGCCAGACATGAGAGCAGACCATTGTGGTCGCTGCTGAGGCGACGGCGTCTTGCCAGGAAATATTCTTCGAGAATTGGGAGGGGTCATATTGCTTCACCCGAGTCAGAAGCTGTGATGTGTCCTTAGCAGAAGTAATGCAGTTTCTTAGAGCTTCAGCACGAGTTTCCAGAGAGCAGGATGTCGATAAGTTATGACGCTGAAGAACAATTTGACAGTTCTGAAGCTGGAAGATAGGCTGGAGTAGTCGCGGCTCCAATGGTGCGGGGTGGTAGGGTTGGCAGTGTGGAGGGAAAACGCCCCGGCATTGGCTAATATGGGATTCAAACATTGACAAGGCCGGACCGGATACCATAGGTGCTTGTAGGGTCCGCAATAAGGGTCCAATCATACGCACAACGTGGACAGTGGTTTGAATATGCTGAGAGTTGGTAGCATTGCTCTGCATAGGGTGGTTGAGTTGTGCTCCATCGTAGATCAGGTGATCATCCATAGGAGAAGGCATAGGAACATCACAGTCGGTATCATCAATCAAGAGTACACGACCGAGTTCCATCGAGAGTAATCTAAATTGGGAACACGGCATTAGTTTAACATCTCCGGATGGTCAGGGATATTTACCGATCCCAAGCATAAATTCCCCACCAAACCCTACGCCTCATTTCTCCTTCCACAACCGTCCACGGGCCGGTTTCGCGATGCAACCCAATATCTTGAGCAATACGCACCGTAGATCCCAGCCATGTCCATGCCGCGGATTTACAGTTAAGCTCAGTAAGAAATATACTGATCAACAACGCAGATCTTGCATGTTCCATGGTGAATTCATCGTTGAACAAATCCGTCAATCTTCTTGAGTATTCTGCAAAATTCTTTCCTCGGTCTGGGTAAAGTTTCCGGATCTCCGGATCAGTTGTGTGAATAGTTCCACAAGCAAATACACCGAATAAAGTTGAGGCCCAAACCGAGGTAACACCCGAAAGATCTCCCTTGGCCATGACCTTTTCGTACATTTCCGAAAATGATGGCCAATGCAAGATCGGGATAATGCTGTGGATCGTTTCGTAATAGCTCCTAATCAGAATCTCTCCAATATGGTTCGGCGGAAGTCTAACGCCAAGCTCTTCCATATTTTGTGTTAAATTCGGGAGTGTAGGGACCTGTCGGTAAGGTGGCGGAGGCTTGAAAACACCTCTGCAATAATCGCGTACATGTGACCTAACAGCTGCGAGATTCTGAGAAAGCGGTGGTGCCTGGGGTCTCCTCTGCGGCATAGCTCCAATCTCCGGAATGCTAACGGAATATCCGTTGTTATTCATACCGACATTCCCCGAGTTAGGTTGTCGAGTTTCTAGTTCGCGGATTCTATTTTTGTATTGTAGAACCTGCTTTTCCAAATCCTGCACCTGCCTTGAGGAATTGGTAAGCCTAGACCGAATTTCAAGCTGCACCAATGCACATACTTTATCGAGGACATTCTTCGGTTTGTTTCTTTTGTGAATTGACATTTTACCGAACGAGATTTGCATTCGTTACAAGATGCAGTCTCAGTCGCGTCACACTAACTGGACGGTTAAGACCCATAGCAATATCTGATAGCAGGGAAGAAAGAAGCTTTGCTGACCTTGACTTTCCTCTCCCTACATGCATCGCAAGATGGATCCTTTCGTCTCTGTCTATAAGGTCGCTTTGGGGTTTGTCCACCACCACCAGCCATAGCCTGCATTACAGCTTGAGTTGAAGCCTGAGCTTGTGACATCTGGGCATGAGGGCCTGGTGATACCGAGTTTGGAGAATAATAGTGGTGATGCTGTTGCTGTTGGTGATTGGGAGCATTTAAAGAATTTTGGTTGTCATAATGCGAAGGCGGAGGAGGCGGTGGAGGAGGAGCATGTAGATTGTTGTTTGTGTTTAGATGAGGAGAATACGGTCTTGGAAAAGATGAAGATCCACCGCGCCCATCACCATTACCACCACCATTGCCACCATTGCTGCTACCATCCATTTTAGAGTAATCCAAAGTGTTGTAGTAATTACCACTACCGCGTTCGCCGTCACGTACTCCGGGATTCGCAGCTGGTAACAACTTTACTCGAGTATTGGAAGCTGATGCTGTGTTCAGTTCGTCGTTGCTGGGACTAAAGGGCCGCTTTTCTTTTCGCGGGCCGGAACCCTCTTGGTCGAGGTTCTGGCTCATGTGAGATGGTGACCGCGTCGGTCGTTAGTAGATGAATTGGTATAGGAATTGAAAACCTCGGCGAGTTGGTGAGAAGTTTCCTTGTGTGGCGGAACCGGCGCTGTGGGCTGGCGATAGGGTGCGGATCTCGTAGTATTGTCACCGGCGGAAAGCTGCGTCCACTCGGATGATGATGTATGGAATATCGGTGGTGTAAATACAGCCAAGAGAAGAGATAATAAAGTATAGACTAAAGACGGCAGAAAGGATGGGGCGCCGGCTGGTGTCGTCTTGCACGTAATGGAACGAGGGTTGAAGAATAAAAGAAGTACTTCTGGAAGTACCGATAGATGGCGGGGATTGGGGATAACAGGGCGGTGAAAGGATCGGGATTGAGGACTGAGGATTGAGGATTTGGGGGCGGAAGGAGCAGGAGGGGAGGGGGGTGGTGGTGCTGGTGGTGGTGCACGATACCTTTCAACGGAATGGAAATGAGCGAACGCGAGGTTCGGCCGGTCTAGAGTAGTAGTGTGAGATTGAGGATGAGCGGGTTGGATCTTGCGGCGATGATGATGGCAGCATTGCTTTCACCAATTAAGACGCCGATGAGTTTCTCGGGCGGTGGTTGCTTGTTTTTTTTTTTTTTTTTTTTTTCTTCATCTTTTTATCTTTCGAAGGGTGATAGCTGAAATACTGTATACTCGTTAAGTGATGGCTGGAGAGTGAAGGTCTCTGTCGATGTCATTATATCTAATTAATCTATATCAATATCCTTTGTATCTAGTTATTGTCTAATTAATGTTATTGTATTTACACAGCAATTCTCTCTCTGTCAATGTCCTTTTCTCTCGTTATTCGCTGTCAATATAATATGTCTTTGTATCTTCATAGTCATTCTCTCGTCTTCATCTGATGAGATATCATACTGATAGTCGAATTCCTCCCTCCCCCCCCCCCTCCCATCTCTTCCCATATCTCGATCCCATTCGCCGCTACGCAGCTCGTTTACAGCATCTTCCCACCGACGCCCTCCGATTCGCGTTCGATCTTTTTAGCATGCACTCTGGATTTTTCCAGTGCGTGATCGTTCTCACGCGAAGCCGGAACGATGTTTCCTCTGCGTGGCCCTAGACGAGATAGGATAAGCAGTTCTTATTTAGTCGCGGCACGGCGTGACAAGAGTCGACCTAGCCCATGTCCAGCGCCGACAAGGGAATGTGGCAGCGGACAGTAGGGACAGGCCATACAGCCGAGCAGCGAGCAGCGAGCACAAGGGGACGGCAGACAGCAGACAGCGTTGTGAAACCAAGTACATAGCCAAGCAGCCACCGAGGTACTTGACAAAGTCGGTTCCGGCTCAATAGAGAGAGGACCATCACACGCCCATTACGACGACTCCCGAAGACTTTTCGGAGACTTTTGACAGCAGATACTGTACATACCGTATGAACTCTACCGTTTGACCTAAAGAGCCTAGGTAGCCCAGTAATGCAGGGTGCGGGTTCCTTTAGATCTGGGCTTTCTTATGTGCATTTGAAACTCCCCTACTCTTGCGCTGGCTATGTACATAACTGAGCAAGATAATTTTCTGGTCTTTTCCGAGTTTATGTAGAGTATTGACGGGACATTCACATATCTCCTCACATTCATATCTTTGTTGTCATAGCGTATTTAAGTTTCAAGACAGTTTTACATGTATCCCATAGCCTAATCATAGTGTTGATTATCCGCACTACAAAATAAACATCAAGATGTATAATTCTGTCTCTACCCTTAAATCGAAATTTCTTGACCGAGATTATGCATATTAAATCTACTCTTCTCCATCAAAGCATTGACGGGCAAAACATTTGATTTCTACACAATCTCTAATCTACACTTTTTCATCCCACGTCCCACATCACATCCTATCCCGACAACCGAGCGAGCCGGTGCTGCCGGAGTAGGACAAAGTAAGTATAATTGATCTAGCCAATTCTATATGGTGAGGCGGGTTCGCAGGGCGTGGTGTGGCTTAACAAGTTACGGCTATCTCCAGCAGCTGAGTGAATGATCTTTATGTTACAGGAGCGCTCCTGGCTTTACCGGTCTTAAGATAGGGTTTGACCGTGATTATGCCTCAGGTTTTATGGCTCTCGTGTATTAAAATATAGAAAGGCTTGTACTACAAACCGCTCGAGGCCGTTCGTCCGTTCATCATGGGTCGTTAGAAATCTATTAAAAAACAATTGCCGAAAAGCTCTATGAAAATTACCACAGGCTGCTAGTGAAGCCTGAAAAGAAATTTTAATTATTAAAGTCTCGCTGAATATCGTTATAGAATAAATAATTTATGACTTATACAACCTTCTTGTAAGCCTTGCGGGTCTGCATAACAACAGGAGATATGTATTTTCCACTTTGATCAGACCTGTATTAGCAGCGAATGATATGATCCGGGTCCCCTCGGCATGGGCTTATACTTCGGTACATCAGCCGTATCGTGTTCTCGTTCGCTCCTCGCTCGCTTGGCCACGAGTCCTGCAAGTCCTGGAATGTCAAGTAATCTAGAAGGAAGCTGATGTTTTTGGAATCCGGTAATGTAGGTTACCTGCAGCGTTGCGGGTCTTGATCCGGAGTTTTGTATCATTGGAGGATTTGTCTTTCCCCGGGTTCCTTTGGGGTTTGATAAAGACAGTAGATCGGATAGTGAAGGAATGAGGGCATTCGAATCAACTTAATTGGAAATAGGTGGTGTTGATTCCCATGTACTTCCGTACTTAAACATGCTTTACAGGCTTTGATGTGGTTTATCACCATATTCAGCCCCCTCTGGTTCCCTTCGGTTCAATCCGTACTTTGTCGTAATATGACGGACACCCTCAAGTTTTAGCTAAGGTACGCCTGCCATTGGAATACAAACTATGATCGTCCGGAGCGTTCGGAGCGTTCGGAAACGTTCCAGGTTGCTTGCTTGGACCGACAGATCCCATATGGTGGCCACCATTTGAAGTTGGAGGTTGAATAGATACCCATGTTTGCATGACTCGCAGGGAAGTTAGAACCTTAAGCCATTGATGGGATGTATTTATCATACCGTGAACTCAGATCATAACAAGACAACTTTGCTGCTATTACCTCGTGCTTCTAGGGATGTCTCAACTAACGGTTTGTGACGGGTTAAAACCCGTTCGTGAAACCTTTACTAAAGCCTCTGAAAGCTCTCCAATTGTCACCGTGGCTTTGTTTCCTCCATAAATCGTCGATTTTCCCATATTATTTGCACCGTCGGTTCCTGTAATTGAAGGGGTTGAGTAGCTTAAGCTCCATGGATTTTTCCGCGGGTGACATGATGATATCTAGTCTTTATTTGTACCGAACCGCGGATAATTTTCGTAGCTGCCTTATGATAGCTAGTCCTGACTACTTCTTTACCACTATTCCTTTTTTTACTGCCAGGTGTTGTAGCATTGGTAGCAGTTAGTAGTGGGTGCTGGTGGGTGTTGGCCGCAAGGAAAAGTAGTGGCCTACCTCGGATCATTGCGCAAGGTGAGAGATCGAATCTGCAGCAATCTTGCTCATGATCTTCGCGGTGACTCTCGATCTGACGAAGCGAAGCGTTGGAGCAATAAGCATAGTACGTAGACAACCTTTTTCTCTCTCTCGTTTCACCTGTATAGAAGTTTGTATTGTATATATCAACCGCTACAAAACCCTCAATTTTCCTTACGCCTCATAAGCCACGGAATCCCACAAGCGTTCCGCACCCCTCGTGTAACGTACCATAGGCTGATCTAGCGCTCCTTTTTCTCGGTATCTTCCGTAAAAGGCTCCTGATGTAGTGCTTTTGTTGCCGGGACTCCGAAGCTGCGCTCGCGCAGTAAGCGCAGAAGCCAAGCTAGTGTAAACCTATCTGATAGGTACCGGTAAAACGGACGGCGGTATGTAGTTGGAGCGATGGGATGAGGGAAAATCGTCGGCTTCTGATACCGAATGTCGATCAACTGGTTTCGGTATTAGCGTCCCAGGTAAACATCCGAAAAGACGTGGTATGTACAATATGAACCGATTTTGATACGCTTTTTCGTTGCTTCCGAGACCAAAGTACAAATACAAAGTTAGTCATTTACTTTTCTTGACAACTCGACAAGGTTTTATTTATGTCTGTGGGAAAATACTTATAATCGCAAGTTTATGCAAAACCACAAATACAGGAGGTGCATCCGGAGATGATTTGATGGAAAAAAGAAAAGGAAAAAGAAAAAAAAAGGCACATACAGCAGAAAGATATGAAGGGCTTTCTGACGGTCGTAGCCGTGTTGTATGACAGCATCCACCTACATAAACCAACCAGCCAAACGCCTAGAAAAAGAATCAGGAGGGGAACAAATCCCAATGGTTTCCAGCGTTACTCTGATTGTGTTAGCATAGCTGAAGGTTGGGTAAGACCTTTCTTTTTTCAAAGTTTCTTACGGCTGTGTAGGACTTTACTTTTTTTTCAATAAGTCTATTTATTACGGCTGGGTAGGACTTTACTATTTTTCAATAAGTTTATTTATTACGGCTAGTGGGACCTTTCGGTATGAAGCATCCGAACGAAAAGCCAGCCTATCATAACTGATGGAAGATCAAAGCTCGAAGCACAGAATCGCCGGCCTACATACGAGTATACTACCGAGACTTGTCAACGTGGTTAATATCCGGGTGTTAAAAAGAACGAAAAAAAAAAACCCCTCGCAAGCTAAAACTTCGAATCTTGCCTTCACGATTAATTATCTTTCTTCACTCACAATGGAAAACTGCGGGCAATGCACTCGGACCCATTCGATAGTTCCTACAGCACAAAAAATAGCCAGCGGACTGCACGTGCCCTCCGCGGCTCCCCCTCCTGCGATCAGTGTCAAAGCAAAGTCCAGTAAAAGTAACATGACGTATGTTCACCGTGTAAACCACCGGGCCTAGAAGGGTTTCAGACTCTACCGCACATCTTCAGTCATCTTTAGAATTGCACTGCGCGGTGCGTCGCTCGGAGACCGGCGACAACAACTATAACCGCACTGCGAAAGCTCAGGTTGTTGGAATGTTCCGATTCGGCGGCAAAATGTGCATTTATCACACCATATCTCAATCCCAACATTAAAAAGAACAGCCGCAGCAAGATTCCAGGCACAGACGTCAGTGTATCGTACACGATCTAGATGTCTAAAAGTACATCGCTGGAAAGTAATCTCCCACGTCAGAAATATAAAGCGAAACTCGGGTACGTTAGGCTCTGCAACTTATTGCTTGTTGATTGTGCTAAAGGGGTGTGAACTTGGTCTCAAGCTTCGGTCCCGCAATATCCCGTAAAAAAAAGACAGCCGGAGGTCTGCCCGTTGCCCCGCATACTGTGACAATACCCCGCGTGACATGAACCCTCGTGGTAACAAAACGGCCAAGCATGCCGAAAGCACTCGGCAAGGTGAACATGAAAATCCGGGTGTTTCCCCGAGCAAAAAAATTTAGAAAATGTTGAGGGTGCGTGTGTGATGAGAGAAAAAAAATTAATAGATCCAACATTAACTCATATCAGCCAGGGTGCTTCCTGCAAATTGATGCCAGCCGAATTCGTTTGGCTGATGCCATACAAGAGCCAAATCTAGATGACTAAAGCCAGCTATGGAACTTTCCGGGCCAATTATAATCACGATATACCCGCTAGATGCTCTGGCTGGAAGTTGCTGCGCTGCGCCAGCCCTATTTTTCTGGACGAACTGGCATGAAGTATGGTGTAGGGTGTGAAAAGCATGCAGAGTTGAAGTGTCAGATTTTGTATTCAAATCACGTGCGGAACAACTGGACCGAATAAAAATGATGCTCCAGTGACATCTGAAACAATCGTAGCCAGCCGTAGAAGTGAAATGTGAAGACGCTTGGCTATATTGCCGGACCCAATAACATTTTGCGGGAGATTTTCGTTGACTTGAGGGTTGCCTATCGGGGCAAGGCTTATTTGTAAATGTGCATCTAAATATTTGCTCCATGTAGCCGGTACCAGATATCCAATAGAGTCAGTGAAACATTTTGCTGTCACGGAATAACTTTGCATATTATGCGCTGAAACGGCCGAAACAGCGAAAAAGAATTGCGCATATTTACCGCACGCGCCATAGCCGGTGCCCACTAGCTTTAATTCCTTAACCATAGCTACTGGGCTGAGATATGTGAATAGTGGCTTTTATTATTTTCATGTCCTGCGGCCAGGTTCTGCACGCCGCTGTGTTGTCCGATCACGGGTAGAGGGGTTGCAGATCATGCAAAGCCAAAGTTGGTTCATTATAATGCACTCGGAAACCCACATTACGGTCTGTCGAGAGCAAAAGAAAAAAAAGCAGATGACAGAAAAAGCGTCGATTCATTAAGTGCTTAAGGTTCTAGTGTGGAATTATGCAAAGTAAGGAGAGATATTAAGAAGATCGCCGAGACAATACCCGCAAGTTAACATGTCTTTGAAATAAGTGGAATGAAAAACTTCTCGTCTTTCATCTCACCGAATCGGCACATTGAAGTTTGAAGGTACGATTGGTAAAAGCATGACCCCGTTAAGGATGGCAGCACGAGCCAAAGGACTCGTGGGCGGAGAGAAGGAGGAGGCAGTGCCGAGCGTCCTTGGATTGTACCGAGTGCAGCTATAGCACATAGTAATCGTCCCATAACAGCAGCACAGCAAACGATCAATTATCTCTCGTGCCATCTTCCAGCCAGTAGAACCGCTGGCCACCTCATCGAGTACCGAGAAATAAACGCCTGTTCTGATCCCAGAAAAAATTCGGCCCAGCCCGTCAGGCTTCTGTTGAATTTCCATTGACCACTCAGAGAGTAAAAAGTACCGAAAGAGCGAAAGCAATACAACATTTGGCTGGTTTAGGTCGTACATATGCCGACCAGAGGATGTGACTCGTTCTCCTACACCCGTCTTTGCAAAGACGATCAACTCCGTACACGTCATCAGAACCGGGACGTTGCCTGATTCAAGTCTTACTCACTTTCGACCTTAATCCAAGTTTTGACGTCGTAATGTGCTATACCACCCGACTACTCGAGCTCGGGCCCCTCGGAGCAACGTGTTTAACCCCCCGACAAACGCTACATAAGTCCGTCGTCCTAGAAGGTCCCGTGAATACCGACCTGAGCGACCCTAGATCTTACGGCAGGAGCCTGTATCTGAGGCAAGTTTCAGCCTTGTGTTGAGGCGGGTCTGAGGAGAGGATATGATACTCTGACCTGCAGTTCGTACCGTGGTACCACAGCGGCTGATGAAGCTGCTTAAGTACGGATCACCGAAGCTTTCAAAGTGGAAGTGCGCGTAATGGTTACTTTACAAGGAGGTATCTGTCATTCCTAAAGGACCTTTCCTGAATTAAAGTACAGATACCCCTACCTCCACATGAATATCACGGACCGTGGCCTCACCGGGGAGGGTATAATATGGGTGCTATTGTCATATGAATGGTTCACCCACTGGGCCAATCATTATTCGATGAAGACAGTTTAACAGTAACACGAGCGCCGGAATTGGGTTTACGAGCCGGTGGGCCTTCATTGTGAATATTAATATGAAGGATTAGGGTTCTAAGCCAATTTACTCATTGGAGAGAGAGAGGCAGGATGAAGGGATACCAACTGAAGTGACCAAGGGTTCTTAGTGGCTGTGGTTATGAGATACGATGGCTTTGCAGTTGGATGATTTAAAGCATCTCGGTGTACCGTACCTAAGTACCCTACAAGAGCAGGAGTCGGGCTTCATGAATTGGTGGCTGCGCATGGTAATACTTTTCAGGGGGCTGACCTGATGAGCCCGTCGCGTAAGCTGTGCTTTGTGTGAGAAAAGCCAATACATGATATCATCAGCCATAAAATTAGAAGATCGTTTATACTACCCACTCAGATACTATTAGAGTATAAACAAATTTGCGAATTTTCATTCAATAAACTCGCTGATGAATGTCGAGCTTGAGAAACGGGACTCGACATATCCAATAAACTGATTCAAACCTCGATACAGCATGCGTGTCTTGAGAAAACGAAAGTCAAATATTACTTGGCGTATTATTATTTCCAAAGTCAATTGACAGAATACTATCACAAATCCAAGTGATTTATCTCAAAATCTCGCAAAATTCGAAAGATACCACGAAGACAAGACTATCCGCAACTTTAACTCGAAGCATGACCCCTATGCCACTCCTAATCCTAACTAAAAGGCTGTCCATACGATGGTATACTGTAAATCATTTTCCACCTGTGGAATCTTTTCAAACACTGTCCGGATCTTTTCCATAGCATTCTATTAATATCCTGTATTGAAACCCTTAGTATAAAACAAATAAAAATAGTAAACGGAGCTGACCAACATTATCCCACCAAAATAATCACCACCCATCACTCGAGCGAAAATCATTAATTGGACATAAAATTCACTACGTATATCTAATATCCAGCTTTTGAAAATTTAAGCACTGATGCTCTAATTTCGATTTATGAATTATGATACCGCATAAATAATTCAAAATAAATATAATTCTAATTTCGATCATTTTCACATACCTACGTCTATTACTTCAATAATAATAATCTCCAGATGTTAAATAAGCATATTATTCGAGCCCACGACATACCACAACCGATTAAAGTCCATGTTTTATTCCTAAAAGCCAAGACAGGCGGTAAAACAGCCTTATATAATACTCCGCCGCGGGCCTTGAGGGTAAAATATTTCCTCGTCCCGAAGTTCGAACTGTATATTTCCTCCATAAAAACAATATACTCGGTACAATAATAGAGCTCAATACGCTTTTCCCCTAAAGCTTACGGCAATGAGCGGTAGCGAAACTTTTAAAAAGAACTGCACGAAATATGACGTATTGGAAAGTAATGCCGATCAAAACCTTTCATGTCATGAATAATTCTCACAGGTCGGATGAAAAATGTTACTTCTGTCATGCCACATCACGTAGCCGTGTTCTTGCGTTTGCAAGTGTCTTGAATCCGCGAAGTCTTTGCAGGCTTTGTATTATTATTTTTATTATTTATACAGCATCGTGGATCTAATGGTCATTGAAATACTTGCTTGGGATAGCACAATCGGAATACCCAAAACGTTTAGTATTCATGTATAGGCTTCGAAAAACACAACCACCGCATTCATTATCATCACCTACGTAATTACGAACAACCATCACAAATTCCTAAAGCAACCCATCCAAAACACCAAGCCATCCCACAACAATAAAATTCCACGCTGAGTAAACCATTTCAAAAACATAAAGCATGATCCAAACTCCCAAGCATATGGCAAGGTATAATACAGTTGATAGGGGAGAAAAAACAACACATAATTAAGGATAAATATAACAAAAAGGCATTGTATCGTATCGTAGGGGTATCGTTGGGGCGGAGGGTGAAATTATACAAAAGAAAAGAAAACAATAGAATAAAAAGCAAAAAGGAAAGAAAAAACCATAACCTTTCTGGACACTATTAGCCATATCTAGTACTAAATCCACATCACTCTTAGTATCGAAGTTTTCCAAGAATGGAGAAAGTGAATGCAGCCTCTGCGTCGCTCTTCATCTGTTTTCAATTCATTAGCACCCGTCTCATGGTAGAAAGCGTAAACAAGATAACCTACATTCATCATATAAACCGTGTTCTTAGCGCCAAGTCCACCAGTATCGCCGGGCTTTCCAGTGCCATCCTCCTCGCCCTCTCCCGTAAGAATACTTATCGCAATACCAGTTCTAGCGACACGCTCGAATGCAGACTCTCCTAGGATAACATCCAAATGTACAATCGTCCCCTTCTTGTTGACAATTACCACTCGCTTCTCATCCTCTCCCTGGTTTCTTGCGCGTTGTCCATCAACTGGCTTAAGAACAATCAAGCGGGCGTTACCAATATCTTGCCATTTGGAGGGATTCTCGCGGCGGTAGAAACGTATCTTCATTGGCGTCATCATAACAAGACTATTTTCAATACCAGGAACATTGGGTAAACCTGTAGGGCTGTCACTGCGCGAGGATCCGTCCATTGAGGAGGAAGAAGCCAAAGATCCCTTGTTCTTTCCAAAAATGTTCGTCTTGAAGCGAGAGAAAGCAGAGCCGTTACTAGTAGCAGAAGCTTCCGAAGGACTTGATACAAGACTTGGACTGGACATGGTGCCATTAGCGCCGGCACGATAAGTCTTGGTCCGATTCCAAGCTGCAAATCCACGTTTGATGCTGATGTTCGTGGATGATGCGTTGCTCATTTCCGATGGCAGAGTAACAGAACTACTGGTGATAATTGTTGATGGAGGTAGTTGAACCTGAGGGTAAATACGGTTGCAATTGATTGTATTCCACAGGATTTCGCATTCGTTTTGAGAGCGGCATCGCATCATTATGTTCTCTCCGCCAAAGCGAGAAGTCGGCGGTGTTTTGATATTAATATCCACTGCAGTTCCCTGGCGAATTTTAAGAGTTGCAGCTAGATCGAAAGCAAAGAGCAACTCCTCTTGAGATTTAAGATAATCAAATGATCCGGTGGACGCGAGAGATCTGTCGTTAGGGGCTGTAACTGCATTAGGAGTTACCGGGGCGGAAGGAGCCCAAGGATATGCTTCTAGGCGACCTGGTGTAACCACAATCATGCAATCACCAGGTGGAACCGCCTCCCATTGCTTGATAGCCCAAACAAAGATTGAAGCTCTGAATTTGTATCCAATCTGGGGAATGGGGATAGGGGGAGGGGGTAACTCTGGGTGAGGCGGGGCAGTAGGCGTGCGCATTCCCGGTGTGAGCGTTCCTTGAGAGTCTGCTTCATTGCTCTCGAGCGGGCGTGATCTGGGAACTGAAACTATGCTGCTGGATGGCTGTCTCGATATGCGTCTTGGAATCGACAGCAACGGGGGCGGATAGTCGCCATCCTCTTCCTCAGAACATAATGATACCGCGTCATCGGAATCCTCCTCAGATGACGAACCAGATGATGACCTATCATCCTCGCCGTTTTCTTCATGTCGATCATAGTGTTCTGATTCCGAGTTAGATGGAGAAGAAGGATCATATTCGTGCTTCAGTGGACTCGATGTTCGGCGTCTCCCACCCTTGCCAGTTGTGGCGACAGGGGCAGGCTTCGAATGGCCGTTCTTCGACTTTGTCGCACTACGATGAGGGGGAACTGGGGGCGGGGAGTCGCTGCCCCAATCACTGTCTGAGTCTGAATCATCCCTGGCAGGTCTGGGAAGGCTGGGAGGGGAAAGATCTGGAATGTTATCCATTGCGTTTTTGACTTTTTGTGATTGACCATCTTTGTTTTGTCTTTCCTTGTCGTCCAAGTGAAACGACGCTGTTCTATGCAATGGGTGCTCAGGGTCGTCAAGACCCTCCGCCGAATGGTGGCTGCCTTGCGATTTGATCCGTCTATGTGGCTTGCTAGCCTTGCGTGAACGTCGAAGACTAGATGATTTCGATTCGGCGTCCTCGTTATCGTCAATTGAATGTAGAGATGGTGACCGCGTATTAGATCTCTCAACAGGGGGTTCAGGCCTGAATGAAATGTGAGCAACTTCAAAACATCCTCCAAGAAGATTAAGTTCCTCCGAGGGCTTCACGGGCGCCGCGGAAAAATCTGTCGGTAGCCATTCAGGAGGGAGAACAAACGAGCTATCTTCTTCCGCATCTTCTTCATCACTGGCCTCAAGATATTTAAATACGCTAATTCCGTTTTTCTTTGTCGTTTCTTTCGCTGTTCGCTGTTTTCGGGGTGGGGCGGGAACATAGACTCGGGATGAAACTACGGATTCCTCGATCACCGTTTCCAATACTGCGGGTTCTCTAGGCTCCTTGGTGAATGGTCCTTCAGGCGGAATTGGAGTGAGACCCAGCATTTGAACCCATTCAAAGCCTGCAGCTGTAGAAGATGCCAACGCCATTACCTCCCTCCATTCTCGCGACTCTTGATCGAGGCCGCGCACCATGACTACAATCTCACCAGCCGCATCACCAGTTCGGGCTGATACATTGGCCAAAGGAACCGGAGGGAACAGAAGCCATTTTGTCGCATTCTCCCCTACTTCGGCAAATAGAACTTCGGCATCACCATATTTGTGTCTGGAAGATGGATCCCGCAGAATGAGCTCAATCGATCGCTCAATGATATCATTGGAAGAATGATATAGTCTCATTGTGAAGCAATCCCTTGCCTTGACTCGACGGTTTTGATCCAAAGAAACATTCTGTCGAGGGAGTAGAGTGTAGAAGTCGTAGACCCTTGATACGTCAAGGGAAGCAGCAGCTTCGTCTTCAATGCGCGCCTTCTCTTCGGATATCTTTCTGCGAGCCATGGTGACAAGTGAATGGAACGATGTCGAGAGCGAAGCAGCTGCCGGCGATGATTGGATATAGTCAATTCGCTGTTGAATAATAGAAATGTAGTCAGCCACTGGGCTAAACGTTTGACAAGCGGTGATATCTCCATGACTCATTTGGAGTACGGAGAGCATCAGAGATCAAGAATAAAGCAATCGGGGATGTATCAAGAGAGAAATTGTTGCGGGAACAGGTAGGGATAGCAAAATCAGGCCAATTTTGAGAATGAAAAGCATCAGGAGACCAGAAGACTTAGAGAAACAGCAAATGAAAATAGACCAAGGAAAGAGAGATGACTGAGGTGAGTGTCAGGTTCATCGTGGTTATTCATAGGAGTAATTGCTAAAGCCATTGTTCGATGGGAGTGGTTGTTGACCAGACCTAAGTAGGACCTTACGTCACACAGACCTGCAACAAGCCGCTTGACACACGCGCAACTGCATATGCCATAACTGGAACACACAAATATCAAATTCACAGAAGAAAACATCACTTACCTTGAAAAGTTTTGCCAATAGCTTTAACCGCACCAATGGTCGCTTCAAAAGAAAAGCAACATCAACCTTCTCGTCCTTAAGCTCGTCGTCCATTGCCGGCGGAGGAGGCATTGCCCAGGTTGATGGATCTCCTTCAAATTGTAAGCTTCCCGTCCCACCTGCATGCAAAATTTCGAGCTCTTTTCTAATCATTGAATCTCTTCTAGCTTGGGCGTAATCCTCCTCATCCGGAATCATATGCACTACGACATCTTGGAATCCTAGTCGCCATACTGACAGATACTCCTCGTACACTCTTCTGGCATCAACCGCCCATGCGAGAACCTGCTCAACATTGCCGGTCGGAATTCGTTCGTGGAGAGTTCTCAGACGTTCGAGAGAGATACCCATGTCAACAATAGGTCTTGTCGGGTTAGAAGAAAACGCTCTCGAACTTCTGGTACTTCCTGTATGAGAGGTACCGACACTGCTAATCGAAGAAGAACGTCGAAGGTCATCGTCCGCTCTACCTAAAACAGTCTGGAATAGTATAGGTACAACATCCTCAACCAGTGTCCGGAGTTCCCGTAAATATTTGAATTCTTCATATGCGAATCCTCGAAGCAAATCATCCACTGATAACGTTTCCACTCGTTTTGGACCCCTGTTACGTCGACTGCGAGAAGCAGTCCTTGCTGACTTTGATGCCGACAGGATTGACATCAGGTCAGCGTGCTTGGTATACCTTCTCTTCAGACTTGACTCTTTTACTGGAACGTTGGGGTTGAACCAGTCCTGGGTACCAGCTTCTTTTGTGGGGCTGACGGGTGATGCGGTGTCTCCTGTTGCAGGCTTCACAGCTTTTTTGAACTGCAGCGGCTTTACCATCGAGGCATCAGAAATACTCCGACCAAATGGCTCGCCGTCAATGCTTTCACCACAAATTGAGCCCGGAGGAGATAGAGTTCCATCACTGCGAATACTCTTTGGGCGCGGCGGCGCAGTTGTACCTCGCAAGCTCCTTTTAGGAAAAGGAAGGAGTGGGTTTTCCGAGAGTTTTGGCGCTGTTTCCTGCACTATTTCCCGCACTATTTCCTCCGTC
This sequence comes from Pyronema omphalodes, assembly GCA_024516155.1. Lineage (NCBI taxonomy): Eukaryota > Fungi > Ascomycota > Pezizomycetes > Pezizales > Pyronemataceae > Pyronema > Pyronema omphalodes. The sequence goes on from JAJJXM010000058.1 coordinate 230,113, forward strand.
GTCGTCCGCTCAATCTTCTCTTCGTTTTGAACGGTCGATGACTCTCCGGGTAGTTCTTTCTTAGACACGTCCGGAGAAATATGATGTGCTGGTTTCTCGACTGTTGCTGGAATTGACTCGGCCGACAAGACAGATTCATCTGCAGACTCAGCTGCCTCATTAATATCACCACTTGAGGAAGTATCGACAGAGCCTTGGATTTTGGATGGCTGGGTTGATTTTACAAGCGCTTCCTTTGTAGGTTCAGTTTGAACTTCTTCGGTCTTTTGCAATGGCTGAATCGGCTTATCACGTGATAATTCAGACGACGATTTGTCATGGTCGCCAGGTTTGGGCGATTCATCCGACAGCCGTACTGGTTCTTTAATGAAATCAAGAAGAGGCTCGGGTGGGGGAACCTTAGCAGTTTTGTCAGGCTTGGACTCAAGCTGTCGAACAAGGTCCTTAACAGAACGTTTCGGAGGCTCTTCAACGGTACCCATGGCTGCTTTCTTTATTGGTGTTTTTAGAGGTTCCACTACCTTCGTTTTCAGAGGGGAAATAGTCAGTGGCTTGTGAGGCAGTGTCGGAGCCTGCATGCCAGAATCCTTTGGTGAAAGCTTGGGTGGTTCAGTTGGTGAGATTTTCCGAGATGCCGTGGGTTCAGGTGCGGATGTTACGCTTGATAATTGCTTTGAAGGTTCTTCCAAAGTCTTTGTTACTGGTGTGTCTGATGACGGTTTAGTCGGGTCGTGTGTAACCTTGTCGAATGAACTAATAACCAGAGGTTCGGAGGGAGAAATGATAGGGATTTCTGTTAGTGGTTTTGCAGCCTCAGTATACATTGCTTTGAATTCCGGTACCGGGGAGCCCCTGGGGGTGATCCTTAGAGGTTCAACAACTGGCAGATCGACAGGCGGCTCAATGGAATCCTTAGAGATATCACCGTCATCATCGCTATGCAAAGATCCCTCCTCAGACAGAAGTTCCGATTCCCTTTCAATATCTTTATCAGAAACCCCGGCATTCGATTCCGAATCGCTTGAAGCTACAGAATCCGATTCTTCATCTTCTTCAGTTGAGCTATGTTCGACCTCGATAAAACCAACAGTTTTCTTCTTTTTGGGGGCTTCCTCAACAGTACTAAGTTCTTCTTCGGTATCTCTGGATTGCAGCTCACTATCGATCGTCGATTCAGTCAAAGATTGGTGGTCATCTTTCGCTGAGTGTGGAGTTGTTGACACAATACCAATAGAACGTACCGATTCTCCTTTGAACCCGTCCTTGATGGCCTTGAAAAAAGTATTGGTTGCGGACGTGAGTTTCGGTACCAGATTGGGTTCCTTTTTCTGGACTGGAGCGTCAAAAGAGTCAAGAATCTTTGAGAAACTACCTCGCCGAAGTATCCGTGAATCAGGCGGTGTCGACCTGCTGCGCCGCCTAGTTACAGTCGGTGCTTCTTTTGACTTTAGAGCAGATTTTGGGTAGGCAGGTTTGTCGGATGAAAATGAACTGGCATGTAATTTCTCCCTCTTAACACCGATATCATCCACAGACGATGACATAGAAAGCGAGCTGCTTTTCTTATGAGACGGTGTCTGAGTAGGCTCCTGTGCCTGTTCAAACAGCCGAGCTCTCGCCTGGACACTTATCGGCTCCTTCATAGTCGACCTGTGCCTGGGAGGAGGAAACATTATGTCCCGTACAACTGAATATTCCGAGACCGGCCGTGTCTTAGGAGCTTGCTTGGGGGGCAGCTTTTCTTTGGAAACGGTTCGCTCTTTCACCAGAGACTTCTCGCGGGTGACCGGTTGTTCTTCAACTTTGGGTTTCGCCTCTGGTGCCTTCTCAATAGATGCCTTTGCGACTGAGATTTTCTCCAATGGTTGTTTAGCTGTTGGCACCGTCTTCTCTTCCTGAGGCTTTGAAATTGGTGTTATCCTCTCTGGTATTGGCTTAACAATTGGCATAGATTTTTGAACTGGAGGTTGTATAACTATTGGTGCTTGTTGAACTGGTGCCCTTTCAGTCACCACCCTTTCAACCAGTATTCTATCCACTGGTGCCCGTTCAATCGGCGGCTGTTCAACTGGTACAGTTTCCACATAATACTCGGCTAGTTGTTTCGGCACTGGATACTTTTCTGCTTCTCGTCGCTGTGGTGCCGGGGATTCTGAGCGACTTCTTATATCGAATGTTTGGAATTTTTCGCTATCTTCTCTAAGCTTTCGCCGCAGTTCTCGCCGTTCAGCACGCCGTTCGCCTCGATCGCTTGTCGGACTATACTTTGTTCTTGCTCTCTGTGAGGATACCTGACTGGAAGAAATAACTGATTCTGCAATATATCGTGGCGGACTTAAATCTCTCAATTTTCGAAGACTGGGTGAGCGCGATATCATTTCCTCCAATCCACTCTGCAAGTCGTCCAAGGCTTTTGAAGAGAAAGGCGAATTATATGCTTCATTGTATGATTCCAGTTCCCTCAGTCGACCTCCAGTCGGAGTTGCTGGTGCGGATTCGGTGAACTTGGCTGGCTTGGGTAACTCTACTATACCGTTGGATCCTACCGAACCACCCATAATCTGAGTATTAATCCGAAGTCTTTCGTCACTTCTCTTCTTTCGGGTGCTTTTCGACTTTTGCAGATGTGGACTTGTGCCGTACTGGTAATGGTCATATGATGGGTCCTCTTTGAATATGTAAGAATATTTCCCCTCGAATAATTTAGATTAACCTTACCTGCCCTCCTGTAGTTTTTAGGAGCACTAATAGGTCCATCGTCTTCGTCGTCTCCCTCATGTGCTCGGACCGATTCTTCAATTGTTTTTTGCTGATGTTTCTCTTTATTCAAGTCCGCCTCGAATTGTTCCCTACGGCTCCTCACACTCTTTACGCTCTGACGAACCGACCTCTTGCGATCCGTAAATTTTACAGGGGACTTGTTAGCATAAATCCGAATACCATCTCCATTATCCCAAGTATTTAATTTGACATAGTCCGAAGATTTAGCCGATTTTGATTCAGAAGTTTTTCGTGAAGACTCTGGCTCCGTGTCAGGAAATTCAACCTCAACTTCGAAGGAAGCTGATTCAGAGCGCGGCTTAGATTTTCTTTTAGATTTCATGGGTGTTATCCGGATACCATCATCAAACTCTAGAGTATGATGTGAATTCTTTTCGGATAAAGTTTGCTTGGGCTGAGACGACTCCACCGGGGCAGCTAGAGTATTTTGTGTGGGTCTCTCTGATTGGAAAACTATATCTCGACTACGTTCCCCATCTGTTAAAAGACCTACTCCACCGTCGTCTGTTTCATCAAATTCTTTTTTTTCTCGTCTCCTGCGTTTGCTACCCGAAGACTTTCTGATGGCGGAAATTCGGATCCCATCATCTTCATACACAACTGGACTGTTGGCTTGGTATCTTGGAGTTGCCGTGTCGTAACCGCTACCAGCAGTTCCAGGGCGATCGTTTATGTCTTCACTATTCTGACGCTGTTTCCGCCTTAGCTTCCGCTCTCTCTCTTTGCTTCGAGTCCTGTTTCGTTCGGCTTCACGCTCTCCTTCGGATGCACTCGACCAGTCCTGTTGAATGGCCGGCATTCGGGGAGGCTCCAATGGCGCATGCGCATCGCTCCCCATTGTAGACGCAAGTCCGCTCAAACTCATCTCAAATCCCGGCATGAGTGGCGCTGGCGGCATACCCCGTCTGCTTCCGGGTGTAGGTGTAGCTGGAGAGATTGGAGGTAATTCCACAATATCACCATGCAAAGCAACACCTCCTCCAGATTGCTGCCATCGTTTCACTCGTTCTCGTACATTTGGTGTATCATAGACCCCCACTGGACGTCCTATATCAACGGAACGACCGCGCTTATGATCATTTTCTTTCTTGGATAAAAACTTTCTTGAAAGACCTCGAAATGGATGCGACGGTTGTGTTGGCATTGACGTATAAAGATTGACTCGTGGTGGAGGTTCGTCAGGATTATGCCTGGGATTCGGGGGTGCTTGGGAAGCAGATGACCGAGGAGAGGGTGTTTTGCAGAGCACGCCATCTTCATCGTCGGATCGTGTCATCATTGCGTGAGATAGTCAGGTAATTGTCCTACAAGAATCGTGTTTTGATATGCCCCAGCTCAAAGCGCGCAACCTCCGTGCGTCACGAATAGCGTTTGGCGATAAGATACCAGCACCCCTCCGCCGGATGGCGAACAAGTTTCCCAGCACACCTCTCTTCTACCAAAGCCAGTGATTGTCGCCGGAATAAGAAGTAGGGATCGTTCGTAGTAATTTATTGAAGTTGAGGTGACACGGAGGATTATATTAGGAGTAGCGGGATAACTGAATGCGATTTTCGTTTGTCGAAGTCTGTCGATTTGATCACACAGAGAGATGTCAGTTTGCCGCGTCTTTCCCCTTCTTCAGCCACCCCGCGATCTCAGAACGCACCAATGATAAGCTTTCTCACTCTATGCAGCGGCTCCCAAATGTAACCAAGCGACCCACCCACCAAACTCTGAAAGTAGCCTAAGCTATCTACGGAGCTGTATGGGAGCTGTATGGTGCTGTACTGTACGTAGGAATGGTATCTACACTCGGTATCGGCGAATAGACCGCGCGCGGGGAGCGACACGGAACTGTCGGATGCGATGATGTCGGATGCGATGTCTGTCTGTCTGTCTGACTGCGATGTCGGTGACAGACGATAGACGATAGACGACAGACCGGACGACAGACGATAGACGACAGACCGGACGACAGACGATAGACGACAGACCAGACGACAAGACGACGGACGGAGAAAGTGACGCGCAGGACTCACGCCCCCCGTTTGGTACGGATGTTGATGGTCGTTCGGTACGGTTGGGTGTCGAGTGCGATGATGTTCGCTACATACATAGCAGCACCACCTACAACACCAACTCGCTACTCGCTGGTCCCCTCACTCTCCTCAATCTACCTAGCTCTGTGGCCCTACATGGGCACAAATCAACCCACCACCAGCTAGACCGCTCCTAAACATACCACCCAACATCCCGGTTTGTTTACGGTACGATATGCACCAACGCTGGAGCCTGGAATATGCAGCTGGGAATATGTGCCATAGGAATGCTGGAGGAATCCATATGGTGGCTGAGAAGATATATATGATGGGATGCATATTTTATTTACGTTCTGTGTCGTTGCGGTGGAAACAACGACCAACGATCAGCAATACAACAAGTCCGGTTGTATCATTTCTGTAGCCGCTCACGCTAAATTTGAAATTGAGAATACTTGGTAGCAGAATCATTCGTATGGACATCATATGTAAGTTGGTTTCCATTTTCAAGATTCGAGACAGAAATTCGAGATCAACACTTCAACCACCTCCTATCCCCTCTGCCCACGCGCAAAACACACGAGTCTTGAGAACTTGATGGATAATAATCTAATTTTATCACTTTTATCGCTATGGTGCATTATGCTTCACCATATATCGAATTGACAGCCGTACACGACACGCGGTGGAAGGTAGCCCTACTATGATTTTTTTTGAAGACCAGTCTGTAGAGTGCAAATCATTATTTTATAAAAAACATAAATAAAGAATGATGAATTTGTATCTATCCAAAAGCAGTGCTCTGCCTCTCTGCCCTGTAAGAAACCTAAGAACGAGATATCACCAGCTATCAAGCAAGGCCCCACGGGCATAACATATGTACGGCTATTGTGGATCTCTCAAATTATAAAATCATGAGATCACGAAACTCTACAGGTTATCAATTTTAGGTGAGATTATGTACTGAACCACAGAATTATCCATACATACGTCACGGAGTACTGAGTGAAGATAATACACTATACTATAATGGTTACTAGCTTCTGGTCGCTTATTTTTCATGAGGTGTTAATTTGCTACAGGGTGTTAAGGGGAGGGGGTTAGAGATGGATGATAACTGGCAGGAGGGACTCGAGGGGTTGCACATATGGGGTTATTTGAGTAAAACCTGTAGTGGGTTGGCAGGTTCTTTCGTTGAGTCTCTGAATCGCTATGTCCAATTCCGTGATTATATACAATGTACAATCTGCACCATCCATGGAAAAGTAGGCAATTAGGAAAAGTGGGGCACTTCACAAAAACCATACAATAACCGCAATCAGAGCTTATATATCACTGTCAATACCGGCTTCAGACTTAATGGAAAAATGATAGATATGATGACGTCTCCTACCATCCAGTCACTAGCCAGTTTGTAATGTAAATTGCTTTACATCCCATGCAAAGCGCAATTTGAAAATTTCCGGTTTCATGCAAATTACGCGATTTGTTGTCCTCAATTGAAGGGGAGGGGCAGGGGGGGCTTCGAGATTGGTGATTGGTTATGGGTTCTGTTAAATGTGTGAGTGAAGATATACGCAGAGATGCACGACAGCGATTAAGCTTTTGAGAATCCCTGAATATACCCTGTATAGAGGTTTATCGATAACGATAAGGAAGTGTACAAACAAAGCGTTTTATCACTGTCTTTTTAGGGTTTAATACATATAGAATTGATATAAAGATTGTGATTTTTCAATCGATTTCATTGGTTGGTGTGATTCAAGAAGCCGCTTGATATGATGCATGGATAATATATGGCATATAACCGCCGTTGTCGCGATGCATAGCTCCTTCCATCACGCGGTACAGACGCGAAGCTCCGACTCTAACTATGTATCGAGATTGTGTATCGGACTTTTTATCTTGTCCCAAAGTTACGAAGCCGCAAAGCTACAGTCGATTGTACAAAGCCACAAAGCCACAAAACTGCGGGCTGCAGGTGTCAGAGACGGATCAAGGATCCCATAAACTTTTTTATATATATCTACATGTTTCCGGGGTTTACAATACTTATTCGGGCTAGAACATCGCATCTGCAGCCAACACTTCGATGCCGTTTGGTGCCGTCAAGAAGCCTTCTTCTTTCAACGCTTTCAACGGGCGAATGGAGCGGGTCCGGTCTGGATGGAATATGCTCTTGTCCAATAAAGATTCTCAAAGTAAAATGCCCGTCCTCCCCCGGCGCGACAAGCCACCCGTGGCGCCCGATTGAGCTACCTCCTCGTCTGCTTTAGATGCCTTGGCGGTATGCACAGTGGTCATAGCTGGAAAGTAAGCTGTTCCAGAAGACTACATCTTCTTCCGAAATCCATTCTGTCTTAATACTTTCCTCACCTCCGTGCGAAGAGAAGGGGTAGTGTACACCTTTTTCACTTTAACAGTGATACTTGGAGTGGTTTTTGTTTATCCGGGAAACCTTTTATCATCCGGTAGCCACTGTGTTACCTTCAGTTAAGGCCAGACGAACGAACCCACTGAGTCATCCATATTTGTCACACTCCCGGAGAATCATCGCGGTCCCCCACCCGACTACCAGCTGCTCTCTCGCCACGAACCTCAACAACCCATCCATCAACACATCTTCCAGCGTTTGCACGACTACAATGTCTGCTTAATCCCTCTACTCTCACAGCTATTTACTACCCACCGGTGGTAAGATCGAACGACAGCTCTAAACTGTAGCTCCCCGCGCAACGCTTCTCTGCAGAATACGCTGCATATTCAATATCTTAACAAGATGTTCAATTCAAGACGCACAACTGCATATCGGTCTTTATATATAATACAGCTTTTACTACTTTTCTCTGCTCTTATAGCAACGAACTATCTATCTACACTATTGTCAGCTTCGTAAAAGAAGTGCGGCGAAGAACATTCAAGAGTCAAGTTAACGGAGAAGAAAACATCTGCGACCTACAAAACCCAACCAGTAAGTTTTTCGGGAGTGCTTCGAGTCGACGCGTTGAATTGACGCGTCCAAAATTTAGTCTTTTCCCGTATCGCGAGTGTCTCAGACACCAAGATCCCCTTCTAAACCGATTTTGGAAACCTTCATAAATCTAAAATGTCGAGTATATTTACCTACAACCATTCACCGCCGCGGCTTTCTTCGCCGTGGGCGAATACTCAATCCCCTACGCTCGGTCCGCAAACCGACGACGACCCTGAGCAGCTGATGACCGACATTCCCGGTCATCTGAAATCTTCTGTGCGCAGTGGCGTACTCGCCGGTTCACCTGGCGGGTCTGAGTTTATAAACGAAAATGGCGAAACTGTGCAAAGCATAGCAGCCGAGCCACAGATTGGACCGACTGAGTATAAACTTAGTTTGGTACGAGGAGAGAAGACTGAGAAGAGAAGAGAACAGCTTACCACCCAGCTTATTTGGAGGTTGCAACAGAGTACATCGTAGGATTTCCTATTCCTTTTGGTGGCTTGTTATCCTGATCAAAATTTGTGTAGATACCATGGATCCGGACTCGCTTCTAAGAGCCCGGATGCAATTCGATCCTTGCTGCAGGAATCCAGTGGCGCACTGTACCAACTAGGAGTGGCAGATGATGGAACTCTCGTGGGACTCGAGGAAAAGGAACTGGAGGACTCCATCGAGTACCTAAGATCAATAGCTGCGACTGTCGGGGCTTATGTCACAGTCACCCGCAAAGTGTTCGTAAAGACCGTCGACCAGAAAGACGTTGACCACGCTCGATCCAAGCTGGCGGAACATCTAATAGCACGAGCAAAGGGTAAGAGCCGTGGACGTAAAAAGATGATGAAGGATGCCGCTGAGCTTCTTGAATCCGATATGGATTGTATAGAAGCAGAGCGCTTTCATATCCCTCATTTGGGAACCGACCTTTTTGTTGCCGAAGCTTTGGTTAAGCCATGCGATGGAACTAATGGCCCCAATGGCACCGGAACTCTCAAAAGCTTAGAGCCAGAGTCAAACTGTACTGAGCAGCTCCGAATTTCTCTAACGGGACCTACTATGAGCGGAAAGACCACACTTCTTGGTACTCTTACCAACGGCGATCTAGACAATGGCCGTGGAAAGAACCGTCTTTCACTACTCAAACACCGACACGAGTTGGCATCTGGAGTTACCTCTTCCGTCACCTGTAGTATCATTGGATACAAGCCCGAGGCATCGGGATCCGTTGAGGAGGACTCCGACGACGACTGTGGCTTTTTCGGTGGCGGTGGTGGCAGCGATGATCCGGAACCTTCTGAGGTTACATCAAGAGTCGTTAATTACTCCACCGGCAATATCTCGTCTTGGATTGACATCCATAGTGCCTCTGAGGGCGGACGCATTGTGTTCGTCTCTGACTCCGCTGGCCACTTGAAGTTCCGACGTACCACTGTCCGCTCCTTGGTTGGATGGGCGCCTCACTACGTCGCCTTGATGATCCCTGCAGACGACTGCGAATCTCGTGAGGGGGCCCCCGGTCTGAGTGAAGACAGTCTCGTTCATATCGACCTCTGTCTAAAGCTCGAAGTCCCTTTGATGGTGATCTTCACCAAAATTGACGTAGCGTCAAAACAGCATTTCCGAAGTGTTTTCAGTGGGATCCTTGGAATTCTCAAGAAACACGGCAAGCGACCTCTGACTATTGCTTCCTCTGCAAAGATTCAGGAAGTGGCCGATTCTGTTGCCAAAGACCCAGTTGGTGCGGTTCCAATAATCTTTACTTCCTCTGTGAGAGGAGATGGGATCGACTTGGTTCATGAGCTGTTTATCAAACTCCCCATGCCGGCCCCTCCAGTTGTATCAGCCCCGCTACATCCGCTCCCCAACACCTCGCTTGCTTCAATCACTTCCGGCTTGAGCAACCTCACCATCTTAAGTGACGGTAAAGCTATCCCCTCCATAACCGCCGACGACACCCTCCACGAAGAAGCCCCGGATACATTACTCACGACCCTCTTCCACGTCGAAGAGATTTTCGGTCTCAAGCCAATCTCCGGTTCCGACCCCTCCATCGGCGGTTCAGTAATTAGCGGTCATGTCCGGTATGGACATATCTCTATGGGCGATAAACTGATGGTCGGACCCTTCCATTCCGGTAGCGAGATCTACCATCGATCAAGAAGCGCTACTCCTACTCCTAATGCCACACCGTTGGTATCTAGCTATTTATCCGACAAAGGCATGTCTAAATCTCCAGACGGAAGCGGGGATGAAAGAGACGGCGATAGAAGCCCGAATCGAAGGGGTAGACCACAATGTTGGGAACCTGAAGATGAATGGAGATTAGTAAAGGTTGTTTCAGTAAGAAGATTAAGGTTACCTGTTACTACCCTATTTGCTGGAGAGGCTGGTACAATAGGTGTAGTTCCTATTGATGAAGAAGATGAAGCCGACACCAATGGCCTCGATAGCATTGATGGCTCTTCCTACCCTTCCTCCTCTAATGGTATCGATACTGGATTATCAGCTATCCCTATATCCAACGCCGCTCAACCCGGCACCTCCCCAAGACCAATTGAAAAAGCAGTAACCTTCGCATCCCCCGCATCTCCAGAGCCGGAAGAGTTAAGACTAAGAAAAGGTCACGTACTCCTCAACCGCTCCCCCGATGACAGTAAAGAATTATGGATGAAAGCCTACACCGGGTTTTATGCCTGTTTAAATGAGGAGGAAGCTGCTGCGGAAAGTTTAGTTGTGGGAAGTGATGTGATTATATATATTGCTTCCGTAAGAGCTGTTGCACGTATTGTAGCAGTTGAGGGTAGTTCTAATGACAGGAGTAACGGGAATGGGGAGGGGTTATTTGGCTGTGATGATTGTGATGATTGTGATGATGGAGATGGGGATGTTACTGGTGAGGGAAAAAAGCAGGCGAGAAGGTTTAAGTTTGAGTTTAATATTGGATTAGAATGGTTTGAGTTGGGAGCTAAGGTTTTGGTTATGAAGAATCAAGGACTTCAGGCAGGGATGGAGGTATTTGTGGGGAATGTCGTGGGGAGAGTTAGGGAGAGGGAGTGGTAAGTTGTGAATGGCGATAATTTTGGTGAGTGAGTGAGTGAGTTGGTGAAGTAAATGTAATTTGTTTTTTGGTTATTGTATGCTAGACGTTGGAGAACTTCTCGCAGCTCTATAGCAACGGGCAGGAGTGCCTATTTCACCATGAGAAAAATACTTTCTATAGAACGGGAGTAGAGTGCTCGGACAGACAGGGGGCACCTACCCCCTGTCTATTCAGATTTTCTATTGCTTTCACATAGGTGAAGCTGGGGTTATTCCATCCACCCACTAATGGAGACACGGGAAGTTCCCAATTATTTATTATGTTATAGTATCCAGTTCTGTCGCCTTATAGGTACTTGGGTGAAAAATAAAATATAAATTTGTTGAAAATCTCAAAAAACAACTTGAAAATCACACAACTGCAAAGAAGTGAACCCCGTTGTGATGAGATACTCGTAATTCAAATCGTAACTAAGCAGCAATCAATGTTAAGCTATAGAAGTTACACAACATACCAAAAAAAAAAAAAAAAAAAAAGAACCCCACCCTTGTGAGTTGTAAATTATGATGGCGTCAGATTCAAAGTCTTTTCCAGACTTTCGCCACCATTGCCCCCACTCCCAGAACTTTAAACACGCCAGGGGACTCACTGAAGTGGACTATGCAGTCCACAGTCTACGACGGACCATGGAGAACACCGTAAGAAGTATCTCAGAAATGTCAAAATATTATGCAGCGGTATGTTATCAGCGCAAAATGAAATAGAAATGAAAACAAAATTGGAATAAAACCAAAACATATAAACGCTAGCTGGAATTTCTGCTTTTGCGAAATATTTTTATTTCAGAAAACCCGAAATACACGTACACCAGGGTTATTTGGCAGGAGTTTGGGGGTTTATTCTTGCAGGTGTTTTACATTACGGAAATCGTTGAATTATCACTCATAGCCTCATAGATTCGTTGTTCTTAATAATATTCTTACACAGTAATCTTTATATACCCGTTCTTTTTCTCAGCTAGATCAGTGGTCATACAACATCATATTCTATCACTCACACAATACAGAGTGATATATCGTGAACCAATCCCGTTTTAAAGTATCATGGTAGCGTAAATATCCCCCGGATGAACTCAAATCTTCCTTCTTTAAATAAAATTTGTTTAAATTTTATACTACATACATATTAACAGGTACCAAAGGATAAAGCACTCCATTCCAATCGAGTGATATCAAGTAATCAAGCCAATCAAATCGTCACCAACCGCCTTGCCTCAGCCAAAAGTCTAACCACATATATCTAGGGGCCTCTATACATAACTCATTGTCTCCGAGAATTTGTCTTCAGTCTATCCCAACGGCCTTCCCTCATTTTTTATCCTCACCTTCATATCCATCGCCACTGCCCACCTGCTTATTAACAGCCGTAACAACCTCCACACACATCTTACAAAACCGTAGCTCTTACACGCTGAATTAATTGAATATCTTTAGGGTCTAATGAAAGCACCCAATGTCTTCTAGTATTGAATTGGCAGACAAAACATTGCTGTCATTTATTGCCGAGTACTGATTTCATGAGGATTATGAGGATTGAAGTCAAGAGTCGGTATATAGATCATTCTAATATAGTGGGATAACGGAGCCAAGTGGTTTTGTGGAAGCGAAATTAAATTCTAGGACGTTGATGACGTTTCTGTGATTATGGATGTAGGGGGTGATTTCGGTTTGATGGACTAGACAGGGTTTTATCAGAGAAAAGTAGATCAAAGGATACAGTAACGCCATACCAAAATTACAGTAAAAGTCTACAGCTAATAGCTCTTGTAAAACTAGCTACCACAGCTATACAGCGGCCAACCCTAATTCCGGGTCCGTATTTATCGTCATTAGATACACTGAAAACAACTATCCTCGAAAACTGCCATAGAACAAACAGGACATCAACCTTCCAGTTCCATCGATGTGCTCTTTTTATTTATCACCAAACTTGAAGAAAAAGCACGCCTACAGGATTCTTTAATATCCTCATCCTGAACAGGTCCAGCTTCTCTTGAATTCAAGCTCCTACTATCACGAAGGAAAACTGAGAACGGCAAAACTAATCGAGATAGGATAATGCTCCTTCACGCCGCTTTATAGCCATTGCTCACGTTTGAATTACTTTAATTCGTATTGACTTGAGAAATATGTTAACACCTAATTCTCCTGTCAAATCTGTCAATAATATTAGGAAGCCATCATATTACATTAGCCAACCTAATGCAAAAAAATGTGTGCTCCTTCTCGAAGTAAAATGATGGATTTTAACAAGAAACAAAGAATTCCTTTTGGGCTTTAACCGGTTAAGTTGGGCTTCTACCAAGTTCCTAACGACGGTGGGGATACCCCTTGGGGTGTACTGAAATTTAATACCCCCAAGAGAATTCTTCTCTATCATATCGTAGTCAGGACTCAGGTCAACCACCACCCCCCAGTCCGTGAAACCTTTTTCTAACTTTCCCAAACATTGCCTCCATACCGGCATCGTCAGAGCGGTAACCCATCCTAGGTGGTGGTTGGCATTCCAAAATCCCATTGATAGACGTTTCAAGATTGCGTGAGTGGTAAGGAGAGTATCATCAATGGTAGACAAACGTCAAGTTGGTGTCTTGCGGCGTGGCTGGTCCTGGTGGTAAACAACATATGAGGAAACTTAAAGCATGAATCATGTTCCTAAACATAAATTATCATCGAGAGGGGATAACATTCCTCAATACTACTAGCTACTCAAGCGAAGTACCAAAGTCGTATAAGACTATGGACCCAGGTTGACTGCCACCGTCAAATCAGGGAGACTCTTTGCTAACTTTCCCACCTTCTGCCGCCATATCGGCATCGTCAGAGCAGTAACCCATCATGTTCGGTGGCAAATCTTCCCAAGCACCATGCAGAGACGTTTTGACATTGCTGTAATTGTAGAGTACAATATGAGTGTGGTTGTCTTCCAAACATAAATGAATGATCACCGAGAGGGGATACCATTCCTCAATACTACTAGCTACTCAAGCGAAATACCAAAGTCGTATCGTATTATGGGCCCAGGTTGATTGCCACCGTCGAATCAGGGAGACTCTTTGCTAACTTTCCCACCTTCTGCCTCCATATCGGCATCGTCAGAGCAGTAACCCATCATGTTCGGTGGCAAATCTTCCCAAGCACCATGTAAAGACGTTTTGACATTGCTCTAGTTGTAGAGTAAAGTATGAGTGTGATTGTCTCCCAAACATAAATGAATGATCATCGAGAGGAGATAACATTCCTCAATACTACTAGCTACTCAAGCGAAGTACCAAAGTCGTATAAGACTATGGACCCAGGTTGACTGCCACCGTCAAATCAGGGAGACTCTTTGCTAACTTTCCCACCTTCTGCCGCCATATCGGCATCGTCAGAGCAGTAACCCATCATGTTCGGTGGCAAATCTTCCCAAGCACCATGCAGAGACGTTTTGACATTGCTGTAATTGTAGAGTACAATATGAGTGTGGTTGTCTTCCAAACATAAATGAATGATCACCGAGAGGGGATACCATTCCTCAATACTACTAGCTACTCAAGCGAAATACCAAAGTCGTATCGTATTATGGGCCCAGGTTGATTGCCACCGTCGAATCAGGGAGACTCTTTGCTAACTTTCCCACCTTCTGCCTCCATATCGGCATCGTCAGAGCAGTAACCCATCATGTTCGGTGGCAAATCTTCCCAAGCACCATGTATAGACATTCTGACATTGCTCTAGTTGTAGAGTAAAGTATGGGTGTGGTTATCTCCATACGTTTTGTAAAGTCTAGTGCTTTCTGAAGGCATTGTTAGTATCGCAATTTCAAACCGTAGGGAGGGATTACAAACAACAAAGTAGTCTATCATGGCGGAAAGGAGATGAATAATTACCGTTGGTGGCGGTTTAATGTCAACAATCAGACATGGGCGCCGAAAACACTAGTGGAGGAAAGGTGGAGTTTTGTATATCTGGGTAGAAAGAGAAGTTCTGCTGATAGCCTAGCGAGGGTGTGCATATGTATGACCGAAGCACCGGCTAGCTAACCTTCTCGAATTCACCATCTTACCAGGGGAACCCTGTCCTTATAACCGCTACCGCTAATCTTGTCTGACTTTTCTCCTTCCTCACCCATTTGATTTTCTGTACTGCGCATGGTCTAGTACACGTTATTATCGACTGCTTCGGGATTCGGAGTAGCATTATTCATGAGAAAAGTCCGTATGTACATAGCATATTCCAATGTTCCTCATGGTCCGATCGGCCCAGTCTAGGAGTCAAACGAGACTAGACCACATACCGGTAGTCTGTCCGGCACCTCAGACTACGTCCGACTGCAAAATTCGCCATCGACTGGTGTCGACTGCACTCCAAAGAGCGAATGCCGAAGACTTAATTTGCGCTGGAATGCACAGACAGTACCAGTATCCCGCCGCAAAAACAATTGAGAGTCTCATCGTCTCTTAGCCACCACGTGGTATCCCGTATGATGATGTAGGAAGTGACTGTATTGTTTACTGAAGTGTTGTTATTGTATAGATCGTAAGATCAATATTCAACAACAAAAACAATTCAAATTCTCAGTATTTTCAACTGTCACCTAATTCTCTGTATAATAATAATTATTAATGTGCTCTAAGTTCCTGCCTTCTCCCCTGTGGACCATGTTTTACCGTGATTTTCGTGTTGGAGTAATAACGAAAAGATGTACAAACAATGTAGGGTGCAGGTCAGTTATTATGGACGTAATGATATTTTAGCAAAAACAAGGTAGATGTTTGCAAAAAACGCTTGGATATTCTCAACTCCAACCAACTCAACCTCAACCCCCAAACACTCAGTCCTCAGTTGAAACTTGACTACCATCCACTGGCCCGTGAGAATGGACTGGACCAAGGCCACATAAGTCCGTCGCCACTACCGATTGAACCGGACTATTCGGTCTTTGGACTTCAGTCCGCAGTTCTAGACGGACTATGGAAAAAACTTCTCATCGGAAACCACGGAGGCATAGCGAAAGTATCCCATAGCCCGTAGCCCGTGAAACCAGAGTTCAGCACGGTCCATCCAGGACGGCGGACCGGACGGGACCCTGCCTATGGTAGTTTAATATTATTTTTGTTTCTTAGTAGAGTACGATCCCGCTATAAATATTTCTTCTATCCTTCAAATTCCCTTTTCTATCTTTCCCTCTTCTACCTGCCAGAATTTTCCACTCCTTTCATTGCCGTGTAATTAAAACATCAATAGCAATCACACAATTCCCAGCAGAGCTCATTGCCGTCCTCTACACGTTTTGCGACTAGGAGCAGAACACCCTGCCTGTCCTCTCAAGAGTCGTTTCCATTCCAGAAGGATGAGGAAGGACGCATTGTAGTGGCGGGAGAAGGGGCACTCTTATGCATCAGTATAATTTTTTTTTGTTTGCAAGAAATTCCATATAGGTGACTGTCACAACGCTCCCGTGACATGCTCCTGGCCTCCGCCGTCACCACCGCAGGGCTATGGGTGATCGTCATCACCCTAGCAACCTGTTACGCTGTCATGAAGTAAAGGGATAGGGTTAGGGCAAGGGGCTGGGCCCCTTGCCGAGGATTTTCATATGTTCGGAGTTATTTCTTATTTGGATTTCTTTTAGGTATTACGGCGGCTAGGAAATTGTTGGAATCTTTTACTTCTCTCTTTTGGTATGTACTCTTTCTTTACTATTTGGAATCACGGCGGTTAGCCAGGAAGTTATCTCTTTCGGTATGTACTCTTTCTTTGCTATTTGGAATCACGGCGGTTAGCCGGTAGTTATCTCTTTTGGTATGTACTCTTTCCTTGTTATTATTATTTGGAATTATGGCGGTTAGTTATCTTGCTTTCTTATTTGGAATTACGGCGGTTGGCAAATGTTGGGGAATGTTGGTCATGTATGTAGTATCACGGCGGTTAGCATTGGAAGCAGTCTCCGCAGGCGGAGAATGCTGAGTCACGAGTCATGAAGGAACAAGTATAAGAGGAGGAAATTTGTATGTAGTTTATTTCTTCACGCAATCAAGTTTCTATTTACCACAATCCTATCTACAAAAGTTCCCTTGTGATTTCCCATCTCTCCAAACTCACCTGTGATTTCCCAGCCCACAACCCTTGCCCATTCCCAACTTACCAGCCTTACCTAACCCGCCGCCGCTCTCCTCGCCGCCGAAACCCCCGCGCTGCCTGTCGTCAGTAACCGTGGATACGGATTCTGATATTTGATTGCGTCCTGTGTACGACACCCAACGCGGAGCGAGGACCCAGAAAACCCAGAAGACCCAGAAAACCCAGAAGAAGGCGCACACAGTGGCGTCCTTTCAGCTAAAGGAGCTCGGAGAACATATCGAACAAGAACCGACCGGATCGGCAAGCCCAGTGACCCCCGAACAACCATCCAGACCACAGACCCCCGAATCACCCGAACTCCCCCATACCTCTACCGACGACCCTGCGGAAATGGCGACCCCGGCAGGATTGGGACTTGTCACTCCGGTCACGATGACCCAGGAGCAGTTGAACCAGATCCTCATTCAACTCCATCGCCCCACGACAACCAGTAACCCCAAGGTGGAGGACCCGGAGCTGTACTACGGTGAACGGACCAAGCTGAGGGCATTCCTGACGCAATGCGAACTGAAGTTCAATTGTGAAGGGAATAGATTCGACACCGAACAGAAAAAGGTGAACTATGCGAGCTCCCGCTGTAGAGGTAACGCTTGGGCATGGATCGAGCCGTCCATCAAGGAGGGGAAAAGCGTATACACGACCTGGGAGACCTTTAAGACTGCTGTCAGTAGGGCTTTCGGGGAAGCCGACTCAAAAGAAGTAGCAAGAAGAAAGTTTAAGATGATCAGGCAGGGCGCGCGATCC
This sequence comes from Pyronema omphalodes, assembly GCA_024516155.1. Classification (NCBI taxonomy): domain Eukaryota; kingdom Fungi; phylum Ascomycota; class Pezizomycetes; order Pezizales; family Pyronemataceae; genus Pyronema; species Pyronema omphalodes. The sequence continues at coordinate 247,858 of JAJJXM010000058.1, forward strand.
GCCGCTGCATATTGGGCCGAATTTCAAAGGATCAAATCCGATTTAAGCTATAACGACGAGACCTACATCGATCAATTCAGTGATGGACTAAACACAGACGTCCAACGACAGTTGGCACTCCTTGACGAACGACCAACTGATCTCACGGAGTTCGCCAACAAGGCCATAGCGTTAGACAACCGACTATTCAACTTCCGAACCCTGAGGACTCGATATGAACCTCAATTCTATCACCACCCCCATCTTAAGGGGCAGGGACACGACTCTCGACTCTCCGACCCCGAACCAATGGAATTAGATTCCACTCGTCGACCGAAACCAAGGGATAGGACGGAGGAGGATAGGCGGAAGCGGAATAACGAATGTTTTAACTGTGGGAAGGTGGGACACTACGCTGCGAAGTGCCCAAGTAAGAAATTATTCAGAGCAGCGGAAACTACATTGGTAGACGAGGGACTCGGTGAGACGTCGGGAAAAGAGAATCCCCAGGAATAAAAGGAAAAGGTGGATTCCTGGGGCAACTGTCGCCCACCAGTTCAACCACGGCAGGACCGGCGGATAGAATCTCGAGTGTAGGACCATACGGAAGAAACGAAAAAATCATCCTGCGAGTAAAATTAATCGGACGAAATAAGAAAGAATACCACACAACGGCCATGATCGACTGCGGGGCCACGGAGAATTTTATAGATCGAAAATATGTGAAACAGCAGGGATTGCCCTGCGCGAAAAAATTAACCCCACGAAAGGTTCTCGCTGTAGACGGACGGGAATTGGATGGGGGCCCAGTAACCCACGATGCCATGGTGACCATGGTGATCAACGACCATAGGGAAGATATTCGGCTCCACTGTATTACCATTGGCAACGCACCCATTATCCTGGGACTGCCTTGGTTGCGGAAACACAACCCCAGCATCGACTGGAAAGAAGGAAGAATTGTCTTCAACTCCGAGAAATGCGGAAAGAACTGCCTTCCTACCTCGCCCCATGCCACAACCGTGTCGGAACGGGGGGCAGAAAAAGAATATAATCAACGAATACACGAGGGAGCGGAGCACGCCTATGGTATGGAAGGGCCGAAGGAGATGCTCCAGATGGATGAGGAAGATGAGCTTCGCATCCAAGAGATCTGGGGAGAAAGTATAGAAGAGGATGAAGAAGGAGAAGAAGTGGAAGAGTCGGAGGACGAGGATATGGAAAGCGTACAGGGATCTAGGCGCGCGGAATCCACCGAGGTCGATCCCGACTCGACTCAGTGCGCTTCGCGGCAACCCCCGCAAGCGCCAGCCAACCAGAAGGGACCGGGGAACTGGGAAACCGCTCCCGCCAAATCAACCGCTACTGCGCCAACCAACCAGGAAGAGCCGGGGAACTGGGAAACCGCTCCCGCCAAATCAATTGCCACTTCCGGGGAATTGGAACTCGCGAGTACCATAATCCGAGCGGGGAAAGACAGACCTGACTCCCTGGAAGAAATAATACCACCGGAATATGCAGATTACCTCTCCGTATTTAGGGAAAAAGAGGCGGTAGGGTTGCCTCCGCACCGACATCATGACCACAGGATCCCCTTGATGGACGGAAAGGTTCCGCCGTTCGAACCCCTGCGAGCCCTCGATGAGGAACGCCTGCGAGTACTAAGGGATTACTTGGAAGAGAATGAAAAGAGGGGTTGGGTCCGACGGTCGACGTCTCCAGCGGGAGCCCCAATCCATTTCGTTAAGAAAAAGGATGGTACCCTACGGTTATGCGTCGACTACCGACGACTCAACGAAATCACAATCAAGGATCGCACCCCACTCCCGCTGATAGGGGAAGCGTTGGATAGACTTTCCAACGCCAAGATCTATACCAAATTAGATGTGCGAGATGCATACCATAACCTCCGAATAGCCACAGGAGATGAATGGAAAACTGCGTTCCGTACCAAGTACGGTCTATACGAGTATTTGGTGATGCCATTTGGTTTGACAAATGCTCCAGCTTCGTTTCAACGATGGATGAACGAAGTCTTAAGTGATTACCTTGACATCTTTTGCATCGCCTATCTCGACGACATATTGATCTACTCGGATGATCTGGCGGAGCATCAGAGACACGTACGCATGGTCCTGGAAAGGTTAAGGGACGTAGGACTGACCCTGAAACCCTCGAAATGTGAATTCCACACAAAAAAGACGGAATACCTGGGATACATCATCTCCCCCACAGGGTTGCAGATGGACCCCGAGAAAATTAGGGCGGTTAAGGAATGGAAGGAACCGGTAAATGTGAAGGGAGTCCAAAGTTTCCTGGGATTCGCCAACTTTTACCGTCGATTCATCCGGGATTTCAGCAAGATCACCACGCCATTGACACGATTGACGAAAAAACAGGTACCCTGGGAATGGAACGACGAGACACAACGGGCCTTTGAGCAACTGAAGACGGCAATGATATCCCAGCCGATCCTGCAACATTTCGACCCGGATCGGCCACTCACCCTGGAGACAGACGCCTCAGACTATGCCATCGGGGCAGTCTGCTCACAACCCGACGACTCCAACGTACTGCACCCGCTTGCCTATTTTTCAAGAAAATTAAAAGAAGCGGAGCTCAATTACGACATCCACGATAAGGAGCTCCTGGCAATAGTGGAGGCATTGGACAAGTGGTCGACGTACTGCAAATCGACGAGACACAGTATCCGGATACTGTCAGACCATAAAAACCTAGAATATTGGCAAACAAAGAGGGACCTCAACCTCCGACAGGCCCGATGGGCGGAACAACTGGCTAACTATGACTTCACGATCACGTATCGTCCGGGGAAGTTGGCAGGAAAACCCGACATATTGTCCCGAGAGTCAGGAGACTCTCCCTGGGAAGGGGAGATGAAGCACCGGCAGAACCGAAGCCGAGTCCTCCTTCCCCAGGAAGTCTTTCATGTGAACGAGACACAATTGATAAAACTCACCCCGGACACCCCCCTCCTTACCAAAATTCGGGAAAAAACGAGGACCGATACGGAACTCCAGGAGGTAATCCGCAAACTTCGGGAAGGGATAGCCCGAGACAATAGGGTCCCCTTGGGGTTATGCGAGGAAAAGGATGGGTTACTCCTATACGAGGGATTGATATGGGTCCCTGACGACGACGACCTGAGGTTACAAATTTTACGGCAGCATCACGACTCCCAGGCCGCGGGGCATCCGGGAAGGGCAAGGACCTTGGAGTTGGTCAGCCGGAATTTTTATTGGCCACAACAACGACAGTATGTGACTCGATATGTCGACTACTGTGATACCTGTAAACGTATCAAGCCCATTAAGCACGCCCCCTTCGGCCTCTTACGACCGTTACAGATTCCAGGAAGACCATGGGAATCCATCTCCATGGATTTTATCACAGGTCTTCCGGAAGATGGGGGAATGAATGCGATATGGGTGATTGTGGACCGCTTGACGAAGATGGCGCACTTTGTAGCATGTAGGGACACTATGGGACCCAGGGAACTTGCGGACGGGTTTCTCACACATGTGGTACGGGCCCACGGACTCCCGAGCAGCATCATCTCGGATCGGGGGTCTCTATTCACCTCTCAGTTCTGGAAAAGGGTTATGGAGGCAATGGGAACCACGAGGAACCTGAGTACGGCGTTTCACCCAGAGTCCGACGGACAGACAGAGAGGGTCAATGCGATCCTCGAACAATACCTCAGGGCGTATTGTAACTATCAACAGGACAATTGGAACCAACTCCTTCCTATGGCGGAGTTCTGCTACAACAACTCCCGCTCAGGAACGACCAAGGTGTCCCCCTTCTTCGCGAATTACGGATATCATCCCCGTTTTACCCAGCCGCTGGGTGAAGTCGCGGAAGGAAACCCCGAGGTCTCCAGATATGTTGGCGCCCTCAACCGACTTCACGAGGATCTGAAGGCAGAGGTCCACTATGCCCAGACTGCTCATGCAGAACAGGCGAACCGGCATCGACACCCGGATCCGGTCCTTCGAGTGGGAGATCGGGTCTGGCTGAAGAGGAAGAATGTGAAAACCACCCGACCCTCCAACAAGCTCGATTACAAGCTATTGGGGCCCTACACTATCTTGTCTAAGGTAGGGTCGCGAGCTTATAAACTGGACCTCCCCCCAAACGCAAAGATCCATCCAGTATTTCACATCTCCCTTCTAGAACCGTCTCAACCCACTTCGACCACCATCCCAGGCCATATTCAGCCCCCTCCGCTACCGATTGTCCTCGACGACGAGGAAGAGTGGGAAGTTGAGGAGATAGTGGATTCTCGACGCCACCGGGGTCAGATACAATATCGAGTTAAGTGGACGGGTTTCCACGACCCCGATACGACCTGGTACCCCGCCGACAATTTCCAAAACTCCCCCGACGCCATCACCCAATTCCACCGCAGGTACCCTAATAAACCTGCCCCACAGCTGTAATGGACGATAGAACGAACTCCGAGGACCCCCCGTCCTCTTTGGGCTGGTACCGAACCCCTACTCCCCCGGCAGAAAAGAAATCCCCCCACCCCACGATCCCGCACGCAGAACTACACTGGTCGTTCTGCAACAACGACTCCTGCTCCATTCACCTCCAATCGAAATTAAACAACAATCATTTCCCAGCGGTGGCGCAAGCAATTGCGGCACGCATAAAAAAATCATGTAGCTGCGGGCAGCTACATGACCCCGAGTTAGAATGGGTGATCCGACACCGAAGGATGGACCCGCAAAAGGCCTGCAAGGCATGGCAGAAAGGAAAGAGACTCTGCAATGTGTGTAAATTCCTGGTCAACAAAGACGGACACGACCAGAGATGCGGTATCAGAGGATGGAAACCCCTCACGGAAACCCCGGCAACGATACCACCCTGCAAGGACGAGCCCGGGACAGGAAAGGAACCTCCCGTCCCTACGGAAAATCAGGAAAACGAACCACCCCGTCCCCGCGAACTGGAATCGGAGGACTCCACCCTCCATACGATCCGACACCAACTCCCAGTAATTATGATGACGGGACCTTCGGACCACGAGAAGGTGGCGATCAACCTGTCTTTCTATCAGACAGCGGAGCCGGAACAGCATCTCCCCACCGTCGACTACCGACCAACCAACGACCTGACATCCGCCCCTTGTTCGGATCCCCCGGAGCCCCCCGCCTCAGGGCACCAACAAGATCAAATACCCCCGTTCTCCTCAGGGCACCAACAAGAACAAATAACGGCGCCCCCCTTAGGACACCAACAAGAGCAAATACCGCCTTATGTCCTCGAGGACATCACCCAGGACGTCGTACGTCGCCGACGTCGGGGAAGGCAGTATCGGGGACGGTCCCCCATCCGGAGGCCCGCGTTGAGGACTGCCTACGGCCTCGCCGGAGTCTCGGCCTGGAGGGGGGGGCTTATGTCACAACGCTCCCGTGACATGCTCCTGGCCTCCGCCGTCACCACCGCAGGGCTATGGGTGATCGTCATCACCCTAGCAACCTGTTACGCTGTCATGAAGTAAAGGGATAGGGTTAGGGCAAGGGGCTGGGCCCCTTGCCGAGGATTTTCATATGTTCGGAGTTATTTCTTATTTGGATTTCTTTTAGGTATTACGGCGGCTAGGAAATTGTTGGAATCTTTTACTTCTCTCTTTTGGTATGTACTCTTTCTTTACTATTTGGAATCACGGCGGTTAGCCAGGAAGTTATCTCTTTCGGTATGTACTCTTTCTTTGCTATTTGGAATCACGGCGGTTAGCCGGTAGTTATCTCTTTTGGTATGTACTCTTTCCTTGTTATTATTATTTGGAATTATGGCGGTTAGTTATCTTGCTTTCTTATTTGGAATTACGGCGGTTGGCAAATGTTGGGGAATGTTGGTCATGTATGTAGTATCACGGCGGTTAGCATTGGAAGCAGTCTCCGCAGGCGGAGAATGCTGAGTCACGAGTCATGAAGGAACAAGTATAAGAGGAGGAAATTTGTATGTAGTTTATTTCTTCACGCAATCAAGTTTCTATTTACCACAATCCTATCTACAAAAGTTCCCTTGTGATTTCCCATCTCTCCAAACTCACCTGTGATTTCCCAGCCCACAACCCTTGCCCATTCCCAACTTACCAGCCTTACCTAACCCGCCGCCGCTCTCCTCGCCGCCGAAACCCCCGCGCTGCCTGTCGTCAGTAACCGTGGATACGGATTCTGATAGTGACTTTAGTTCGTGCAGTGCATCAGAATTATCTAAGGAAAACATTTTTACATTTTACATTTTAATCATACACCGTTCGAGGCCTCTAAGGCCTATGCGGGAAACTATGGCACTGTCCAAATCCTGTCCTCGAGGCCGAAGCCTCCTAATGAGGCCCCCTAATCTCCTATCCCCAAAAACGTCCCCACGCAAAAAGAAACAAAGTCTAACTCTCCACAACCCCTAAAACCAATCTCGTAAGGAAAAAACAGAGAAAGAAAAAAGAAACAAACGTCTTCCAAAAGAAAAAACAAATTTGCCCATGCGTGTCCTCCCTCATGTGAAAAAAGCAAAGGAAAAGAGATACAGATAACACAAAAGAAATAAAAAACACTCGCGTACTTTCCATCTCTTGCGCTGCTATTCGTACCGCCTGCCAATCTGGGTTGCAGCCAGGTATTCCAAGATCGCTTTCGTGAGTCGATCGTCCCAAAAAATATCTACCACTTTCAACCGTCCCCTCGTTCTCCTCGGCCTCCCCGTAATGCTTTCCACCTCTTTCCGGAGCGTCTCAAACTCCGATTTCCATCTTTGGCACTCTCCGAAGAGGTGTCCCCTGGTTTGTTGTTGATTGGACTCACACCACCAACAAGCGTTGGATTCCTTCTTTTAAATTCTTTTAAGGTGGGTTCCTACCAGTGCGTGTCCAGACGTGAGCTGGAGGAAGACCGCAGCCTTACGTTTGGGTAGGTCTCGATGCTCCGTCCGTAGACCAAACTTGTGGCGAGGTTTGTAGGATTTGCTGGTGCGTAGTTCCTTAGTGATCCACCGCTTGGTTATGTCAGCTAGGGTTTCGGTGGCCACTCTATTGATGTGAGCGAGGGACACTTCCGGGGGGGTGAGGCAGGCTGGGTCGGCACACCGAGTGAGCGGCTGTGCTTCGCAACGGTGCTGTGCCCCCTGCTTAGCTGCCACGTCCGCGGCTTCATTTTCCTCGATGTCAGAGTGTCCAGGAACCCAGCGGATTTGGACCTCGACGTCCCAATTGGCAAAATCCTTCACCAACATGCGGATGCGGCGGGACAGGGACTGCCCAGGGCCAGGGTCCTCCGTCATGATGCGGGCGAGTGCAGCCTGTGCATCCGAGAAGATCACGATCTGCTTCGTCGGGGGGGGGGGGGGGGGTTGATAAGGTCGTCGTAGCATTCGAGCAAGGCCTGATGGATGGCGAAGAGCTCGGCGTCGAAGACCTCGACGTGCGGACCGACGTGGAAGGACCGGGAGACGAAAGAGCCATTGACGTAATGGACGTACCCTGCGCCACTCCTGTCGTTGATTCTGGAACCGTCTGTCCAGAAGCAGAGCGCTTGGAGCGAGCGCTAGTTGCGCGCTGATGCTGCCGCTTCCTCGCGGGGTTCTACTACAACGTCCATATATCGGAAGTTGAAGCGAGCGGGGGGTCCAACGGTTTCGATGGCGGTAAACCCTGTACGAGCTGCTGCTCGTCGTGTTAGGCTGCGAATGGTGTCGGCAGTTTTTGATTTGATTTTAATCATACACCGTTCGAGGCCTTTAAGGCCTATGCGGGAAACTAAATCCGTTTTTCCTGTCCTCGTGGCCGAGACCACCTAAAGAGGCTCCCCAATCTCCTGCACCCCGTGACGTCCCCGAAAAGATAAGTAAATAAAGAAACACCCAAAAAGAAACAAAAAATCCTAAACCCCAGCCGAAACCTGACAGTCCCCCGTATCGCTCACACCTTCCCCTCTTATAACTAAAAAGAAAAAAAAATCGTGAAAATCAAAAGAAAAGTAATGAAAAAATTTACAATTCGCCCTCCAAGCACCTGGCCCTTCTGCCCATGCCTATACGTATCTTCTGCCTATCTCCGTTGCAGACAAAAATTCCAAGATCGCTTTCGTGAGTCGATCGTCCCTAAATAAATCCACCACCTTAAGCCTTCCTCTCGGCCTTCCCCTCCGTCCCCGTATTCTCTCAACCTCCTCTTTCAACGTCTTGAACTCCTTTCGCCAGCGGGGGCATTCTCCAAACAAATGGCCTCTGGTTTGTCTTTTTTCCGACTGGCACCACCAGCACCGGTCCGACTCTTTTTTCTTAACGCGCACCAGATGGGTGCCGATGAGGGCGTGGCCTGAAGCAAGCTGGAGGAACACAGCTGCTCGGCGTTTGGGGAGGGAGACCAATTCAGGGCGGAGTCCCCATTTTTGGCGGGGGCGGAAGGAACGGCTGGTCGCTGTTTGTTGCTTAATCCAGCGACGAGTGATAGTTGATGTCGTTTCCGTTGCGATCCGGTTGAGGTGCGCCAGGGAAGCCCACGCTGGAACAGCACACACTGGGTCGTCACACCGTTTGAGCATACGGGAGTCGCAGCGATGCTTCGACGCCTCCTTAGCTACTCGATCCGCTTCCTCATTTTCGGGTATATCGCTGTGGCCCGGGATCCAATGGAATTCCACGTCGATGCCGGAGTCAAAGAGGAGGTAGTAGGCTTCGCGGGAGATAAGTTTGGCGAGCTCTTGGCCGGGACCGGGGGTGTCAGATTCCAGACGCTTGAGAGCAGCCTGGGCGTCCGAAAAAACGATCGCTTTGGTATTCGAGTTGGGATCCCAGAAGTGATTGGAATGGAACTCCTTGAGCCCTCGCCAGATGGCGTAGAGCTCAGCGTCAAACACCTCCGTATGACGACCCAAGTAGTGCTGGGAAGAACGAAAGGCTCCGTTGATGTAGCGGACTACTCCCGCTCCCGTATGTCCCTCCATTCGAGAGCCATCTGTCCAGATGCATGTCGTGGACGTGAGGTTTCTCCAATTCCGGGCGAAGGTTTCAGCTTCAGCCCTGGGTGCGATCACCACAGGGAAGCGACGAAAGCGGTCGGGGACTGTGACATTTTCGACTGCTTCGAATCCACAGGCTTTTTCCGTGCGCTTAAGCAGCCGAGTGATAGCCGCAGCGGTCGGGGACGGTTGAGTGCCGGTCGAGGGGGGGGCGGGGCGGGGGCGAGTGAGAAGGCGTGACCGAAATTTTGCTTCTCGGCCTTTGATGAGCGCTTCCGCTGGGCGTACGGCACTTTCAGCCATCAAGAAGCCGAGTGGGGTCGTTTTGAAGCACCCCGTGACCGCTCGTGCTTGCTTATTGAGGAGCAGTTGCAGCCGAGCAGTGCGTCCCGAGCTCTTGCCTTTTAGGCGCCGGACTGCGTTAATCTCAGCGCCATACATAGCCACCGACTGGACTACCGCCTTCTGCAGATTAGCAGTGCTCCCCGGGGGGAGTCCCTGAGCACGACAAAGCCTTGCCAGACGAGCATGCTGTTGCCTGGCTTTGGTCAACCACTTTTGGTGATGGTGGTTAAGGGTGAGCTTTGGATCGAGCCAAAAGCCGAGCCAACGGATGGCTGACGAGGCGAACGGGATCTGGTGAGGACCTACCGAGACTGTGACCTCGTCAGGGTTAGCCTCTCCCCTCCGTCGAGAAAAAAGCATGGCTTCCGTCTTTTCTGTTTCAAACACCACCGCGTTGGTGGAGGCCCACCACGAGCAAGCGTTTGCGCACCGTTCCAGCTTATCGGAGACCTCTCGAGCAGAATCACCGGTCACGATCCAGGTGACATCATCGACAAACGACAGGCCTGTTACGTCGGGGACTCTTGATTCGACATGATCAGCGAGATCGGCTATATAGATCAAGAACAGGACTGGGGACACGGGGGATCCTTGGGGGAGTCCGGTGTTCGTCTCGATGGGTGTACCTGAATCGCCGCCTAGTGATATCTCGACTCTTCGATCACTCATAAACGAAGATACCCACCGCACGTAGCATTCATCCATGCCTGCTCGCCGCATTTTCCGCATAAGGCAGTCTCGATTGACAGTGGGAAAGGCCCCTTTAACATCCATCATTAGAGCGCCCGCGAGTTTCTGCTTTTCCCAAGCGAATTCAACTGCCTCAATTAAGACTGCCGCGGCGTCGACGGCGGAGCGACCTCTTCTCCCACCAAATTGCCCAGCGTGAAAAGCGTGCAGCCTCTCGGCCTCCTCCGCGATGAGGGTGGCGACGACCTTTTCTACTAACTTTCCCAGACAGCTTAAGAGAGATATGATACGGAAACTCTTCGCTTTGCGGTAGGAAGTCTTTCCCGGTTTGGGGATACAAACTCCTTTGGCAGTTTTCCAGTCGGTTGGGTGGAATCCTAGCCGCACGCAGTGATAGACGATGGAAGTCACCCGTTCAGGGTCCCATCGCATGAGCGCCTTGATAATAGGTACTCCTAACCCGTCACCACCCGGAGCCTTGGAGTTGCTCTGACCGTGGATCGAATCGGAGACCAGTTCTTGGGTCACTCGGAGGAATCCGCGTCCTGGGGGACCTTCGTTGCCACTGTGACCGGGGTATGGGTTCGGGGGGGGGAAAGAAACGTCTGCAAGCATTCGACGTTTGGCATCCTCCTCGTCAGCCTGGTTGCCGTGTTCATCCTCAAGAGATCCAACCACCGCAGCATTTCGCGGTTTGGTTGCGCGAAGGACTTTCCATACCGCTTCCCCGTTGGCTCCCTCCAAGAAAGAAACCCAACACTCTCGTTTGTGGCGACGTTGGGTGCTGAGATAGGCGTTGCGGAGGCGGTGTTCTTCCTCTATCGAACATTGACCGCGCTTGGCTGCCCTCCGTTTCCGGCCGTACTCGCTGCGTGCTGCTTTAACATCGGGGTGCCACCACTTCTTAGACCGAGCGGTGATGCGAATCTTCCTAGCGTGAGCGTTCAGCATGTCCACTAACTGTTGACGTACCCAAACCACCTCTTCTTCAACATCGTCCTCGGAGCAGTGATCGGATAGGAGCGGTCTGCGTTCGCTTCGATGGCGATAATCTAACGCCGCTTTCTGCGCTCCTTCGTCACTCTCCAGCCATTCTCCAACCGCCCATCCCCTAGTTGGGGCGTCGAAGTCCTCTGGGACCGTCACAGAGTCCACTTTCCAGATCAGCGCCTCATGATCGGACGTTGTGGAGTGATTCGGGTCATCGAGGAGCTTCGCAACTACGTGGGCTTCAAGCTCCATCGTCGTCAGGACTAAGTCGATAACGCTATGTCGGATCTGGCCCGTTTGGGTGTGGGTTTCCTTACCATCACCGACATAGCGGAGATCGAATGAGTCCATCAGATCTTCCAAGAACTGATGATGGAGTGGCCTCTCGCACAGGGGGTTCCACCTTCTGCTGTGAGCGTTGAAATCGCCAGCAAGAATAGTGTCCCGTCCTATAATCCTGCGCCAGTCCGCATTGCGTGCAGGGCGCACTCCATCATCAGTCCGCGGAGCGTCATAAACATTTACAATACGTACTTGTTTATGACCTCTGCATGTGACATCCAACACCTGGAGGTCACCTTCCCCGGGCGCAGCCAAGTCCTCTCGTGGACGAAGCTGCCACGCTGAATCCCGCCGTCTCCCCGTCAGAACCCTTCCTCCCCAGAGGAACTCGTAGGCTGGATGGCGCCAACCTTGGAAGGTCGGGGGCTCCTGAACCAACACCACATCCGCCCCCAGAGCGAGACCGCTCTCCATCACCGCCGTCAGAGCCTCACCGCTCTTTCGGCAATTTAGTTGAAGTACCGTGAGGCACTTCAGCATTGAGTGTTATCCGGCACATCGGCATCGACCATAGCGTCTGGGTCAGACGCCGTGGCTGCAGGACGGGGGGTGGAGAGGGCTGATGTGGTCTCCGTGGTTGAGGGTTCGTTTGGATCGCTGGAGGCGGAAGAGGAGGGGTCTGCTTCTGGTTGCGAGGCTTCCGCTGTAGGGGAGGCTTGATCGGAGGAGGAAGACATCTGGCGACGCTGACGGGCCAGGGCGAAGGCTTCAAGGCGGGATGGACAGTTGCGAGCATTGGCGTAGTGATTGCCTTTGCAATTGACGCAACGAGCAGACTCCTTCGAATGCTGGCACGGGAGTCCCTTGGAGGTGGAGCATCCTATCATGCTGCACTTGTGTTCCTCCGAAGCGTGGTGCTGACCACAGAATCGGCAACGGAAGAGCTTGGGGGTTTGACATTTCTCCCGAATGTGTCCCCACTTAAGACAGCCCGAGCACTGACTGTCAGGGCCGTTGTGGTTGAAGAGCTCGACACGGTAACGAGAGGATCCTAGGAGGGCGCCCCGAGCGATGAGCATTTGCGCAGCGGGGGTTCCCTTCACCGAAAAAACAGCTGAGGACGACTGAATCTCGCCCTGTTCAAAGCGCTCGCGAATGCTTCGTCTGCTGCCCAACCAACGAGCACCTGGGATGACTTCGAGCTGGTCGTGGTTGGCTTGCAACTCAAGCTCGAGCTTTTGCAGGCCATTCCTTCCTCTACCCAGAAAACGATTGAGGGGGATGGCGTGGACTTTCAACTTGACCCATTTGTCCATGGGTTTAACGTCCACCACAAAGCGGTCAACCTCGCGGATGGCATTGAGGATTTCGTTGCGGTAGCACGATATTAGTGAATCCGCTCTCACTCCCGGGTTGGTGGTAGCCGTGATCGTTCCCTTCGAGTTTCTGGAGACTCGGGCTACACGGTGGAAATGGGGTGCACCGCGGAGGTGCAAGCAGACGTTGATGGCGGCGGTGAAATCCTGGTCTGGTTTTGACGAGGGGCGGGCGCCTTCCTGACGGATGAAGATCATGCGGCGATCTTCAGCGGCGAGGTTCTTTTCGGGGACGGAGAAGTTGGGAGGGCGTTGGGGGGCCTTCAGCTGTTTGCGTGAGGGAACGATCTGCCACGCCGGAGGGGGGGGCGGGGGGGGGAGCTCGGGGAGGTTGCTGCGGAGCTTTGCGGCGTAGCATTGGGCCGCGGTGAGTTTGGACGCACGCGGGAGGGCGGGGAGGGATGGCATGGGGGCAGCCTTGGGCATGCCTACGACAACGGAGGAAGTTCTGGATTTCTCTGCCTGAGCAGACTGTTGGGTGCCAACAGGGTGGGGCTGGCGCAGGGCGGTAGACTGGGTCGACGTCGCGAGGTTTGCCTGCGGGCACGAGCATGGGCGGGCTTCCTGGAGACGTATTTGCTCCTCCAGGGCCTTCAAACGTTCCTCCGCAGCGGCGAGGCGCTCCGCCAACTTGTCCATAAGGGACACGCTGACTTGGGGGGAGGCCTGGGAACCTACCGCGGGGGCGGAACGGAGTTCGCTTTGCACGAGCGACCCGAAGGCCGCAACGTGTGCGCGTTTCTTCACGGTGCTGGGGCACGAAGAAAGGGAGCTCCCCGAGGACCAACCTGATCCTGGGGCTGCGGAGGGGGCGTCTTTACTGGGACGCGTTGGGGTGCCGGGTGCGGAGGACCCAAACACGTCGTCTTCGGCGGCGGGGGCAGGCGTGGAGACTCGGGATGAGTTGCTGCCACCGAACATGCGCATATCGGAGGTGAGGCCGAAGCGCGGAGGGGGGGGAGGCTTCATGGGAGCCATGGGCCTCGGAGGGTGGAATTCGTGAAGCCGTGAGAGTTCTCTCCGACTTCCCGATTAGGATAATTAAGCGAAAAACGTGTTGTTTTGTTAGCGTTGGAGTGGCGTGTTTTAATGGTGTCGGCAGTTGGAGACGGTTGAGTGGAGGCCGCCGGGGGGGCGAGTGAGAATGCGTGCCCGGAAGCGAGCTTCTCTGCTGCGCACTATCGCTTCAGCGGGACGGGTGGCCCCTTCAGCCATTAGAAAACCAAGGGGGGTTGTGCGTAGGCACCCTGTAAATCTAAGGAAAACACCATGAGCCGTAGTAAAAAACCGCGGGTTGTGAGTGACCGGCTATGACGCTAGTCGTGGTCACCCACGGTCACCCGCGGTCCGTCCCGTCCATGGTGCCTCCAGGATGGCCGGTCCTGGTCCTACTACAGAACGGGACCGGACGGACCGTGCCGAACTCTGCGTGAAACGTGGTTATGATTAAGTAATTGGCAATGATCTACAATTAAGGAAAAAATAATCAACATGCACGAGGCATCTATTAACGCTGTTACACTTCATAATTTTTGATATTGATTTTTAATCATACATCCGATCGAGGCCTTTAAGGCCTATGCGGGAAAAGTGAATTGGTACAGCCGTTTTTCCAGTCCTCGAAACTGAAATCTCCTAATGAAGCACCCCAATCTCCTACACTCATTCACCCAAACATTCCAACACTTTCTACACGTAAGGAGGAATAGATCAGGAAAGCGTGACCACTTACCCTGAGCACTGGGTAAACCTCCGTGAGGACAAACCCCAGTAACTAAGCAATACCTGTGGGAGCGACACGAGATTCGAACCCGTTGCATTTGCGCAGTTGCAGGGAGTTATACCACTACACTACTGGGGCCTCCCCTCTGTTACACTTCATGCCATTCCCGCGCCGTCTGTCCGGGGGGCGGGAAGAGTGATGAGTGATGAGTGGTGAAGTAGTGAAGTGGAATGCATGGTCCACAAAACTCGTGAGTTTGATGTTATATTGGTTAGTAAGCAAAGGGGCGGGGACAATCAATACCGAGTTTGAAAGTTGTGGGCTTAATTCTGGATTAACTGGCTGAGGGGGATATCGCCCTTACCCCGCTCGAAGTAAAATCATCTAGGACAGTGATGATTGGCTCAGGGCTGCGAGATCTTGATGACTGGAATCCCGTCTATAGGGCATAGAGATGTTTGGTACCCTTTCAAAGATGGCGAATGACGAAATAATGACTATATACGTTAGAGATGTCTAGAGATGTTTTCTGGCTTGGGAGATTCTGTGAAACATGGAGCATCGAGGATAAAGGATTTTGGCTATATTTGCTTGGCGGGTGATGGAAATGAGGAATGACAAATGGGCATTGTAAATTGCGAATTGTGGATTGTAGATTATAAATTTTGAATTGCCAATCATAACCTACAAGTTTTCTAAATCCCTAGTTTTATCTCAGCAAAATTCCCTCAAAAACATAATCCAATATCCCTTCAAAAACATAAGCTAAATATTTCCTCAAAAAGTCAAGAATCGAAGGTCGAAAAGAGTTTCTTAATACGATATATGAATATTTGAAGGTTGAAATCAAATACCTAGAAGTTACAATTTACAGGCCCGATAGCACTATTGATGTTGTTGTTATTATAAAGTCACCAAGTTACAAAAATAAGGGTTTAGACAATCTAGACAAGTAAGTCACGGAAAAAGTTTATAATACCGAGTAATAAAAAGCAGTGGGGCTACCATTGTGTAACGATAATGATTCCCAGAATCAAAAGCATCACTGACTCAATGGGAAAGTTTCAATGGGATGGGGTGGATACCAAGGTTCCATTATTGAACAAGTTACGATATCCGAGATTCGACTCCCGAAATTTGTTGTCTTTTGTCTACATAGAGCGACTCAGGCGAATGATAATCCAGGATGACGATTATAGCAACTTACTATTATACTGACCTATGGGGTTACGTCAAGTAAGGTTAAGTAATTCCCCATCGTGTTTTGCGGAACCTACGTAATGTATGGAATGTAGAATCGTGCAATTTGCGGAACATAAAGTTGTGTAAGCTCTGTCAGCTATGTAAGCTACGCAAGCAACACAATAAATTCCCGAGGAGACGGATGGGTGGGTGCGCACGATGAACGGAGTTTAACATTCCTGTCATCTATCTCTCTATATGTAAAATCAACAGCCAAAGCACAAGACGAACCTGGCAACTAGGGCGAGCGTAATAAACTATAGGGTACATAAAGTGGAGACTAAGGTGACATAGTGAAGGTATCCCGTAGGGCGTAGCGCGTATCCTGTAGGACGTGGGTGGGATTAAGCAGTGATCTGCGATTCGGGAAATAATGAACGATGTGTACTAATCCGGTAGATCGACTGACGTTTATTGACGCTGTTACACCATTGCACTGCTTACCCTTCTCGTACCGCCTGTCCCGGCAATGTCTTTCCATTTCAGGAAAATTCAGAGCAGTGTTCCAGCGGTGTTTGATAGGCTTTTGTTTTTTGTAGCGGGTGTAGGGATGAGATCTGGTGTTGTGTAAATTATGTATGGTGGATTGTGGATAGATATGTCTAGAGACGTTTAGAGATGTCTAGAGATAGGGAGGTTCTGTGTATGGTGGTTGTTGGAGTATGGAGTGTGGTGGATATGACTACTAGGTTTCCATGGTAAGGAGTCACAAGCGATGAGTGATGAAAAGTATGAATTATGAATTGGAGGATGTGGGTTGTGGATTGTCAGTCATAAATCACAACTTTACAAAATAATCCTACACAACATTGTCTCAATGAAATATATTGTCTCAACAGTTAAAAGTCGAGAGTCGATAGAAGCTTGAGGTGTCTCGAGATGAAAGAGTTACAGTCTGTAGGGAGGGGATTAATAGAGTCATAAAGTCACAAAAATGGGTTTAGACTATCTGGTAATAGTAGTCATGGTATATCGATAATGACACCCGTAAGTGAAGATGACATTGACTCATTGAGAAAGGAAAGGAAAAGAAAGGAATCGGATGATACCGAGGTTCCTAGTCTGTTCCACTATTCCGCGAATCACGATATCCGAGGTTTGACTCCCGAGATCTGTTGTCTATTGTCTACATATGACGACTCAGGCAAATGTTAAGATGATGATGCAGATGATGATGCAGATGATGATGCAGATGATGATGCAGATGATGCAAATGACGGTGATCACACAAAATCACACCAATTCATCACCAACTCATTTAATACTTAGGAGTTGTGTAGCTTGTGTTCAGCTCAAGCGATTCTCCATTGTATTTCGTATGGGCTATGTAAGTTGTGGAAGTTGTACAAGCTACCTAAGCTGTGGAACATAAACCCCTGAAGAGGGAGGTGCGGGTGGAGTAAGCTTTATGATTCCACGCATGGTGCATCTAGAAAATCAATAGCCAAGATCAACCCGACAATCTGGATGAGTGTAACAAATAATCTGGTTACACAAGGTACCCCATTCAGAAACTAAGGTGACATAGCGAAGGTATCCCGTAGGGTGCAGCCCGTATCCCGTAGGACGTGGGTAGTATTGAGCCGGTATCAGCAACTAAGGGAAAACATGGACGATGTGTACTAATCCGGTAAATAAAATGACGTCTATCGACGCTGCTAAACTGGTGCACTGGGTACCCTTGCCGTCCCGTCTGCCCCGACAATGTTTTTCCAGGGGAATTTAGAGAAGTTTACCAGCGGTGTTTTATGAACTTTGTTTTGCAACGGGTATGGTGATAGAATTTGGCGTTGCGTAGATATCCAGAGATATAGTACTATCATGAACTTTTGTGGATGATGGTGGACGTTGGGTATCACTACAACCGCTAGGTTTCTATGAGTGACGAGTAGTAAGTGATAGAAATGGAATTATGAATGATGGCTTGCCAGTTATAGATTACAGCCCTCATAGAATCTTTACACCTAACCTACCCAAGTTTTAACCCAAAGCTCTTCCATCAAAACAATAGCTCAAATAAAAAGAAAAAGCTTCTTAAGAGTCAAGAGTTAATAGGAGTCTCTTGATACGCAAGACTGAAAGTTGGAAACAGATACTTGCAAGTTGTAACATACAGGGCTGATGAAAGTATAGAAGTTACCACAATTACAGGGTCACAAAGTCGTACTGTTAAAAAAGAAAAATTGTTAAGACGATGACCTGCTACTTATCCCCCTCCCCCCCCCCCCAAATAACAAGGGGTGTGTGGAGGATGAGGAGGGTATTAATGGTGTAACGAAAATCATTTCCATAATTGGGAATATCAATGACTAGTGGGAAGGAAAGGGGTGAGCACCAAGGTTCTACTATTCCATTATTTCACGAGTCACGATATCCGAGGTTCGACTCCCGAGATCTAGTGTCTTTTGCTTACATAGGGCGACTCAGACGTGTAATTTACCGATGACGCCGATTCAGATGATGGTGATTGTCACAGTAATTTATCGCTCACTCGCTTGACTCTTCATAGTTGTGTTAGGCCTGAGAAATTTTCCACTATATTTCGCATAAGCTATTTAAGCTGCGTGTATATAAACTACGGGACATAAAGTTGTGTAAGCTAAGTAAGCAACACAACATAAATTCCCCAGGAAGAAGGTGGGGAGAGGATGGGTTTACAATTCCTAGCATGATGCATCTACAAAATCAACAGCTAAAACCAAGTAAGGAATCAGGATATGTAACTATGTGATCATTGAGTAGGTAACTGCGTAACCGTGTAACAATATGATACGATATGATACGATACGATATGATACGATGCGATATGATACAATACGATATAATGCGATGCGATATAATACGGTACAATTGTGGTGAACACGGAGAGACATACAGATAGAAGAAGGCACAGAATAGTGCTTATCGGTAGAAAAAAGTGTAGTGTTATGTTTTGTTCTGTGCGGTACCCTTCGGAAACTAAGGTAACGTAGAGAGGGTACACTGCATCCCGTAGCCCGTAGGACGTGGGCTGTGGGCAGGAATCCGTGGGAGTAGGCAGTGATCTGCGATCGAGGAAAGAGATAGCATCGACGATACAAATGTTTTTCTGTGGAGTGCGAGACGTCTATTGACGCTGTTACATTGATACACTAGAACCTAGGTACCCTTCCCGTCCCTCCCGTGCCGCATTAACTATGCGAATGTCAATGTCAGTATCAATGACAATGTCAATGCTATTTCAGGGGAATGGCAGAGTGATGAGTGGTGAAGAGGAATGGAATAGAATGGGTGGTGTCTATGACGACGGCTTGCTTAGGGGGAAAGGGGCGATGCTAATGAAAATACCGGGTTTGTAGATTGTGAATTAAGTTTGTGGTATATTTTTTTTTTTTGAAATGAGGCTAAGGGCTTAATTCTAGCCAAACCTGGTTTGAGGAACCCCCCCTCCCAGCGAAGTTAAAAGCTCAAGTGAGTCATAATCACCTCAGTGCTGCGATATCTCGATATCTAACTACTCAGACCCCCGTCTGTAGGGCATAGAGACGTTAAGTACTGGGTACCCTTCTACAGACACCTCCACCGATGGAGAAAGAATAGTTATCCTATAGTATGCATCTAATATACCCTACCTAATGTCCAGTCTCGACGGGATAAAGCGAAAAGCGAAAAACCTTAAGTTCAAGGAAGCTTGTGACTAGCGAGCGAGATGAACAAGGAATCCTATGCCCTATTCATGGCTAATGAATACGACGACTGACTCTAATTCCCGGGGTGATATATTAGCTATTACCATACCTCGGGACAAGGGCATGGACCGGGACCGGGACAGGAACAAGGGCTGAGCCTGAAAAGTGGGGAAGTTGGCAATTTTCAGTTGCGTCAATGAGTAAGAATTTAAGTTGCATAGCCTATGTTTGCTTATTTGCTTGTTTTCTTATTCACTTAAAAATGCAGGATAGTCACTGGGTAGTGGGTACCCGTCCAAAAACCTATTTGTTTTCGGACATGCAAGTCATCTCCCCGTATTCTTCATCAGGGCCACGTCTAGTGACGCTGTAACTACAAGTCTCGAGGCAAAAGGCAAAGAGTGAGATGGAGCAATGAGCAGCTATCCAACTCTAAAGGCCCGCTGATCCTTCTCGTATTCCAATTTCCAAAGCCGCATCATGCAGGAAAATGCAGGAACGGTGGGGAAAATGGGTACCCTTCCACGGTGACTACACACGAATTTTAAGTTTATCTCGGTTACAAGAGATTCAGAACTCCACGATGCTTGCAAAGACAAGGGATTCGAAATGATCAGCTATGTTATAATACTTCATCGATCTGTATGATAAAAGTGATATCTTGAAATATCTTTGAATATGTCGTGTGATCATTGATGACTCCAAGGCTCCCAGGCTCCAGCATTACGACAAACTATATATTTTTAAAAATATCGATTGCCGATATCCGTAGGCTAAAGTCTGGAGCATTTTGCTGGGATACTCTGGCTCAGGCTCGGGGTTCGTGATCCAATTTTCGGCAAGGCATATGTACGTATGTATGAGGCTCCAATCATCCCACCGACGTGGCATGTTGTGTATGTACCGTACGTGGTCCCGTGGTTATTCGCCTTGTCTGAACCCTGCCGATGGTACCTTGGAGACAAGCAATATCTGGTAACGAACAACTTGCATCACTGTTATGAATCCCATGTACCAAAGCCCGGGGTCATGAGGGGTGGAGGGCCAAAGCCGCACATCAAGAACAACAGAACAAGGCATCTGAAACCCTTGTCTTATGCCTTGTCAGGACTCTGCAGCTTTCCAGAGGTTCCGAACGTTCCGGGGTCGGGTTGAGAGTACCCTGGATGAAGCCCGAAAAATTATCACGAGTAAATAGCGGTGTTTAGATAGACAGAGATAGTTAGCTAAGTACCAGGAGTTCTGAATTTCGTCGGTATCTGATGCATTGGTGGGTTTAGGGGTCCTGTCTTATCATTCCTGACCGGCAAGCTTCAGTAGTTCCCGATGAGCCGCAGGGTCGTCAGATCGGGCTGTACATAAAGGTCCTGGATGAATGCCGAAAAATCATCACGAGTGATTCCCGGAATGACCCTTGTATGTACCCAGGGTGAAGTCCGAAAATTATCATGAGTTATGATTAGTGGCTTGGTTAAAAAGCTAACCAAGCGTTTGTATGCTGGAATCTCATCAAACAGCCGTCCATATCTTATCTTGGGTCTGATCCTCTAGTCACGTCTTCACCCCTTGAAATTCGGATATCGGCTTTTTGACGCAGGAACGGAATTTACCAGGTCCTGTGTTTACATAATCGAAATTCCCCACATGACCTTGTTCCACCCCTACCCCACCGGCTAAGATAGCTCGCCCGCTAAGCCCTACAGTAGGGCTGTGAGATCTTTAGTTCGTCTGGCTAAGAAAACGCGAAGCGCTAGCTTAACGATACCTTCACATTTGTTCTTGTTCTTCGGAAAATGGAAAGGTCAATGGTATCTTTAGTCTTTCTAGAATATGTAAGAAAGGCTAGATGTGCATCTATTCTTGTTTGAGCCTCATCCTTGTTTGAGCCTCATCCTTGCTTGAGCCTCATTCGATCTTGTTTGAGCCTCAGTATCATTCAGGGCTCGTTCTTGTTCGCTCGAGAATGGTAAATGAAAAAAAATCAGGGATCTGAGAGTTTCATCCTTGGCTTCAAGCAGTGTCCGAATCGGCCCTTTGTGATTTCCTGATCAAAATCGGGATGAGTCGTGTTGTATGTTGTATGTTGTATGTTTAGAACTTTGACAGCGGCCCGGGACGCTAGCGCGTATCCTTCGATTGCGGATACCCGAGTCTACACAGCCGTCGATGCGAGGTTTCGGTGCAAAATTCTCAGAACCCTCGGGCGGTCCAACACCTTCGGAACCGCATGTGCAGCTGAAAGATGCGTCCGCTCTTCCTCCAGGTACCTAAGACACTGTCAGATACCACTTCCGTTGCGCTCCCTGCGTCCAGTGCGGAAAAATACTCGGATCGAAACGTACATTTTTCAACAGTAGGTTCAATGCGATAGTGGCATGTGTTGGCTATGGCTTTATATCACTTGCATCTGCAGCTCGTCAATTATCCGCTGTCAAAGCCGTTCGTCTGAATATGGATTTTATGTAAATCATCAAAACGCATGCAGACACCAAAGAATATCTTATATGCTCGCGATCAGCCAATCGGCTATAAGATTATGGTAAACTGTAGCTAAGTCCTTCCTCAAAGATATGTGTCGTTCTATGCATCATGTGTTGTGCGTTGTGATTACGTGCTGCATTGTGCAAATATAATGATCTTCGCGCTCGCACTTTTCCTCGGGCCGATCCTCAGTGAGGTGGCTTTTGTTAAAAAATCGGCCCGAATATGCTATCCCTGCGCTGTGCGTCGCGCTTGTGCGTTCGAGGCCTCCATCACCGTACATATATGCCTGTACTCCTTGTTCTGCAGGACCTTCGTTATTATGTCAGCTAAGCAGCCTCGTGAGACGTCGACCTCATATGGACTAACCGGCTACTCAGATTACGTTGTCTGCATGCATATATTTATCCATCCTACATTTCCATTTAGAGTTCATCGCTTCCATGACAGGTACAAGTGCTATCGGATAAGGTATCAACTTTCTAATATCGGGTAGATAATGCCTGGAACTCGCAGGGAAGAAAGTGTATCTATGTCCCCTAACATCATGTTGTTATAATCCCCTAATGACCGACATGTGTATATCTTGCCAAGTGCTATTTCCTCATGCAGGTCCTCGGGTAGATCATAAGGTTTTGAGAGCAAAATTCTTGGTGGACTTGCTTGGCCAGATGAGTGATTCTATGAAGATTAAAATTTCGAATCTCCTAATCAGCAATCTTGAGTCTGTGAGAAGTTTACCGAGATTTGCACAGTAAAATAATTGATAGGAAGAAAACAGAATAACCCGCCTCGACAAACGAATCATTCTGGGCTTGCCACTTACTATTCCTGGCTGTTCGATTAACTCTAGACCCTCACACTACTTTAATAGATGATTTTTTGGATTAGCTTAGCAGATGGCGCAAAGATAGAACGAGGAAATAGGTAAGGCCGCGAGACGAGGAACAAGCTTATCCATATACCGCTATGATGATGACTCACCTGCACCACATATATACTTAGGCGCCGACAAAAGTGTTGATTTATTACAGCCCACATCATTATATTTCAACACGTCTACTGATTACAGGCAAATAAATAGCCAAAAATACAATCCGAATACAGCAATCTGACCAACTACCTAGAATTTTTATTACAGAAATAGAACCCAAAGCAACGAAAAAAAAACCTTACCATAAGTGCATTCTTCTTACGAAATTGTGATGGCAAAAAAGCGAAACTACACTCTTGATGTCAACTCCTCTGCGATGTGCCGTTGCTTCATTGCGTTATTTTCGAAAAAAAAAACACTTCGGAAGGTGTAATAGAATGTCATCTCGGCCCACGTATTAATTACAAGTCCCAACCAACTCATTGAAGTCATTCAAGAAAGTGTAGTAAAATGATGCATCAAGCTAAGCCGTGATCAGTCCCATCGTAAGTGTGACTGAGAGTATTGTAAATACTGAGGCGAAAGAGTCAATATAATCACGTGATGTACTTTTTCAAGTTTGGTATGCACGGATGCCGGGGGGGGGGGGGGGGGGGGGCTCTTCAAGAAACAAGTGCTCTACTACTCTGGTATTGTGATAAAACATTAAGAACTGTATCTAACGCAGGTTTCGCAGAGGGATTTCCAATTGCGGGGCTTCAAAGGCCGAATAAACTGGTCTTCCGGTGGAGGCTTTGATCGAGGTCGATCATACCCCGGATTCGCAAGATTTTCACCGATTTTCTCGGCTAATCCCTAGTAGCTGAGCTATCTGGCTCGACTCCAAGAGCCCGGAGCCTAAAAGCTTGCTTGCACTTCCGCCCACCAAAGCTACGACTCTGAATATTGCCCTCCTTATCCATAATAGTAGGTTATTGGTTATCCCACGTAGGTTTATCACAAGGAAAAGTGTTTTACTTACGCTTTGATGCATGAACTGGATAAGACAGCACCTTGATGGTCGTATATTGCTAACTAGTTATTCCTCGAAGTCGACCGCTACAAGACAGCTTAGCCCCGGACAAACATTGCATCCCAAAGCACCACCACGATATGCATCTCATTCCAAAAAAGGATTGGATGAGGCACAAAGTTTATCCGATTAAAGTTTATGGGTCTTTCTGAAGATCTCTTGCGGGGTAAAAGGTAAGCTAAGCTGGCTCGGTAATCTCTTCGGTGATACGGATGTACCAAATAGAGAAAGCAATCGTTGAATTTATCGTGAACGATGTAAATCTCTCATCTGCTTAAAGATGGTTCGGGTCCGATCTTATTTCTAGGTTGTACTAAAAAGGACACTGATGCGATCACTTGCGACGAAAATGACATGGTAAACATAGCTTGAGCACCTTCCTATGCGCCGACTACTGCCGTGTGAGGAGCATCGCATCGCATCGCAAGAACCGGATGTTTATCAGACACGCATTAACTGCCATAGTCAGAAACAATCCGACCGGAAACTAAAGAGCCGAGACAAAGAAGTTTTGCGTCTAGATTGATCTTCCAGATCCAGAGAAAGTGAGCTCGCTTCGCAATGCACGTCGTACCTAAACGCGCCCCGGTGAGCTGGCTGGCCGCTGGCTGGCTGCACCAAGAAACAAAAACACAAAAAGCTGACAAGACAACTACAGACAATATGCAACTTGACATAACATGATGTAGGAATGAGGAGTGAAATGCATACATTCATACAAACGCCGATGAGGCATTTGCATGGCTTGAGTTTGAGCTTGAGCTTGCGGCGCAGTTTTGGCGATACACGGGCTCGACTACTACTGTATTCACTTGCGGACTACGTGCAGCACGTGGTGATCGACAGGGCCCATCCATTCACTCTGCTCTCTCTAAGAAGCGCCGCACACAGACATCGTGACGACATTTGCCATAAGGCTGCAAGGCTATGTCTAGACCACATCAACTCTACGAATCATCAGACCGAGACCAAAAATTGCCGAGGCGTCCAATGACTTTGCTTTTTTTGTCATTCCCCGAGTTTTTTCGGAGCTCTCTTTCGTGGGAGAACCCGGGCTGGCCGAAGCTCGTTCGTAAAATCCTAATAGTAGCCTAGACTGTGCGTGTACTCGGAGGGTGGATTAGGTATTCTGCAATCCATATCATTTGAACATAGCAACAGAACAATCACAACTCTAGATATTCCTTAAGGAATATAGAGACTAAAGACATTTTGGGCTTCGCGAAAGGCAGCTCTCTGGGCATTTTCAGTGGGCTGGGTGACAAAATTCGGGCGTAGTGATACATCAGAGTGCCGAAGCTATCCTTGCACCCGAGTCCACTTGACCACTTTCGGAAGTTTCCGCTAAATGTAACTCCCAAAAACTTTGGCTTGTGTTATGTAAAAGCGACTCATCTGATGAATAGTACCGTGCATAGATGTATCGGATATATCTTGAATCAGTACCGCCGCGAGTCATCATTGTCAGCATCTCCGACATTGTGACTTTGATGCGATGTATTCGGTTCCGGTCATCGGCTCTTTACACGTTCTTTCGGAGGATAATCGTGGCTTCACGGCATTTCACAAAGTGCACATTGATGGCTTGCGGCTTGCATATTGTCTGTGGGCCAGCTATGTAGCTAGCCAACCTAGCTAACTCCGAGTCAGCGTCTGGATTAAACATCAGAAGTTCAGAACCACTACGAGTACATACCTTTTTTAAAACATGGCAACCCACCAATACGACTAGACTAGGGCGGTCACGCTACTACATCGCCTAATGATTTTTGGTCGTTCAAATTGGGATGATATCCGTAACATCAGTCTGCCGGGCTGTTGAAATGTGGTATTACTGCCGTTGATCAGTTCGGTACATGATTATCAGACACGGCAGTGGTACATTTATCGGAAAATCTTTGATTTTAGCCCTTGGATAAGAAGGTACATAGTTTTGGCGGCTGCATGGCGCTTGTCCCGGTAAACATGCGTTGCAAGGGTTTATACAGCATATCTTATGTAATTATGCATGCGTATATATTCCGCACGGGATGAACTGCACGGTACTTGGTCTAGATACTAAGCGACCGTGCAAGTGGTCTGCAAGAAAAATACACTTTTTGAACCAAATCGAACTGTCAGATCGCCGGACGGAGTTTTTGGAAAAGGTGCAATTTTCATGTCATTTTTAGACCCGTCGGTGGTCTCAGTGCCACATGGTTGTTCATCCGGACTGGATGATTTTTTTTTTTTTACAAAATCCGTGCTTTCTGACGTATTTCCGACGCTACTCCAGTAATGGTCGAAGTATTAGGAACCTAACTAAGATAGTTCATTTTCTATAATGTCTTGCAGTGATGTCTATTTGCATTGGATCTATATACCTATAAGCCAAAGGTTACACATTTATCATGGGCACTAAAAAGAGGCCGGTACCATGCAGAAACATTTGTAGTAACCTAGGAAACTCTTCAGCTCAAAAATGAATTGTGACTGGATCCCATGACGTTGTACGTGACGTGTCATTACTGATTCTCAAATGTTTCATGCAACTGCGAAAACCACCGGTAGAGGTTTAAATGCCGCAACATGAAAATAAATACATTTTATGCAGTTATGCAGGTAGATCTGTTTATTTCTTAGTAGGTTTTGAATGGCATGTGAAAACTTTGACAAGATTCCTTACGCGAATAATGGCAAGAAAGGCGCTTTATGTGGGAAATGGCAACAACTAAGTGCATCCGTGGCGGATAATTTTACCTGGGATACAACGTAGCATTGCCCTTCGCTTCTAAAACTTATTTACTACTGGCTGAAGAAAATGTTTGCACCTTTCCTAATACCGGTTATAAACTTAATCCTTATGAATTTTGTCTGCATAAACTAACGTTTGCATATCGCAGGTAACGGTGGCTTTGAATTGGAACAAGGCTGAATTTGACCTGCATCATATGATTATGTGGAGCCTTGATACTATATACCGTGTTGACGATTTTGGTTCGCACAGCCAATCGATAGAGAGGATGGGTATATCGTGTTATGGTGTAACTTGGTAAAGTTAAAGTGTTTTTTCGTCCTCCATATTCTGGGTTAATCGTTGCACCGCATTATGCACCCAGAATCTTACATAGAAGGCTGTAGTATGCATTGAAATATGCTTGCTTTTGGTAAACCATTGGGGATTTCGTAAAAATATCTACATGGAAAACTGGTCGGATAGTTTAGGAATCTTGGTAGCTCAAGGTTTTTGTTTTTCCCGGAAATGTATCCCAAAGAAGCAGTCGGTTAGTAGATGATGAGGCAAGCGAGGCGTATTGTTCTCAAACATTTGTTGAAATGACTTGATTGTGTATCCTAAGGCTTTCTAAAGTCCGTCATTCATCATAGATCGCTGTGAACTACTCTAGTGTATAATACAATAGAACTGCGCTTCGTCTTTGTTAGTCTATTCCCCGGGAATTCATTGATTCACCTCCGATAATGCGGTCCCCAATTGCGAATGACATCCGGAGCTTTGAACAGAACGACTTTGCACTTAACACAGCGATCGGAGGAAAGTGCAACTACCGTCATCTCGGGGGCAAAGTCATCAAGAAAAGTCATACTTGTAAGGTATTCACCATATCTGGAGTTGCTATCTAGTTCTGTTCCAATATGATGTTTAGATAGTGTTGATACCTATCTGAAGATCTTTACTTGATTCTTCCCGAAAGTCTATTCAGACCAGATTGTAAATTTTTTTACATGAAAGGTCTGGTGTGGCTCGGGTTGCAAGGTGTAAACGGGTGGGTATCCATGCAGAACGAAATTCTCTCGTTCGGTACTCATGACAGGCCTCGAGAAAAAAAAATTACTGACAGACTGGAATGTTCGAAGTAAGGCATGAATTGGTGCCGTTTCTTGTTGTTACGATTTACACCCCCTATTCCCCTGCGAAATAGAAACCCCTCGACTCTCGCGATCTCTACGGGTCAAAGTTGCACTCGCACCGGCTCCCGTACGCTACGGGAGCGCCATTTTAGAAAGTACCAAAAACTATCAGTGAGGGCTTGGCTAAGCAACCCTTTTGGAAAAAAAATAGACCCCAGTCCGGACGAACTCTCAGCATTTAGCGCATCAGCGTTTACGAGGGATAATTTGTCCGCTAGATTTAGCAGGCACTCCTTTCTCCTAGAGTAGCAGCCGCAGACCCTTGCGCAGGAAGCGAGACATGCAGTCCGTAGCAAAGATTGGAGATGCCTTGCTATGTTTTCTACATACAGAATTATCAGAAAAGATGTAACTATTCCCTTGCAGTCCAACTAAATGGTACACCTTACCGAAGTTTATAGTTTAGAAGATCACATATCAGCAACGAAATTATGATATTTGACGAAACCAAACGAAATAACTACAAGATATTCTTGGATATTCGTAACATCGTATTTTTTTTAAGGTTAATCCGGGAGCTTTTCCCTGTGATCTGTCGCGTTCACGCCGCACGTGGAGTGGCGCCGTTATGAATTAGCGATTAGCGCGACATCTAGGATAAGATCAAGATCAAAAGTCTTATCTAAGGTCTCCGTGACCCAAACTTTGATCCCTTGCAGATCAGCACGACGGGGGACGGGGACACTAAAA
Organism: Pyronema omphalodes; assembly: GCA_024516155.1. Taxonomy (NCBI): domain Eukaryota; kingdom Fungi; phylum Ascomycota; class Pezizomycetes; order Pezizales; family Pyronemataceae; genus Pyronema; species Pyronema omphalodes. Next base: position 276,169 of record JAJJXM010000058.1, read on the forward strand.
CGGATCGAGGTATCTCCATTCATTCGTGGGGGGTGTCGGCAACAGATTGAATTTGGGGCATGCTCAAGGAGACGAGCGCAGAAACGACCCCGCACTTTAGGGCACCAACGCTAGGAGCAAGATATCGAAGTAAGTGGTGTCTAAGGGATCAAAGACACCAGTCTCAAGGAGCAGTTGATCAATGTTTTTTTTGATAATTGCACCATACTGTAATCGAAAATAGGACATACCGCTACGGAGAATCTAGCTTAGCTGGGCACTAAGTGCCAATGAATTCAATATGTGGTTCTGTATCTTATATCTACCATTTGTATCCCGTCCCAAGTGGAGCACAACAAGACTTCCACCTCCATCAACAAATACAAATAGAGTACGGAACCCAATAACACTTTCACTATTTTCCCAACGTTCTACAAGTCACCATGGAGTCTCGAACACAAACATCTCTTGAAGCTTCTGAAGTTCCTCATCTTCGACTGGAACCTCCCAGCTCAACAGAGCTTGTGCGTTCTGACAGTAATACCAGCACTGTGGTTGGGTAAGTACTTATCTTATGTGTTTCTTTAATCGATTTTCTAACTTATGGCATAGATCCACTGTTGGGGAAAGATGGAAAAACCAGTCGATGTCTTCTGCAGCGTCCAATTCGACACTCGCAATACCACCAACTATTTACACCGTTGCAAAGCAGGATAATTCAGACATCGATGTGGAGAAGCAGGAACAGAGTATTGACGATTGGACCGAAATTGCTACGCAAGAACTCGCACAGAAGCGCCATGGATCTATTTTTCGAAATATACGCTATCGGATTATGTCAATGTACCGTCGCCTTTTTACAGTCATTTTCCTCATCAACCTTATCATTGCAATATGCTTGGCGGATAAGAAAATGGGAACGATAGATCGGATTGCGAATGCCTGCTTGGGAAATCTTGCCGCTGCTGTGTTGATTCGGCAGGAGAATTTCATCAACTATCTTTTCAGAGGTTTCGCATCTGTTCCCACGAGTTGGCCATTATGGATCCGTCGGCATTGCGCCAAAATTTATGCTTTGGGAGGAATACACAGTGGCTGTGCTCTTTTCTCAGTGATCTGGTTGGTTTGGCTTACTGGCAGTATCACCAAAAACTTTATCCACGAGCACATGGTTTGTACTCCTAGATCCAACATTCCACCCAGTTGGTCCAATTGCATGATCACTGACGTTGTACTGCTAGATTTCTAAGTGGACCCTCGCACTTGATTGGGCAATCTTGATCCTCTTGATCATGCAAACAGCGTCTGCTTATCCTATTTTCCGTGCAAAGTTCCACAACAACTTTGAAATGACACATCGTTTCGCGGGTTGGGCGTCCGTAATTTTGGTTTGGGGCCTCATTGTCAGCCTTCTTCACGACCTTCATCCCGAGATGCCTTTGGGACGAGTTCTTGTTGTTACGCCAGCTTTTTGGTTTCTCGTCGTCATTACTATTTGCATCATCTACCCGTGGTTGCATCTTAGGAAGCTGGCCGTCGAGACAGTAGTCCTTTCATCACACGTATGCCGCATTTACATTAAGGACCGCAGCTACGTCAAACCTTACCCAGGATCTTTCGTTCGGTTGTCTTCCCGACCTCTCTTTGAGTGGCACTCATTCGCTGCCATCGCAGAGCCGGGATGCCGACAGGGTGACTACTCCGTCGTTGTATCAAAAGCTGGAGACTGGACCTCCCATATTATTGCCAACCCACCTAAGGAAATGTGGTTCCGTGGCGTACCGAGTAAGTTATTGCCTGTCTTACCTCATGATCAAAGTGCAAATTTCTGACTTATCTACAGCTTGTGGTGTTCTTCACGTTGCTAAGCTATTCCGGAAGATCGTACTCATTGGTACAGGCTCCGGAATCGGACCATGTCTCGCTGTCCTAAAGGCACGTGAGGTCGAAGCTCGCGTTCTCTGGTCCACCCGTTCCCCGCGTAAGACATTCGGAGATACCGTTGTCGAAGATGTGCTTGCTGCGGACCCAAAGGCCGTCATCTACGACACCGTCAAAGGAGGAAGACCTGACATCGTTAAGATGGCGTACTCGATGTATATTGACTCAGAAGCAGAAGCAGTGATTATTATCAGTAATCCCAAGTTGACTTACCAAGTAGTTTATGGTTTGGAATCTCGGGGTGTACCGGCGTTTGGTGCTATTTGGGATAGTTGATTGATGACTTCTTTCGGCGTTTTCTAAATCTCAGGGAGTATTTCTTTATCTGTAATATCTTTGTTTTTGAGCAGCTTTGTTTACAGTCGTGTCTATATTGGCGAGTTTTTGCTTTTTCTTAGCTTGTTTTGCTTTTATTGTTCTACTTTGAGATGCGTCTATTCATAAACAAAAGTATTTGTCTATATATGTGGAGGATATGGGTCATTTAGGAAGATTTATATTTCGTAACAATAATACCATCCGCGAAGCTGTTTGGCTCGCAAGTTATCAATATAAAAGACCTATGCTCGCAAGTTCCCATCGTCATGACTTTGCTACGAATCCCATCGGCGAAGCGATAATGATTATCAGACTCCAATTGCATTGACAATATCTTTTGAGTATCAAATCCACAAGAACTATGTGCACAAAAACTTAGCGAAAGTTAACACACAACTTCATCAAAAATGTTCAAAACATTTGAATCTCATAATGGGTATCGATTGGCGCTTATTATGTAATTCACCATCGCGCCTCACTAATCCATGCCATCGCCGTGGAGTGGATCCCTGTTCTGGGCTCCTGCCAAAAGCCGGCAAACAATCCTGAATTTTTGCACGCGCAATTCGCACGGGGCATTCACTGTATAACTACCCTTAGGAATGTGCGAAATCTGTAAGCACAACCACTCTCTTTGACCTTCAACTTGCTTTTATTCCGGAAAATTGCCGAATAAAGGCTTACGAAATCATTGAAATCAAACATGGAAAATTACAGGATACATTTGACGTTCTTCAGGGCAAGGGTTCATAATCCGTGCTCATCATTGACGCTCGGCGCGGCAAAACAACCGACTATTCTTAGGGGTTGGTTGTGTTAAGTACGGCACATCCCATCCAATTCGCACATACCAATAGCACAACCACAACTTCGGAGCTTCCCGGGAAAGGTTAAATGTTCAAGAGCCCTATCATAACCAATTTAAACCATAATCTTCAAAAATATCCGATGCTTCATGGAACGCAAATGGTATTGGCATTTCCCTTTTTTATTCGGGAAAAAAGAAACGTCAACCGTGGTGATACAACATCGCGCCAGACTTTATCCTTGCACCCAAGCACAAATCATAGACAATCTGCATAATTTTCTTTTTGCCGAACTGGCAATGAAGAATTTAGGCATTCTCCGAATAAGTATCGCTCACAGTGACTGCCGATAACCGAGCTCTCAGGCCTCTTTACGATCACGTTTTCTCAGTAAGGAAAGGATCAGCTGTCGCATCCATCGGTCACATCAACACGCAAATTTATTGCGTGCGACACACACACATGGCATTATCAAATTGTTATGCGAACCAAGCAACCCCGCTATTGCGACATCTTCACGCAAGATGATATATGCGGGGCATCTCGGGTTACATAAAAGAATGTAAAGTTCCCCTCATTTATTATTTTTTTTTCTTCGTCACAGCAATTCAATCTCTCGCCTCAATTTCGAACTGCTCATATACAATTCACCATGGCACCTGGAGCCGTCGATTCAATCCCCTCGAGTGGAATTCATAACAACAAAGAAATAAGTAACCTTTATTCCCCAACAACTCCCCCTGCAGGATTTCGCACATCCGGCCAACATGAACCTCTCTTCTCCGAATTACTTCCCTACTCCTCCTTCCCCAAATCAATCACCGGACCAACTGTCTGGACCCGCTCCGATTTCGCCAACTCGGAAGACAGCGAAAAATGGATCTACCACTGGAACCCCTCCGAGCTTGCCGAGATCTCCACCGCCATCGACTCCTTCATCGCATCCAATGTCCCATTAGCCACTATCACCAAAGCCACCTTCCCACTTCCCACAGTTGGGCCCTTCCTTTCAAAAGTCCGCGAAGATCTTGTCCATGGAAAAGGATTTATTCTCTTCAAAGGTTGGCCTGTTGAAGAATGGGGAGTTGATAAAGCCGCTGTTGCATATATGGGAATCGGTACATACATTGGGTAAATATATCTCTTTATTCCCCCCAATATTAGGACAGGATCATCACTAACAACTGAATCCAGTCATTTCATCTCCCAAAATCGTCTCGGTCATGTTCTAGGCCATGTCAAGGATCTTGGCGACGACCCAACAGATATCGCAAACGTTAGAATCTATCGAACGTCCGCACGTCAATTCTTTCATTGCGATGATGGAGATATCGTTGGACTTTTATGTCTGGCTAGAGCATTCGAAGGTGGGGAGAGTGATATTGTTTCTTCCCATCATATATATAATATTTTACAACGGGAAAGACCCGATGTTTTGGAAACCCTTGCGGAACCGAATTGGTATTTCGATCGTAAAGGGGAGGTAAGTAAAGGGCAGAAAGAATATATCCGTTGCGCGATTTATTACTACTGGGATGGAAAGATTATTAGTAAATGGGATCCGTATTATGTGAAAAGTTTGGATCGGTTTGTGCAGAAGGGATTGGTACCGGCTTTGTCCGAGAAACAGCTTGAGGCTTTGAAGGTGCTCGAGGAAACTGCGTTAAGAGAGGCTCTACATATGGTTTTGGAAGTAGGAGATATTCAGGTTCGTCATCCAAGACTATATATAACAAGATAAGATCAGAGTGACTAATCATGAATCTGGTAGTTTGTTAACAACAACTTTATGTTCCACGCGAGAACGGAGTATAAGGATTTTCCTCCTCCAGCTCCGAGAAGACATTTGATGAGGCTATGGTTATCAACACCAGAGCGTGAAGGTGGATGGAAATTGCCGTTTAAAGATAGCGGGGAGATCAAGAGGGGAGGTGTGCAGGTGGATGATACGCCGGAGAAAACTCCTATGGATGGAGAGTAGATAAGATTTAAATTATGCAGAAAATCATCATAACAAATTGATAGATTGACAAGTTCAAAAGGGGATACATTAGTAGTTTACCAAGCGATTGATCTGTCGACACTTGATCTCAGGGCTACTTTGCCTCCAAGTTCACGTGATAATTTGTGAGCCTGCGCCGAACGCGGGCCACCGTGCTAGCGGGATGTTTTCTCTGATTGTGTAAAGCACTACTAGAACGCCTCAGTAATTCAGTGTCACTATTCCGTTAGTATTATTTTTCCTGCAGTATCATTATACCTTCAGTATCATTCGGTACACTATTGCTTAATTCTATTTCGGGAATCGCGACAATAAAACATCCCATGCAAATGAGCAAGTCAACGCGGCAATTACCATGGTACTCTCAACCAATGCTGGGCCTGATGTAAATGTCAACCAACCAACCAACCAGAGTTCTCCATGGTCCTGCTGGTCTGGTTCTGGCCGTGGATCGGATTGAACCATCATTTTCAGTCCTATCTTGTATGTTATATGACCAGGATAGGCAGTCTTTCAGGCACTGTGTAAAAGGCCGCCCATGGGCGACCACGGGTGACCATAATGATGGTCAGTAACTATCACTCGAAGGTGGCTGTTGGTGATCATGGTCTATGATATTTTGCCTAGAATATTCTAATCCATCACGTTGGTGAAAGCTAGACATTACTGATTCTCTGTGATGTAAAGAGATCCCTCGGGGTTGTTGATAGACCGGAAATGATTATGCTTTACCTATGAGACATATATCTTCCCCGAAGAGTAAAGACTCTTAAGAGGAAATGGAAGGTTTCCGGCTATCAGTAGCCATGCGCAGTGAAAAGAAGAACGAGGACCTGCAGTTTTTCTATGCACCAATCAAGATTGAGTGGTGAGTGGTGAGTGTTGATGTGAGACTTGCTGTGGTAGCCAAGGATGCCGAGTTTTTTCAGACGGAAGATAGAGTGTAATTTGTAAAACGTGTGAAAAGAAGTAGGGGTGAAAAATATCACGAGCTATTATGGCATGAAATACCACCAGAGATAGCCAGAACATATATACTTCAACCGTACTTTGAAAAGCAACATGAGTGGTACCCATACTCTCCTTCAACATGGCCATTATACGCAATCAACAAAACCACTGTACGGAGCCAATTTTATTGATTTATTAGATCATACGCTGACTGAAGCCTAAAAGGCCCATGCAGGAAAAAAACAACAAAATACCCAATACCAGTCCTCGTAAATTTAACCACCTTGTGAGGCCCCCAAATCTCTTACACCCATATAACCCGTCAAACAAAGTATGAAAAAGAAAAAGAAACACAATGAGAAAAAAACAAGAGAATAGAGAAAGAGTACTTTCTCAGTCTCCCCCTTGTCCTGTCATATCCTGGTCACCTCCGCCAGCATTCACCACTATGCCCTCCTCATAGCCGGCGTTATTTCCACTCGTCTTGGAGTCAATTTTTTCAAAATATCTACTACAGTGGAGAATGGAGGGTTCAGATACTTCGGTACTGAAAACAACCCTACTGCGACTAAAAAGGTTACGTCCAATTCATACATCACTGGTACTGGGAAACTTATTGACCAACCCCACAGTCCTGCCGTCACCTGCGATCCTGTCCAGTCTTTTAGTTCTTGTAGCAGCGTTCCTTGTCAACCGCAGACTGGATCGGACAACCATACGTGGTCCTGTCCGGACCGTGGAGAGCTCTGCAACCAATTGACATTAATTAACCAACCAACCAATCAATCAATCAATCAATCAATCAATCAATCAATCAATGACTAAAAATAACAACCACTTTTCCTTGTCAGAGAATGTAGTCGCCCATCATCAATTGATTACCCTATATTCTTGATCTAATCGGTTACGGCGCAGGTATATATTAATATACCACTATCACCATAAATATGCCATGTTTCATATTTAAACCCCATATTTCGACTCCCTATATTTCAACCCTAGGCTCAAAACTACCGTCTTTTGTATACTCCAGACTCCAGACTCCAGAGAACTCATATATTGAAATCTCGTAACATCAAGACAGCCGCGGATTGATGCATCAGCTGATCGGCAGGGTAAGAGTGATTTTCTATGGTGCCGGAAGCTTAGTCTGGGTACCGTGACAGGGGTCTGAGGCCTCAATAGAACCCTCCGGCGGCCACCTATGCGATATCTGCGGTAGTCCGGGTTGGGGCGGCATTAAGGAGGAAGGAGTCAAATCACTAAGAGGTGGAATGTTTATATCAATCGGAGAACAGTTGTACAGGCGACATGAGACGGAATATTCGGTGCTTCTAGAGAGGACAAAGGCTGATGTTAACAGTTTTGTTATGTCACCCCGCACAGGCCTCGCTAATAACAGGAAGCTTTGGTATCTAGATGTTGTCGCAAAAACTCAAACTCGTTTTTTGGTACGCCAAAATTATACATGTTCACAGTCCCATAAATTCATTGAATGATCTGCCTTAATATCCCCTACCTTCACCACCTATATCATCACTCACCCCACCAATGTCTCATCTCTCATCTCTCATCTATCATCTCCTATTTCCTCACCCTTCTCTAAAGATATTCTCTTCCTCCCCCCAATACCTCCTGTAGGTCTGTATAGCTAAAAACTATGAAAACATCCAAACCATCCAGGAGGTCATAACACCCCTTTTAAAATAACTCAACCTCACAACAAAAGTTCACTAGACTCCTCCTCTAAGATACATAGGGCTCGCATCTGCGACCCAATCCAACTGAACCGCACTACACCACCTTGCGAAAGGTTTAGTGGTGAAAACATATTCAAAATACATAATTGCCTCTCTCCTTTGACCAAACAAAATACTAGCCGGGTGAATAGTAACATTCTGATGACCCAACACAGTCAAGTATCCACCATCCGGTCCGGCTCTAGCAGTTTGATGGAAGTAGCCTCTCAAGAAAGCCTTCAATACTCTCTCGGCCATATCCGGAGAAATCTGCTCTCCCTTATGTTCCCAAGTCTCCGCAGTGACACCCTTCATGGAGGAGCAGTACTGGCGGAGCTGTTTTCGGACATCCAACAATGACTGCATGGCACGATGAGATACAAAGTGTTGCTCACACCAGTGCTTTTTATCGGCAATCTTGTCGGCAACGTAGCTTTCGTAAGCGCGGACAACTTCGAGAAGCATGATATGGTCTCCCTCGGAACGATGGAAGGCTTTGCGAGCTTCTTCCATTGCTTCACGTTGCTCGTCGTTCAGAAGCATGGGGAAGAGGTTATCAGTGTTCAGAGCCGCAATGACATCGACTACTTCAGACAAACAGTCTAATTCAGGCTCACCGGCGGCAATGAGAACCCTAGCAAGAGGAGGAGATAAGGGGAGCTTGGCCATTTGGTGTCCAAGGTTAGTGATCTTCCCCTTATTATCGAGTGCACCAAGGGAGTATAGCTGCTCCAGAGCTTTCTGTAAAGACTCAAGTTTTGGAGGAGAGAGGTAATCGAAGTTAACAACATCATCGCAACCTCTAGCCTTAAGGATAAGGATAGCATTTGCAACATCAGTTCTTAGAATTTCTGGCTTAGTAGACTCCTTGAGAGCGGCGAAATCTTCTTCGGTGTATAGACGGAAACATTTTCCAGGGGCCTCACGACCAGCACGTCCAGAACGTTGCATTGCGGACGAGCGGGAGATTGGGGTGATTAAAAGTGACTCTAGGCCGAGCTTGGGACGGTATTGCTTTAGTTTTGCTTTACCGCAGTCGACAACGTGTCGGACACCGGAGACGGTGATAGATGTTTCGGCGATGTTGGTGGCAAGGATGATTTTGCGGGTTCGGATGGGTGTGGGCTCGAAAACCCGGTTTTGTTGGGGCAGGGGAAGAGCAGCGTAAAGAGGGAGGACCCAGACCTGATGTTTGTTAATATGTATTTAGGTAATCTGAATATGGAAAGGAAGCAACAAACCTTGGGCATCTTGGAATCGAGTGTCAAAGCATATTCCTCAATCGACTTTTGAAGCGAAATAATCTCATCCTGACCTGTCAAGAAGACCAAGACATCACCAGGACAAGGCTCTGACATGTGAATCTGATATACTGTCTTAAGAGCTGCCTCTAGATAATCCTGCATAGGGTGAGCAGTATGGTGGATATCAACTGGGTACTGCCTGCCAGGGACCTGAAACAATGCCACAGATCCAAAGTAGGGAATAACATCGACTGTACTACTTTCGCTGTTGATAATAGTTCCAATTGGTTTCTCCTCATCAAGAGGTGGTATCGGTTGTTGTACTACCGGCTTCCTCTCCTTCAACAAATCTTCGGGATTATATCCCCCCTTATTCTTCTTCTTCTTCTTTTTCTTCTTCTTGCTTGACTCGGCATCTTCCGCTGGCTCACCAGCAGCGGCCTCCTCCTTTGCCTCTTCAGCAGCCTCCACCTCCGGAGTCCCAGGCTCAGGCTTGTCTTCAATCACCTCCTCCGGTGGCGGCAACATATTCGCACCTCTATGCTCCTCAAAGAACTGTGCCATTTCTTGAACTCCAAGAGTAGCAGACATGATAACAGCTTTCAAAGAGCCCCTTCTCTCCCCATAAACCAAACCCCTCAGAAAACCCATCGCCAAATCCGTTCCCACTGTCCTCTCGTGTGCCTCGTCAACTACAACACACGAATATTTCTTCAATAACGGATCTGCTAACATCTCCTGCAACAGCATACCATCGGTCAAAAACTTAATTTTAGTCTTATGACTGCTCTTGTTATCAAACCGAACACTATAACCAACCTCCTCACCTAGTCTCACCCCCATTTCCTGCGCCACACGTTTGGCAAGGTTGATGGCAGCAACTCGTCTAGGCTGGGTAATGGCAATACATCCTCCAACCTTGATCTCCTTGCCAGAGGGTGTGGTGACGGTTCGCTTCTTCATCCATGGTTCGGTGGCGAAAAATTGACCGATTTGTGTGGACTTTCCGGATCCGGTTTGTCCGACCATTACTAGGACGTCGCGGTCTCGAAGGCATTGACGAAGGGGCTCTTGATGAGCCCAGATAGGAAGGGTTTCTCTTTGCTTGCGAAGCTTAGCAGCCTGAGCTTTCAGCATTCCATCCTGAGGCTTGCTGTTGCCCCGCTCCTCCCCGTCGTCATCCTCATTTATAGCAGTAGCCGCGGCGGTAGGTTTCGTGGTAGTAGTCGTAGTAGCAGCAACAACCTTCGGAGCCGGTACTCCATTGAGTAGAGGAAACTGATCCTTATTTCCCTTCTCTTCAGTCTTCCTCTTCTTCACTGGTCCACCGCTTCCCAATGCAGCTCTCGCCTCCTCCCGCTGTTTCCTTAAAAGCTCAAGGTCCTCATTATTCTTCGGCAGTTCCGTGGTAGCTTTACGTTTCTCTCCCTTTTTTCCTTGGTCCTTCTTTCCCTTCTTGTCGGTGGTGGGTTTCGAGTCTGTGGTAGGTACCGGAGTAGGTTCCTCGCTCTTCGCAGGCTTTTCAGGTTTAGCAGTACTAAATCTTCCCTCAGCAATTCGCTTTGCCCACTCAGCACGTTTCCGTTCTTCTTTCAGTTGACGATTCGACTTTGGTTTTTCCGTAGGTTCAGTTGCGGAGGTAGCATCGGTGGAGGAAATTGCGAAAACATTAACTTTTCCGTTGGCAGGAGCTGAGGCCGAAGTGAGGCCATCTTCAAAGAGTGGCATTGCTGCGGTTACTGGTGGGTTCGAATTGGCGAATTCGAACTGTAAGCTGCGACGAAATCGGGCCAGAAATTTCGCGAACTTTTCGAAATGCGCGTCAAGTAAAAGTTAGGCGGAAGCTAGGGGTTTGGGTTGGGAGGGGACCTTGCAGGGTTCTGCATCGACGCGCTCTGCGCATATTAGCAAGGATTAAGGATGTGATATGGAATTTTGAACATGACTGGTCACTTGTCTGCGAACGTTACGCCATGAATGTAATAATCTGACAAAAAGTCCAGATTCAAAATTTATTCTGGATTAAATAAGAGTAGCTGCTACATTTGTGGTGTCATCGTGATAAATATCTAGCTAAAGGGTCAGAGAAAGTGATTTGCATTATTACAGTAAATCATGGATATCATCTAGCATCTATCTACGAACACCTACAAAGTAATAGTCCAGATTAACTCCATGTAGATACAACTCCCTAGCTCCCCCACCCTAAAAGCAATACACAGTAATAAAGAGTGACGGTGGTCAATTTAACACTTGAGGTTAATTCCCTGTCTCTTTTCCTCTTCACGAATCTCAAACATCACTTGGACACCGACAAAAATCGCCATCATCGAGAAAATGATGAAAGCTGCTCCTCCATAGGATCCGAAAACACCTGTAAACCGAATATTAACCTCCTGGTCACCTGAAATCTGATCCAACCCCCCGGGGAAAACTTACCATCAACCATGGTTCTCAGTCCATCCAGCCCAATTGCAAACCCAACCAAATTCGCCGCCATCATCATCAGCACATTCGCCACACCCCCGAGAGCCGCCATATGCCTCGCAAAAGTGACATTACTCTGCCATCTTCTAGCAATCTTATGCCCCACAATTTCTGGTATAACAAACAGCACTACAAGCCATCCCCAGGCAAGTAGCTTCAAACTAATGTCATGCCATAATGCAACAAACGTAAAAACTGCTGCCATGTTCATAACCGGTCTCTTAGCACCTCCAATGGGAATATAAATATATCTCACAATCCACCTATTGAAACTTCTATGCCACGCACGCCAAAAGGCCAAAGCACTAAAGTTGTTGGACATGCAGCGGAGCATATTCTCAGGAGGGTCAATTCCGTCAACAAGACTCCAAAGGCGGAAAAAGCGCCAGGGGATGAGAAGCTTGAGCCAGATGATGTGCAGGTTAAAGTAACCGATCATGGCAAGTTGGGCGGGAGTGTCGCCGGCCCAGGATCCGCGGGAGGAGGTCTTTGAAATAGCGACGACATAAATGTAGTGCAGGGCAAGCTCCATAGTTAGAATGGCGATAACGAGTCGGACAGCGTATAACAAGCGCCGGCGAATGGTGAGAGTCGGAGTTGAGTATTTTAGCTGAGTGACGTTAGTCACGATGCATTTTCTCCAAATGGAGCTAGGACACTCGAGTGATAAAAAGTGAAAAAATAAAATACCTGGTGAATGAAATCATTGAAGGTCAAAATCGGACCAGCCAAATATAGGGGAGTGTATAAAACATAAGCCAAATAATTCAGCAGATTATATTCGTCTGGTCTAGCAGGAGTATCAATTCTATCACGTTCATTCATGTGATAAGGATCCGCATTTTTTTTCTTTTGTTCAATCAGCCGTTCTATTTCTTCTTGATCGCGATCTCCATTCTGAAGTTGGGCCTCTGAGTCGCCGTCTGAGGTGAGACGACTCACCTCTAGTACGCTTCCTTCGTCTTCTTCGCCGGCTTCAGCACGGCAGGCAGCCCAGTAGTGGTCGAGGTTATAGGAAATCAGCCGTAAGACGGTAACCTTAAAGGAAACCTCCCAGCGACGTAGTATTCCTCCGCCCATAAAATGGTCCATCCAGTATCCAAATCCTGCTCCCTCCCCGGCCACGAAAAATGGTAGAAGATCCCGGTATCGGTAGCCGGAGTAATATTCGTTGGCAAAAAGAATGCCGATGTTGAAAACCCAAGTGCAAATGGGAACCATAATCGACGACGGGTGAAAGAAGGAGATGGAAAAGTTTACTAGAAGAATAACAAGAATCTTGATTACACTGAGGGAATGTAATGCCGTTAGGAAGATTAGCGCAAAAATAATATCAAAGATCTTTCGACGGTTAAGGTTATGCGAGGCATAATAGGAGGACGTTGTTGGCGGTGTTGGCGAAATTCGGGAATATACGACATTGAATATGCGTCGGAGTACAGAGTGTAGAACAAGAACTGCAAAGAGAATTGGGATGTTGTTTCGGAAGCTTTGATATTGAGCGTCCGAATTGTCGACTTTTCGTCCGGGAATCCAGCCGGGGGATAATAGATGCTTGTATTTGGGAAAGTTTGGATGTGATTCTACGCAACTGACAGTTAGTTTCCGAGATTGAGCTTTGGATGAGTTTAATGAATGCTCTTCCTCGCCAAATACACACCTTTGCTGACGTCAATCACAACCTTGAACATCAATGGTACCACAACTATAAACACAATGTAATAGAAGAAGAACTCCAATGTGAACCATTTTGACGGTTTCGACTCTTCGCGTAGCTTTCGACTCGCCGGGCTTTCGTTTTCAGTCGTTGACGATGCAGATATTGAAGGCTGACGACGACCATGGTTCTTTGGTGGTGAGGAAGAGCGAAGGGTGTTGGCTGTAAGACGGTAGTCTAAGGTATCTAGAGAGAAGACCTGACTGAATGCAGAAAACAGTCGCATCGCGATGGATCGACGGACGGGGCGCTGCTGCTGTTGCTGCGTGCGGTAAGCTGTTGATGCAGTTGGTGACGATAGCGTGACACTGGAGCCTTGGAAGTGGATTTCGCAATGACGGTCTTGTCGCTCGGGTCGTGAATTTCGATGTCTGCGGCTGACCGTTGCTGTCACGACCGACTTGGTCTCGTCGGGTTGTCGCGTTTTGTCGGATTCCCGCTCGTTCCGACTATTCAGGAGTGGCCAGGTTGCCTGTCTGTCTGTCGGCAACTCGAGGTGGGCATGCACACGGCAGCTGTGTGAGCACTAGCAATTGATCGTCTCGAGTGAGTAGTTGTGATTGAGGAGTTGAATTGCACGAGTAGAGCATGTTTGTTTATCTATATATTTGTTTGTTTGTTTGTTTGTTTGTTTAATTGTTTAATTATTTGTTTAATTATTTGTTTATTCATTTTAATAATACACCAATTGAGCCCTTTAGTAGAGCAGAGCATTTACAGCAGCGAAGCTCGAAATCTAAGCGCGGAAAGTCGTAGTGGTGGCGGTGGTCCCCCACCTCGACAAGAGACGGGAAAATCAGAGAAGAAAAAAAATACGCGAACTCTGGTGACAAACTGCTCAGCGTCCCAGACACGCTCTCGCGACAAGAAGACCAAGTGAACAACTTTCCGCTGTCAGAATATTCTGAATATACCATCACCACGGCAAAACTTCACAGCGTCGATGCATGATTGACAGCACCAACGCACGACTCTCAGCACAAACCACTCACAGACAAATACCAAACTCAAAATGAATAATGCATTTCGCAACGACGGAGCTTATCCTCATAACCACCAAACCGCCGCCTTCAATCCACCGGCAACATACACGCGACACCCTCTTCCGAATCCTACACGTTATGCCCGTCCTCAAAACCCCCATCCCACTTTACATCATCCTCTCCCACTGAATCCGAACCGCCCACCAGACAGCCTCCCACCGGTCAGTAGATGCTGTTGGGCTGATGGAGAAAAGCTTTGCCTCTACACATATAAGGGCAAACGAGACCGTCGAGAAGAAGGGTTAATGGTACCTTGCCCTTGATAACCCACACATTCCTCATAGAACTGATTGCTTTGTAGAGCCATACAATCGGTTCACATGTTGCAAAACTACTACCTAAGGATTTCCCATTTTTGTGCAGGTGGCACGGCTGCCAAATTTATATCAACAATCCGCTCGATGTTGTACACCATATTGCGGAAAATCATATCGGTACCACCGAAGCGAAGTTTGGGGCTTACCACACAATTCTAGAGTCGGTTGTGAAAGCATACCAGCGGGATCAGGAATTAAAAGATTTATCACGGTCAAGGAGCGAAGTCAGTGTAACCCGCGACCCATCCCGCGACGTCAGCAGAGAACCGATGGGTAGACAACCGTTACCACATCGCAACCACCACAACACACCACCAACGCATCCGCCTACGATGCCCCGCCACCAACCCAGACTGTCGAACTCTAGTCCCTCATTTGCATGCTCCTGGATCAATTGTAACTACATTGGTTCAACCTTAGAGCTTGTCGCCGTAAGCTCTTCGATCTTCCTTCGCCATCATCTACATACTAACATACCCAGTGTCACGCGGTATCAACCCACGTCAGTCGTCGCGCTCAAGTAGCTGCCCACACCTGCTGTTGGCTAGGGTGCGAGGACATATTTAAAACGTCCCGTGAGCTGGCCGACCACATTTCCGTCAGACATTGTGCTGTGCCAGTTAGAACAGGCATCTGTCTCTGTGGAGTACCTGTCAATAAGAACCTCCTCGCGTACCACCAGAAGGTTGTTAGCCGCTACAATATATTTATTTCTTGCTGACAAAAGCAAAACAGAGTTGTTCAGTTATGCAAAATACCTCCGTATCTGTTGCCACATCACCGCCACCACCAGCTCCTCCTGCGCCCGTTACTCCAGCATCTAAAGACCCCCGTTTGGATGCCTCTCGATCCAAGCCGACTCCAATCAAGCCTGAACCAATTCCCAATGCAAACGAACCGAGAAAGCGTGGGCCAGCTCCAGATTTCGAAGAGCCTGCTCACACACGCCCTCGATCCTCTTCCACGGCCACGGGAGCTGTAACTACTGCTGATCCCGTACCCCCAGAGAAGCCAATTAAAAAAGAGCCTTTCTCTGACGATTACGAGTCGTTAGAAGGATATACAACCCCCGAGTTTGAGAACCCCCCACAGTTAAAACTTTTGGAGCAGCAGAGAGTTGAAGCGGAGACTAGAGAACGGGATAGGCTACAGAAACATCAAGCTGAGATTGCGTCACGGAGACAAGAATATATAGAGAGGAAGAAGAACAGAACTGAGGGTTTGAAGAGGGATAAGGTATTGAGCCAATTGGAGCAGACTAAAGAGAAGGAGCAGGCAGACAAAAAGGAGACTGTAACCCAGAAGGCACAGCAAGAAGCGATTGTACAGCAACAAGCAAAAAATGAAACCACACAGCAAGAACCAGCGCCAATCGTTCTTGGTCTGGAAATTACCGACAAAGGACCCGATCCCGCTGCAGCACAACTAGAACAAGGGCACAGCGCAAAGTCCAATGAGCCAATAGAAATAGACGATAATCCCCAACCTCAAGATTCTAAGAAAAATCAAGACATTGTCGATCTGATTCAGGAACAAGACGAGATCAATACCGATACCCCTGTGGCCACTAGTGCCGAGAAGCTCCAAGAATTTGCTTGGAAGCTTGTAAACCTCAGCAATAGAATCCAATCCGCAATCGAAATTTTACCTGAGGCCTATATTGACGATCTTGTGCCGGAGTTAGAGAACGATTGGGCTATCGCTGAAATGGACACGATGCTCGCAGGAATTATTGCACGGTATCAGAGGGGGGCGGATAAGGGATGGGTAGCCGGGGATAGGTGGAGTAAGCGAGCTGTAGTCCGGGGGGCTATGGGAGCTGGGGTAGCTGAACATCCGGAGGAGAAGGCAAAACAGCTAGAGCAACCGGAACAGCCAGAACAGAATCAACAGTTGCAGATTGAGAATCAATAGGAAAAGCTTCTGGCAACATATGAACGGGATCTAGCTAAGAGAACGGTTACAAGGGATGATCTGCTGAGAACTCTATGACTTGTCATAGTATAGGTGGGAGTTTTCATTGAGTGTTTGAGAATGTTTTAAAAGGTTCTGGCTACAAGCACAGTTATGATGGATGATTTACATAGAATCGTATAATTTTACATAGCATAGGAAGGGGTTTTTATTGAGTAATCGGCATTGAGAAGAGTTGCGTATGGCATGGGTTCTAGGGTTTCTTAGTTCACATACGTGTCTAGAACCCAATGAATCAGACCCCTTTGTTACTTAACAGTCTATTCCTCATATTCATTGCCCAGGTTTCATGCGGTATGACAAACTTGGGTAATATATAGGGTTCCAGATATCTAGTCAGGTGGTATCTTGGCCCGTTTCACCCGTTGTATCCGCTATGTATTAATGCTCAAAAAGTAAAAGATAATTCATTTAACGTTAGTCGGACTGAAAAGGTGGAATGTGTATAGTAGAACTACAAAAAGCTTCCATGATTTGAGGGGGATCTTGTGGAGAAATAGAGGTAAAATAAATCTCAAGACGCTGTTCTGACTAGGCGCCTGGAACTATGAGATTTTCACTTATCTATCCGCCGCATATCAGTGTAATCTCCCGTTCCGTCTCGCGACCCACTGTAATTAGCCACCGATAAATTCAGCAGAAATCCTTGAAAATTATATATACTCACCCCTGATATTCCATGTCATGTGAGTTTCGGTAATCTCACTCGCATTGGAAGCCTACTCATGAAGCTATAAGACTTTATTCATTCTTACCGGTGATAATAAATAAGGTTACTCTTGTAATCTACCTTCATCTATGTACCTACCGCTTTAATATACCAATCATGAAATCTTGGAATCATATAATCGGATGCCAACTTTGAGGCTAGTACGGGCTAAATCATTTCAACCTATGGTGCAAAACTTATCAAAAATTACCACATATATATCATATATACTCCAAACCAAAGATACACCAGAATACTTTTATTAGATTTATAACCTCCCATCCAGAGTATGGCTGTGCTGTGCAGTGTTAGTCCGAAGCAGACTTTGGTCATTATCTACATCACTTAATAAAAGTCTCGATGTACCATTGATAAATAGGGGAATATCACATTGATTTGATTTTTTGTGGGCTTTTGGGATTTTGGGTAAATTGTGTAGTGATGTATATAGAACATAATTTAATTACGCTAAGAGTGCTATGAGCTGCGTGCAGGTCAATGTTTAAAAACAGCAGGCAGTGGAGACGAAGAGCGATTGGAATAATGCAAGGGAGTGATAGGCAGTGACTGAGATTTAGGAGTGGATTATTATATATTGATGGAAATCATGGTGTTTTGGATTGATATACAGCTATTATAAATTGAAATCTAGCGGGGTTACTTTTAATAGACTATTCTAATCAATCCACAATAATCGTTCTTAAAGCAACCTTCAAGATTGACTGACACCTCGAGTCCTCGATATATCTTACTAATTTAATGGAAACTACTGCTATAACATGATTCTAGATGTAATAGCAGCCATAAACTGGGTTTATTATCTTGTGAGATTAGGTGAATCATGAAATCCATATGTACAATACGAGGTTACTAAGGCGATCAAAGTCATACTTGACATTAGAATTGTTCGTTGCTCCCGCCAAAATATATTCAAGCTTAGTTTCATAACGTAAAAAGCATGGGCTCGGATTCAGTGTAATGTAAAGGTGCTCCTAGGCTGGCAACAAGCCTGCAGTAGCCGCAATGACGGTAATATTATTCTTTCCCCAGAAGCCCGGACTCTTAGACCAATGAAAGGACGCCTTTTATAGCTGTACCACACGTTTTCCAGTCTAGGGCAAGGTACGGTTTGGGGGGTCATGGATCTGTGGTTTATTTATTGAATCATACACTGACCGAGGCCTAAAAGGCCCATGCAGGAAAAAACAATAAAACACCCAATATTCGTCCTCGTCCTCGTAATTCTAACCACCTTACGAGGCCCTTCGATTACCTAAACCCTTGATATCCACCCAATTTGAATAAAAACAACAAACAGAAAAAAAGAAAACATCAACACCGGAAAACAATAGTAAAATAAGTCACCGAGAACCAAACCTTCGTTTGAATTTGATTCTGAGAGGTACCTTTATGGTATTCTACTCTTCTTGGATCTGTTTGCTTTATTGGGCCTGGGTGCCCCGTGTATAGCGAGTGCTTCATGGTGATTCAATTAGCACAGCAGTGGATAGCATAGCTTTTTGAGAGCAGATTGCAGAATGAGAATGAGAATAGCTGCATGGCTCAAGGTACAACTTTTGATTATTTACATATTTTTGCTTGTGTATCATTTTTTATATCTGGTAGATGGCTAGTATTTGGGAAAAAAAAATATAGAAATTAAGATGAAGAAAAGAGAAGCATAGCAAGATTCAGAAGCGAATCAAGAACCCCCTAAAATTTATAGCAGGACAGCTTGAAATAAAAAATCAAAGAAAAAAAAAAAAAAAAAGAAAATTAAAGAATACAAAAAAAACAAGGAGGAATGAATATTCGATGGCGTCGTTGGTTGCCCAGGAGGTCATTATGATGAGAGATAAAGGTGGAATTATAGTACATAGGTGTAATCTATTGTACGTGTTTTGAAATCAATTCTTATGCTTCTAAAATCAAGGGTATTTGTGTTTGGGATAAATGATAGGCAGGAAGGCACGTAGAATGCATAAGCCGTCTCATTTTGTTGTGTACCTGGTGTCGAGTGGTCGTCAGGATAACCCAGTGCCTTATCCGCTTATAATTCATTTTTGGTTTGAAAAGTGAACATCAGTTCCAAAACCCTGAACCCTATGATTTCAACGACTCAATAGGTACTTCAAGTTTGTATAACGAGTAGGCTCAACAGACTTTCTCGTTAGCGTAATATTGACAAGCCTTGCGGAAAGCCCTTTTAAGTGAGGCACTCACTCGTAACTTCCTAAAGCCTAGTACAAGATCCATATTTAGAGACGGACACGCGCCGCAGAGTTGTATGTACGCACGCATGTAGAAGATGGAATCAAAAAAAAAAAAAAAATCACGCATGAAACAGAAATTTTATCAGATTTCACGTCATACTTGAGCGATATCTAACCGATAAGGATCGGATATCCCCGCTTTTCACTAGGAACACGCCGCCCGTACTCCGTAGCTGAGATCTAAGCTTCGATTTTGTTTCTGCATAAATGTGGATTTCGTTTGAATAGAGGCTGGCACGTATTGGGATTCTTCTCGAATTTTATGATCTTGTACTTGAGCCTTGGTGAACTTTGCGTGTTCGAGATATGTTCCCATGTGTTGAGTAAACTTACATACTTAGAGGCACATTTGTATAGCGTGAACCTCACGCAGTCCAAGCCTTTGGCATATATAACCCTCCAGTATCATAAGGGCCTGTTTGGTGGTACGGAATACGCCGTAGTACACGCTAATACATGGAAATACATAGACATTTGTATTTTCCGCGCGTTTTGCGGGCCCGTAGACAGGGACAAGAATACATTGTATTCGACCTGATTTTGTATTCTACCCGACCCCTAAATACATTTCGTGTACCACAGAGTATCACAGAGGACAACAACGAGCAAAAATTTTCACCACCACCACTAAACCAAATGAAGCAACGCGACCCAAAAAAAATCGCGTAACAGCCACCGTGACATCGCCAAATGTGAGGCCGCGATAAAAACCATTTCCACAGATCTTCAACCATCAGTCGCCAATTACATCTCCACAAATCATGCAAAACCATTGACAGCTCATATTTGATGTTGCCAAACTTTCTCCCGAATGCCTAATGATGCGCATATGTATAGGCGACGTGCATTGATGGGGAGCAGTTGATGGTGACTTCAGAGGGTAAACGCGTTCGGAATGCCAGATGGTTGGTTGTCGCTGGATGGAATGTGGCTGTAGAAAGTGGCTTGTGGGCAGAACCCACCGGTCCTAACAGGCGCTGTCTACAGCTGTCCTCGCGCCGCAAAACGATTTTTCCTAGCGCCAAATACATGGTATTCATGTATCGTGGTACTGGGACCTAACCTTGTCTACGGGCAATTTTTGAACCACAATGTATTTTTTACCGCCAAACAGGCCCTAAAAGCTTGACGAGTGGCCTGGGCCCTCTGAATCACGAATTCGAGGTTGGCAGTTGTTTAGGGTTCAGTCGGTGTGATTTGGGGCCAGTTTCCTGGGGCGTCGCCTGGCGACGAGGCTCCAAAGAGGGGTAGTGTGAGGCATCTAAAACTTGGCGATACCTGCGCCATCACAGGCCAATCAAAGGAAGGCCACCAGCTGCAAGACGTTCGGGTAACTGGCATATGCAACTACCCTCACACCCCGCCACAGTCCATTCCTTTTTTTACTTTGCTGCCCCACTACTTTTCGGAGAGTCATAACTTCACGCAACAAAACACCAACCATGGCTACGGTCGTGCTCGGAAGTCAGTGGGGTGACGAAGGCAAGGGCAAACTTGTCGACGTCCTCTGCGAGGATATCGATGTCTGCGCCCGATGCGCTGGAGGAAACAACGCCGGACACACCATTGTCGCAAACGGAATCAGCTACGACTTCCATATCCTACCTTCAGGTCAATTTCTCCTTCTTCCGGCTGTGGCACGCGAACTGGCACGTTTGGTTTTCCCGCACGAGTGCGGGTTACACAGGGTCGCAGCTTGGAGTTTTTTGTGTAACATCGAGAAATTATGGGTTGCTGATTTGTAGCAACAAAATAGGCCTTGTTAACCCCAAGTGTTTGAACCTTATTGGAACCGGAACCGTTGTTCACGTCCCCTCTTTCTTCGCTGAGTTGAAGGCGATCCAGGACAAGGGACTCGACTCCACCGACCGCATCTTCATTTCCGACCGTGCCCACCTCGTCTTTGACCTTCACCAGTTGGTCGACGGACTTGAGGAGGTCGAGCTCGGCGCAAAGAACATTGGTACTACCCGCAAGGGAATCGGCCCAACTTACTCCACCAAGGCCTCCCGCAGCGGAATCCGTGTTCACGAGCTCTTCGACTGGCCTGTTTTCGAGCGCAAGTTGCGCCTTCTCGCTGACGGTTACAAGAAGCGTTTCGGTGACCTTCTCGGAGACTACAGCGTTGACAAAGAGCTTGAGCAGTACAAGGTCTACACCGAGACTCTCCGGCCATACGTTGTCGATGCCGTTCCCTTCATGCAGAGTGCGGTCGCTGCCAAGAAGAAGATTCTTGTTGAGGGTGCCAATGCTCTCATGTTGGACATTGACTACGGAACTTACCCCTACGTTACCAGCTCTAACACTGGTATTGGAGGTGTTATCACCGGTCTTGCCATCTCTCCTTTCAACATTAAGAACATTATTGGAGTTGTGAAGGCTTACACTACTCGTGTTGGATCCGGACCTTTCCCCACTGAGCAGTTGAACGTTTGTTTTCCGCCTCCTCTTCTTTCTGCATGCCTAACATCTTCTAGGAGCAAGGTGAGCACCTTCAGTCCGTTGGACGTGAGTGGGGTGTTACCACTGGACGTAAGCGCCGTTGTGGATGGCTCGACTTGGTTCTTCTCAAGTACTCTACTGCCGTCAACCACTACACCTCATTAAACATTACCAAGCTCGACATTCTTGATGGATTGAAGGAGCTCAAGGTTGCCGTTGCCTACAAGATTGGTGGTGTTGAGCTTGAGTCTTTCCCCGCAGATCTTGGAGTTTTGGCCCAGTGCGAGCCCGTCTACAAGACCTTCAAGCCTTGGTCTGAGCCTACTACCGGATTAACAGAATACTCCCAGCTTCCTCAGGAGGCTAAGGAATACATTCAGTTTATCGAAGACTTTATCGGTGTTAAGATTGACTACATCGGTGTTGGTCCTGGAAGAGAGCACATGCTCAGAAAGTAAGAAGTGGTCGTGGAGTAGAATTATATCCCGGTTGTTTGTTTTAGAAGCACAGGCGTATGGATAGATATGTAATTGATTTCTTGCAAGCCAACTTGAAAATCCTTTGTGGGACATGGTTGTAATGGCATACTTAATAAGCCTTGTGGCTGCGCGTGAAGGTTTCCAAATGCCGCCTATCATTCTTCTACGTTCGTGACTCCAAAATCTTGCAAAGTATTTCCAGGCGATGATCCCTTTTTACCGAGCGGTACTTCTAAGGACATCTATTTAGCCCCCTGCGTTTATCCCTCTTCCATGACGTATTAGGTGGACTTAACAAATCGCGCAATTTTGCAAACCCTGTGCCTCCTTATCTCAATTAATCCATGTGAGGTGGGGTCGTAATAACCAGACCCTTGGGATCGGATCTTGCAGGATTGCGCAGCCATGCGACACCCCTTTCTGACTGCCTTGGGTGGGAAAATGAAGTGGAAAGGAAAACACAGGTTGAAAAAAAGGTTAGAAAAAATATAGCAACACCTCGTTTCGATCGAGGGACCTCCGGGTTATGAGCCCGGCGCGCTTCCGCTGCGCCATGTTGCTTGATAGTGCTTCACATGTAACAATAAAACCATAACCCAAATTACAATAGTGCTCTTGACCCGTTGAATTTTACCTCAGAGAAACCTTCCGCTGCCGGGCTTTAATTCAGGCGGTAAGGTTGATTATTCGTGCCAAGGTGGTGCTAATTCACCGCCTTGGCACGAGTAACCCTGGACCCTGGTCACAGTCGACATAACCGATCATTATGTATCACTCTCGCTACAGGGCAGTTACTGTTACACAGCACATTAGGGTAAAGACACGGCCGCTTGCTATCTCTGTTGAAGTTGAATTTGCTATTCACACAGGGATTAGATATTTGTTTCTGGAACGTAGGTTCATTGTGCGTCTGCATCATTAGATACATAACATAATGGCGTCGGTAGCATACATACAGGAAGGGCCGAATCTGCACTTTTTCGGAACTAGGGCTTTCTATTGTTTGGTTATTTGATGGTGATGGAAGTTTGATTGTGTTGGATTGGATGCAAGCTGCATGGTTTCATATGGAGACGGGATCATTGGATTGTATACGCTTTGTTTTTTCTCCTGTATTCATTGGTTATGTTCATTGATAATTTGTGAATGATGGGCTTGGAGAAGATGGATTTTTATTTCGCGATGGATATTTATGCTGATCCTTTTTGAGCTTTGGTGTGGGTTTAAATATAATTCGTAAGGCTTGTAGGATGATGAGTACTGGGTAGACTTAGTGGTAGAAAATTGTAGCGTTTGAACGGTGTTATTACAACCTTTTTTTCTCGACATCTTGATAACCAAGTAGAATTCTTGAAACATGCGTATAGTACCACGATCAAGCAAGAGATATATGTGAACAGGCTCTGCATACTCCTGGGGGTTGACCACTGGTAATGAAATTAGAATGGTATCCAATGATGGATTTTGAATTCTGGATTACAATTACGTTGTGATGTAAACTATACATTGAGTCTTGCATTCTGTCATAAAAATACAATTCCTCAAATTACCACCTACCCCTATATTTATAAATAAGATAAGCATTGATGGTTGATTATGATCGAAATTATGCCAACCTTCAGGTGTCGAAAAATGATATATCTATTAAGATCCGTAATGATTGGAAATTATGCATGCTTTGTCTATAAGACAGGTCCGATGTGGCTATGCGATTGTTCTTTCTCTTTCTTTTTTCGACAGTTTAGTAGCTCTTGACTGACTGAAACCACAGCCTTGAGAACTGACATGTATTAAAACAACTAGCTTTGACAACTTATGTATGGAATCTCCTCCAATTATCTTTCATGGATCATAAAGATTATTACAAGTTTATGAATAAGTCAACAATGTCTCGCTACAATCAAACACCGCGCTTATTTGGCTTTGTGATTCTTGCCTTAATCTTGTTTTCAGAGGTCGGAGTATGATATCAAATCCAAAGGCATTTGGATATCGTACTATTAACATCGAGCCCTTTCGAGCTCTATCACGGCGTTTGCTTATCAAACCCAAAATTTCATATCTCAGTGTAGATAACTTTTAGTCTGAATCATCTTTGGGAGTAGTGCAAAAAGGAGCTCTTCATAATCACACTTTAGGGCGGCGATGCCAGTCTACCAAACCGCATCAACTATAACAAGAGAAAGAAGTTTGATAAAAATAGAGTGGTTCGTAGGGCGAATGCGAGAGGAAACCTGCAGTATGTACCTCTTTGTCTTGAATTAATCAATCTGCATTCCGTAATATTATAGTAACCGTATGTCACATGCCAAATCACTTCCCCTGATCATATGTATTGTTCCCGGCGTAATGTGAGGCGAGGTAAAGTATGTTTCCTGTTTTTTTTTTCTTCACTTCTTTCTTTGTTCACTTCGTAGACAGATGAAAGAAATTGAATCATAAGATAGAAATTCTATGTGGAGAATCTGGGATATAATAAAAGATAGTTTTCTGGGAGTGCGAGCTGTTTGTTTTCGCATTATTCGATAACTGCTCCTACGATCATGTCACTTTCTTCCAGGTTGGGTTCCGTTTCGTGGGAACTTTGGACGGGTTTTAGAAGACCCGTTCCAATTAGCAATCAGCTGATCCCTGCCAACTATATTCGATGTAAAAATATTTCGACAAATAGTGTGTCGCCAACCTCCGGTTCGACCTCGCGCACAAAGGGTTCTCGTAAGGCCTCAAATGATATATGGGCGGATTTTTCACGCGATGGACTTGGTAAGTATTTCCCCAGCGACAAAGCGTATTTTCAGGAGCTAAGTCCCTCGTCAGCTCTTCCAAAGCACAGAATAAGAGAAATACTCTCAACTGAATCCGAAGGCCCAAAAAGGGTAATAACATCATCACGAGAAGTTGCAACTAAAGCAGCAAAAGAAGCGAGTGACATACCCGGTAATTTATTCACCGACGGATCTCGACTCGAATCAGGATACTGCGGTAGTTCAGTAGTTTGGAAAACCGCAACAGACGATATCTGGCATAACCAAAGAATCCATCTTGGAGATGATAAAGATGTTCTCGACGCGGAACTTTATGCTATTTCTGAAGCTTTACAAACGGCGATGGATCGGAAAATATTGACGGATGGGAGAAAGGAGGTTAGAATATACTCGGACTCGTTATCAGCGTTGCACAGCATTCAGAACAAGTGCAGGGACCCGTGGAAATGGTTGGTGAAGAGAATTGGAGAAAGGGAAAACTTGCTCCTTAAAGGTGGATACACGGTACAATATCATTGGGTTCCGGGTCATGAGGGGATCCGTGGGAATGAGGAAGCTGATAAAGCTGCTAAGACAGCTGCTGCCATGCCCGTAATGGCAGGAGTCACGCACATTCGGAGAGAAGATCTCTTTCAAAAAATTAAAAGAAAAAAGTGACTAAGGAAGCCACTGGAATAGAGAATATGGCGAAAAGGAAGGATATCTGACAGATGGACGAGGGTGATTGGTTTAATGGTATGATGGAATGAACAGAGCACCTCTGGAAGGAAGAAGAAGCGTTGAAGATTGAGCAGGACGAAGACAAGTTGTTGGCTTCGGGTAGCGATAGTAGAAATCATGTAATGAATTAAGCGGATGTAGTTCATTAGGTTTGCTTTATTGAAATGTTTGGAGTGATGGAATGTTATGGAATGAGTACAGCTAACTCAAATGGAGCGTATTTGCGACTGATATAGACACTGGAAGAAAAACACCCTAATAGGCTGTATATGACTTGAAAGGCCACAGAGAATACCATTTACAAGGTGAATATTATCGTTTCCCGGACTGGGACAGCTGAGTAATGATGTAAAAAATATTATTGCATGATCTGTAAATTATAAACAAAATCACAAATCTTCTACAAATTTACAAAAGCATTATAAACTTCAAACCTCACTAGTTTAGCTTCTACTATGGTATACTTCTTCTCTTTCAAATATCTTCCGCCCTTTGCTATCTCGCTCGCATTACCAGCCCCCATTTCCAACTACCCTATCACCATCTCTCAACCGCCATATCCCCATCCCTCCTGCACACTGTTTCTAGAACTCCACGTACTCTGCGTGCTCCTTCTATTAGTCTTTTCTGGCACCTCCAACCTCGGCGTCTGTTCGCCATCCCCATAATAACTTCCTCTCATGCTTCCGCTCTTTATGCTCCCCCTCCAACTCCTCTCATCCCCCCTACTATCCCTCAATTCCAACGCTTCCAACTCATTCGGCAAACCTGGTTCCATCTCCGCCCAGCTTCCTCTACTCGTTCCCATGGTTCCTCTGGGTGTTCCCCTCGGTGTCAATCCACCTTGGGGGCCTCCCCTAATACCAAACTGCGCCACCACACCTCCTCTTCTCGTGACCCAGCCAGCCAATATCTTCCCCCTCTGTTTCTCCCCCAATCTAGACCTCGGGAAATCTCCCTTGCCCACAAAAGCAACAATATCAACCACCACCTGATGACCCTCCAAAATCGCCCCAACAATAACAGGTACCATTGATGCCAGATAACTCTTCACATGTACTTCCACCAACACCACTACTAACCCCCCTGCCTGGAAGCAAGCACTTCCCGATGGTACAATATTTCTATGACACCTCTCAACCGAGGATTCAATATCAATCGGGAAATGTTGTAACCCATTTACTTCAATAGTATCACCAATTCCTCCTAACAGAAATAGAATTTGCATCTCAACCATTCCACCTCCTGGACCAATCGGTCTACTCACAGTATGCAAGAAACCAAGATCTCCAGTTCTCACGTACTCCGTTTCATCACCATCAACAATTCTACCTCTAAATCTGCTATCGTCGAAGGGATCTTTAGAGCCGTAAAACGAGTGGACGTTCGCCTCGCTGACGACCCAGATCTCTCCGTATTCTCCAACATGAGAAAGTCGGCAGGTTTCGGGGTTGACTATGGCGACTTGAGTTTGAACGGGCACCATGCCAGAGTCTTGGAGAAGTAAGGAGGTGGGATAAAGTGGGTCGGACGGAGAGAGTGGATGGACCAAACCCCGCCGCAGTGCTTTCGGACAGAGAGAAAGGCTAATGGGTTCGATATTCATGTATGAACGGGTGGCGATCATTGGGTTCAATACATGAGAGTAGACGGTGTTGATGGCGGTGCGATCAAGGCCGGTGGTGGCGAAGTGGAGGCGAACTTTTTGGACTAGAGGAAGTTAGAGGAAGTTGAATGGAATGCAGAAGGAAATTTGTACTTACAGATATCAGGCCTAGGACGTCCATCGCAGGTTATCATCAGATTCCGAAGTTCGTGCATGGTAAAACCCTTCGCAGGCATAGAGGCGACGGCATGATCCAGCATTTGACGGGTTGCATAGGTATCTTTGATTTTGTATCGAGAGAGGGTTAAGAACAAGCTCATTGGGTTTTGGGCAAAGTCGATGGGTGAGACAAGGTATGTTGGTGCTCCTATTGATTATCAGCCACCAGTGCAATTCACTATTCAGTGTCGAAGGAAAGTACATACCGACAAAAATACCCATCAACCAACTCATGACAAAGCCCATTCCTGAATGACTTCTCACACAACCCACCACAGGCTTACTAGAAGTCATCTGACAAGTCTCCTTCATAACCTTACAGATTCCCATTATTGTATCATGACCTAAGGCCACAGAAACTCTCCTCTGATCCGCCGTCCAATAAGTCCAAACCAAAGCCACAAAGTCCTGCTTAACCCAGTTTTCATTCACCGTAAACCCAAGATCTCTACAACCCTGGGAACTCTTGGGGGGCTTAGCAGTATTATGAACAGGTGGTAACTTCGTCTTTAATATCTGAGCCGAACCCTTCAAATTCGTTGACAACGGCTTCGATTTTAATAACGTATCAACCTCCGCATTGACCAAAAACACCTTGACGTTAAAATCTGTAACTATATGTAGCAGGGCAGGAACATCTTCATGAATCCTTGTCGGGTCTAAAGGTGCCAAAGGAATTGCTACTATCCCTAGACAGAAACATGCATGTAATGCATACAAAAATTCTTCGCTGTGGGTATACATCAATACGGCATGATCTCCAGGTTTTAGCTTAAGCTTGTTTTTCAGTGTTGAAGCCACAGCTGCAATTTTAGTATCCAGCTTCTTCCAGGTAACACCCTTCCCCTCTCTTCCCCGGGAGTCGATGCTGCAGTATGATAGCTCCTCTGCCTGTCGGGCCACTCTCCATTGTAAAAGATCCACTATACTGGTAAAGTTGTTGAGGGGGGTAGAAGTGCGATCGTCGATTACCACCACTCTGTAATCAACACCAGAATATTGTTTTTCTTGATGTGCCAACATCTCCTGGCGAGCTTCGGTAGCCAGGGGACTCCAGACGCCACCAACAGGGTCGATACCGATAGGTAAATTCCTGACTGCACGCTCCACCCCAAAGTCAACATGAACACAAGGAATTGTTCCAGCATCGAAATCCTTTCGGCAAAGCATATTACCGATTTCTCTTCTGCCATTTTTGAAAACCCTAGGAAGTGTATTAGGTGCAGTTATCATAACGCAGTAAACACGTAGTTGATGTTCGTTTAATAATAACTCCATACACTTTTCTGATAAAGAATCCAGAACCGCAACATCGAGTTGTTTTGCAGCTCCTCCAGCTGTTGTTGGTGCCGTTGAGGCTGCTGGGGATTCTAATAAGATAACAGGTAGATGCTCATCGTTTACGAAAACGTCGAATGCTGTGCAATCAAATACTTTGCTAAGACCTCGCATTATGGTGAACACAAGGTGTTGAACAAAGAAATAGCGGAATTCCTGAGGAGCAGGCTGGTCAAGTTCGTCGTCGGCCTGTTCTTCCCATTCGACTCGTTGTCGGATTCGATCCTCGTAAAGGCCGAGAACGTAGATTCGTCCGTCGATAACGCAGCCCAGAAGACCGGTACGGAGAAATTCGGGCTCCACAATGATGGGGTTCGGATCCCCAGGACCAAATTTGTACGGTCGCGCATGGAAGATAGTTTCAGTGTGGCGTGGGGCGCTCCAAAATCCACCTGATAATGATGGGGAATCTACCCAGATCTCTCCAATGACATTGTTGGGGCATAACAGCGCATTTTCTGGGTCGACAATAGCTAGAGTTGCGTCAGGAATTGGGTAGCCAAAGGCTCCGACTCGTAAGTATGATCCGGGATCACAACGCTTGGCCATTTGTTCTGAGATAACTACTACATCGTTGGTTTTTAGTGCCTCTCGGTCTAGGAGAACTTCGTGGGTTTCTATCTCCTTCTTTTGTTTAGAACCACTCATGACCGGTCCGGATAATAGTGTGGAATAACCAGCCCCATTGGCTATCGTGTCGACAACTGGACTCTCGTCTCCGGAATCATGTGGCTCATCTTTCGATTGCGAACTCAATGGACAACCCATACGCTCTTCTCCTCCAACCCAATCTCGCATTGCAATTACCATACCTCCATGTTCTGGTAAACAGAGCATTGGAGCCACGACTTCTCTTGCTCTGTTATTTCCCAATGGCTTTAACCAACGATCTGCAAGAATTTCATGAAATTCTGCATCCACGGTTAAAGCATCTATCATCATTAACTTAATTGTAGAAAAGTCGACTTGGAATTTCTTTTGGAAATGTCGAGTTGCGAAGGGTTCTGTTTGATAGTTGTAGGCGACTAATTTCAAGGCTGGATAATCTGCGAGACATAAAGTGGCTTTGTAACGGGTGATGATGTTGGCGTAAAGACCTGGAGTTGTGGCTGTGGCTTGCGTCATCCAGACACAAGTTTGGCCCCCATATATTGTCATCAAGACAGAGTGAATCAAACCAATCCCTTGTCTTGGGTCCAAGAATGAGACCAAAATTTCTCCGGCTGATCCTCCGGAAACAGATCGCCCTGTTCTATCCTTAAGACTGGGATCAAAGGTGTCGTCTTCATCTCTTGGTACTGAATGAACTATCGCACTTAATGTCGCCATTTGATGCATGATTGTTCGATGGCTCAAAACAACACCTCTCAACTCTCCTGTCGGTGCACGACAAAACTCAATATACGCCAAATCCGAAGGTTGAAGTGGAGGGATTTCTTCATTTTTCTTAGCGTGAAAACTCCCAAATTCATTAGTTTTCCACCACTCAACACCTCTTGGCCAAGTAAGTTTTTGGGCGGCCAATTCTCGTTGAAAAGCTTTCAGATTGTTCTCAGTCGTCAAAGCTAAATGTGCTTGTGTCGTTGTTAATATGTAATTCAACTTGGAATAATCTTCCAAATCATTAATAGGAACAGCAACAACTCCTGCAATAAAACATCCTAATAATGCTACTGCAAAATCAATCAACTCTGCATCTCTGTAAACAAGCGCTACTCGATCTCCTCTATACAGCCCGGATTTTTCTCGTATAACCTGCGCTACCTTTTCAGCTCGTAAAGATAACTTTTCCCAGGAACAAACTTGCTGTTCCTTTCCTTTGCTATCCAACACCACATACGCCTGTTGCTTCGGTATCGTACGTGCTCTATGCCTTAGCACTGTGTGGATATTCTCAAATCTGGACATTGCGATATTGGTATTATGCGGATCATAAACCGCAAACGGCACCTCTCTGGGTTCAAGGGGCATAAGAGTATTTGTAACAGCAGGTGGTGGTAAATCACTGGTATTCAACATTGGCGGAGCAACAGCGGCGGTTGGAGAGAAGCCTAATCCATCCGCCGTATTTGAGTACCGTGCCATCTGTGGCTGTTGGCCATGCGGAATGTAATCACTCTCAGGGCGATGAAGCTGTAAGGAGCCCCGAGTAGCAGGTTCATTTTCATAAGCCTGGGCGGTGAAGTCTGAAAATAACCCAATTTGATCATTCATAGTATTAGACCGTGAAGCTTGCTGCGAAGTGGAGCCAGGCACTGGCATATCGTAATGGCCAAACTCTGGGGCGTAATGTTGAGTGAAGTTAAACCCGGGTGCAGAACCTGGAGGTGGAGGCGCTGAGTGAACAGGAGGGACTGCATGTCCTAAAGGTGCAGAAAGTATTGAAGACGAAGTCCCACTAAAGTTACTGGTATGTGGTGATGCCATCGGTTCATCAATCCCTTGAAATGAATTTCTCTGGTTACTGCCATTAGAATTACTCCTCATATGCGGTAGCCCCGCACTATGTAGAAAGCTTCCGCCGCCTGTATCTCCCGTCAGTGGCGACGCAGGAGAGTCTTGGGAGCCATAGGAACCCAGGGTAGCCGACATGCCCGGTGCCATTTCAGCTTGATATGATCCCCCATCATTTGCGTAGCTGGGAAAATGTGGGTACGAAGGGCTTGCTAAGGGTGCCGAAGCCTGCGAAGGTGGCAGAGGGCTCACTAATGGTTGCGACGAACCCGAGGGGCCCGGGGGGGCCGGGGGACCCGAGGCACCAGCAAAAGGTACAGAACTCCTCGCTGAGCCACCCTCCGAGTCAGAACCAAGTCCATACTGCGATAACAACAGCGTTCGTCGCTTCTGGTAGCCCTTCAATGTTATGTCGCCTTCTTCTAATTCGGCGTCTAGCGCTGATAGTTGCGCGATTAGGTCGGGGTTGTCCATCGCGGCGGCGGACAGTTTATCAGCCGACGGATATGGGATGCAGGAGATATGGGAGCGAGCGTTGTGGGGATTTACGAGCGCGGGCGGCGGAGTGAGGATGAGGAGTTAAGGAAGGTGGGATTCTTGATGGTGGGGTTCGGCCTCAGGTTATCTTCACATGGCGCACATCAGCAGGAAGATCAGAGACCAGGTGGGGGTCATTCTGGGCTTGGGATGAAGTTGCGGTGACCCACAGTAACAGTATCGAGCTTGTAGTATATCGAAGCTGGTACAGTTTATCTTTGTACTTTGAAGTTTGTCTCGTGTGGTTCGCGCAATTTACTGAATCGCAAGTCTGTCGTGTGGCGACGCTGGCGCTGTCAGGGTGAATGAAGCAGGAACGAATGACGTCGGTAAGCGGTAGAGTAGTATGGTCGGGTACAGGTTGCTCTTAGATCGGGGTAGCAATCGATATATAAGGAGACTCTTCTAAGTTCGACTGCGCTGGGGCAGTAATCACGCGCGCACGTCGGATAATGCTTCGTCGGAGTTGAGTTGGAAAACGAGTGGAGACGTTCTTGTTGTAGTCGGCGGACTTTGTGGAGTTCTTCCGTTCAAGACAGAGCCGGGGTGGATTACGCAGCCATGCAGTCGATGAGGCTAAAGACGCCGTATCCGAGATGTCTTCCTTCGCGTTGGCCGATGTCGGTGCTGTTGGTGGTGGGTTTTGGGGAGGAGGAGCAAGAAGGAATCGTTGAGAGGGGATTCCAGATGGCAGAGGGGATTCCAGATGGCAGAGGGGATTCAAGATGGGCAGCTGAGCACACAGACCCGACCGTTTGCTTGTGGATCAGCGTGCAACACCTGCCGCCCGTGTTACGGGTGAAGAGCTGTCAACTGATTAGCCACCGACTGTAGGAAACAACTGAGACGGCGAAGGTAGCAACAGAGACAACAGTAAAGACATTGATGAAACAATACAGAAATAAAGATTTTAATTACTACATAAATAAATATTTAATGAATAAATAAAGCAAAGACAGTCAACCTGCATGGACCCTTAACGCAGGAACAACGTGTGCAAGCCGTTGAAGCTTTCCGTGACGGCTCCGTTGCCTTCCTATTGGCAACAAATTTGACATCTCGTTGTCTGGATATTAAAAACGTCGATGCAGTCACCAAATTTGGACTCCTCAGAAATTGCGATATTTATCAACATCTTATTGAACGTACAGCGTCAATGTCATATTAAATCAATGTTGTATGGCTTCGTTTTCGAAACAGGTGATTCTCTACAATAGTTGGATAGTACGGAATTTCCACTGTGGCTGTCATTCATGTTGGATACCAGCCCTGTCTATACTATAGAAACGAATAATAAACACTGTCTCAATGCAAACCGAATCACATTCGAATCAACTTTCTTTCTTCGTCGCCCAATCATCAATCATTTCTTTGCACAAAAAAACATTCAATTTGTTACATATGCATCTTAAATCATTTCAGTAAACTTTCGCCTCGCCACCAAAACAATAGGTCGCATCCGCAACATTCACCGCACCTACACTCCTCCCTAAAGATTGATATATAACGAATGCCCGAAATATCCACTGTTTATAAAACCTGCTACTTTCATATGCATATCTAACCAGTGTCGAAAGTCGAAAACATGACCATAGTATTCTTCAAATTCTACCTCTAAAACCCAAACCACCCTCCTCGTCCCTCTCGTCAATCATCAGCCTTTTCACTAACCGTTGTTGCCTCTTTGCCCGACGTCCGTGTAAAAGTTGCGCTACATTCGCATAACCATATACTTCCACGAGCCATGGTGAAACAGATCGAGCAAGACGTTTAAAATCCCTTATTAATAAAAAGTTGATATCAGCATCGATGTCCAGAAGACAATAGACAATATCCAAATGACCAAATTCGCCAGAAGCTTGCAAAGCAGGGCGTCCTCCGTGCAGGGCAGACTCATCATTAACATCGAAATTGGCATTCAATGACCAATTCACAACGTCCGACGTTAACCTTAAATCCGCATCACACGAAGGACGAACTGCTTTGCAAGCTGCTGCAGAACGTGGTTGTTTGGACGTTGTGAATCGACTATTAGATGCCAATGCTAATATTAATGCTAAATGATGAATGCTAGATCTGCCAAACTTGGAGGACAAACTGCATTACAAGCTGCTGCCGAATTTTGACATTTGGATATTTTCCACTGTCTACTAGACGCCGGTGCTGATGTCAACATCCTGCTAATAAGGAGTTTCAAACGTCATGCCAGGTATAGTTCATTCTGACTCACGGAAGAAACCGCTCATGTAGATATACAAACGCTGCAGGTGGTTTTCGGATAGCTCAAACCTCTAATGAAGTATGTAATCCAGGCGGCATTTGTGCAAGAAGGAAATACTACGAAGAATGACAGAGGAGGGAGGATTAACTAAAATAGGTCAGCTATTTCTAGTATACAACCACGTATAATTAGCACTGGGTGTGTTACCGTGATCCATCAATGTCTTCTCATGCCCGACCCTTGTTTTCTGATCTCAAATGACGTTCGTTGCCACGAGGTTCCTTGTTCTATCCCAGACTCGGTTAGGGTTTGGATTTCCACTTCTGGTTGATGAGTGAACTGCTATTTCTGGACTCCGAGATAAATCGATATCTGAGATAGGAGAATGAATGTTGATCTCAGACATGATCATCGTAGGTGAATCCTTGAAAGCAATCGAATTAGTTTTGATCATTCATATTCATTTTGGATATTCTTGTATACCTTCAGACCCTTCTATCCTTCACTGCCCTGACTAATCAGACGTTGAGATGATTGCATAACGATGATTGCCGGTCAATACATCGAATACGTCGTCATATCGTCCGCTGTTTGTCTCAGGCGGTGACAAAAGAGTAGTTCTTCGTTCGAAATAAAAGGATATTGACAAAAGAAGCTGAGAAAGCCAAAGTTCTCCTGGAGGCGGGGTAGTTAACTACTTATCTATCCGGTAGGCATCTTCGAGTTACGCTACACTAGGCCCCTTTCGGTGAGCATGGACCAGCTGCCAGCACATGCGTTGTAAATACCGCTTCTAGACAGCACAGCCTTAAAGAAAGCGTGGCACATGTCAACCTCTGATTTGTGGAGGAAGACTGGAAAATATCGTAAAGATACGCTCATGCATCTAAGATTAGAGCAGGGAGGTAGAACATCCAATCATCATATTTAAATCCCTATGCTAAGATGCTTTGTTACCCATTTTTTGTCGGCTCTTAGAAGGGCACTTGCTTGTTCGGGTCTTGTTCGAGGGTGCTAATATGATGTAGCAGATCAATATGTTCAAGAGCTCGCTGACGACATGGAACAAACTGGCATTACTCCATATGTTACCCTGCCTGCTTCCAAACCATCTACAGGCTGGCTGCTACATACACGGGATTTTACCCTTCCGACTGTGAAAAAAGGGCTAAAATGCGTGTTTTCGGGTAGAACCAAACGCATCCTTATACGAACTGGGTATTTTTCCAAACTCATCCGCAGGCCGCAAAACAGCGGTTGAACATGTTGCCAACATGCCATGATGTGTAAAAATAGTAGCAAGTATATAGCCATGAGAACCGAGACTGGGATATCCCACCCAGAAAAATCAGGAATAATGAGTAGAATGCAAGATGTCGTAGAGAATACGGGTCAGGGGTATGGGGGCTGGGTGTTCTCACGAGCAAACGGAGATGGGTTATGTAAGGAGTCATCTCGAACACAAACTTAATTTGAAAATCTCCGATGCAAAGCGTGCAAAGTGTGCACAGCAAGTAAATTAAAGTCAATCAGGTGAGTAAAGCATGCTTGGCTCCCGTGTTACGGGAGAAGAGCTGTCATCCATGAAACAGTAAAGACGGCGAAGGTTACAGCGAACACAACAGGAAAGACACCGAATCAAACACCGTAATAATCTCCGTCGGACTGCATAGACCAAAATGATGTACTGAGGGAATAACGAATGAGCATCGCCAGCCAACTTGTCACAGTAGCTACATACAGTTGATATGACAGCGGTGATGCCAAAGACAACGGCAAGGTAAATCGTAGAAACAGGTACTGAATTCCTCCTGCCAATGAAATAGCAAACAAACAAACGAATATTGCTTACTGCCAATGAAATGACAAATAAACAAACGAATTTCTCATTGCCGGAATTAATGCGGAAATCTGTCTACCTCCTGTCCAAATGTTCATATCTCGCATGGATATTACCAACGACTATGAAGCAACATCTCATGTTGAGGTCCCACACACAAGGAGTGTCAGCTGCCATCCTTTTCCTCGGCTCTCACGTGAGCCCTGAGGGCCCTGGGAGTCCTTCGCGTCGCCTGCATCAGCCTTTCCCCTACGCTCCACCAGCGACCTGGCCCACTAAGCCTGATGCATTTTAGCCTCTTGTGCTCTCTATTCACCCGAAATAATCCCTGTCGTAAAACTGCACTACCACCGAACTTTTTTTTGCGCATCTTGCGACGACCTCACGACCGCGTTTCCCTTCAACTACGTCGACAAATTTCGACCCGACGCAACAAACTCCACAATGGCGAAACGAAAGTCCGTAACCCTCCCCGTACAGGGTTCTGCACCTAAATCGAAATTCAACGATGATTTTGTTATGACCATTTCCGATTCCGACGACGATGTACCAATTCTCGACGAGGAGGAGTCTGAAGTAGAATCCGAATCTGAAGACCCCGCTGCTACTACAACAGAACCGGAGGCAGCTCGAGGAAAGAAGAGAAAACTCGCGGATAAGCCCATAAAAGCACCAAAGTCGGCTGATGATGTGGGAATGGATTCGGATTTCGAGTTTCAGACTGGTGATAATGGAGATGGCGTGGGGGAATATGATGGATGGGGTTTTGAGGGTGCTCATGCTGCCATGAAGGATCAAAAGAAGGGTGTGGATATTGACGACCTCATTAGGAGGAGGAAGGAGAAGAAGAAGGCGGAGGAAAGGACAGAGGATGAGGACGATGACCAGGAGGAGAAGGATGATGAGAGCAGTGAGGCTGATGCGGAGGATGAGGAGGATGACGATAAGGAAGAGGAGGAGGAGGAGAAGGAGGAGGTCGAGGAAGACAACAGCGAAGAAGAGGAGGGAGATGTAACCTTTGCAGGATTCGAGGACGACGACGAGGACATTGCGGCCGATGGATTCGGTGCCGGAGCAGACTCTGAGGAAGAAGATGCTGCTAAGGACTCCGCCGACGAAGACGACAGCGATGACAACGAAGAGGCTGATGAGGATGAAGACGAAGACAATGAATCTGTGGCCTCTGAAGTTCCTCACCCCGACGATCTTGAAAACTCCGATGCCGAATCGGACGAAGAAAACGCCGAGGAAAAAGCAAAGAAAGCCGCTTTCTTCGCACCGGAAGACGAATTAGTTTTCAACCCCGACCCCTCTGCCTCCTTCCAAAACATGAACCTCTCCCGCCCAATTTTGCGCGGAATTGCCAACGTTGGGTTCAACACTCCAACCCTGATCCAACAGAAAGCAATCCCCGTTGCTCTTCTCGGAAAGGATGTAGTAGGAGGAGCGCAAACCGGATCCGGAAAAACCGCCGCCTTTGTCATTCCAATTCTCGAACGTCTTCTTTACCGTCCCAAGAAAGTTGCCAGCACAAGAGTTCTTATTCTCTGTCCTACTCGTGAGCTGGCTATCCAGGCCCACTCTGTAGCCGTCAAACTCGCTGCATACACCGATATCAAATTTGGACTCGCAGTCGGAGGTTTATCTGTTAACGTACAAGCCGCCGAGCTCAAGAAGCGTCCCGACATCATTATCGGAACCCCCGGACGTTTTATCGATCACATGCGTAACTCCCAAGGTTTCGGAGTCGACACCATTGAAATTGTCGTCCTTGATGAAGCCGATCGTATGCTAGAAGACGGATTCGCAGACGAATTAAATGAGATTATTAACACAATTCCCAAATCCCGACAAACTATGCTTTTCTCCGCTACCATGACTGATTCCGTTGATAAGCTTATTCGCCTCTCCTTACAACGTCCCGTTCGTCTCATGGTCGACACCAAAAAAACGACCGTCAAAACCTTGGTTCAGGAATTCGTCCGTATTCGTCCTCAGAGAGAAAAGCACAAGCTCGCAATGCTCCTCCATATCTGCAAAGAACTTGTTTCTTCTCGCTGTATCGTTTTCTTCCGGTCAAAGGTTTTTGCACACAGAGTTCGCGTTGTCTTTTCTCTTCTTGGTCTTAAAGCTACCGAACTTCACGGATCCTTGACACAAGAACAGCGTGTGAAAGCCGTTGAAGCTTTCCGTGACGGAACCGTCGATTTCCTCTTAGCAACAGATTTGGCCTCCCGTGGTTTGGATATCAAAAACGTCGATGTGGTTATCAACTTTGAACTTCCCCAGAATTACGATATCTACCAACATCGTATCGGACGTACAGCCCGTGCAGGACGTTCCGGTAGATCCATTACCCTCGCCACAGAAGCGGAACGAAAGATTGTTAAAACCGCTGTCAAAAACGCACAAGCCCAAGGTGCTAAAGTCGTTTCAAGAGTCCTTGATAATGATAAAGTCGACGTTTTATTCAACAAATTGGAAAAATTGGAATCAGAAGTCGACGAAGTCTTGGAAGAGGAAAAAAACGAACGCCAAATTCAGACCCTCGAAATGCAAGTTAGAAGATCAGAAAATTTAATGAAACATGAGGACGAGATCCGCGCTAGACCCAAAAGAACTTGGTTTGAATCTCAGAGAGAAAAAGCTGAGGCGAAGAAAATCTCCAAGGCCGAGTTAAATGGTCTGGAATTACCCGAGAAGAAAACTCCTATGTCTGGAAAGAAAAGGAAGAGAGAGGAATTGAAGGAAGAGAAGGGTTATAAGAAAACTAAAGCCGATAGAGTCGTTAAAGCTCAGAGAGGAGGTGTTAAGGCTCAGGCTAAGAAGGATGCGAAGAAGATCGCTAGGAAGATGGAGGCGAAGGATGGAATGAAGAAGGGAAAGACTGCGCCGAAGAGAGGAGGGTTTAAGGGAAAACCTAAGGGAAGGAAATAAGAGGGTCCCGGGAGTGAAATACCGGAAACAAGGCGGGAAGGAAGGCATAGAAGAGAATAAGTGAATAAGGGAAAAGATGAAGGGCGAATGCTGAGTGATGAATTTTGAGTGATGGGTGGTGAGTGGCGAAGGTTGAAGTTTGAAAGATGGAAAGATCTAATGTATAAAATGGTCAAGGCGTACCTAGGTATTGGGATAAAAGAATTTTGCTTTTTTTTTGTTTTTCTCGTTTTTTTTACCCTCGGTTCAAAATGTACATATCGCGAGTGATTGAATATTATACCTCACGAACTTATTTCATTGCTTATAAGTGTCATCAACACGAGACTGGCTTACCTGATAACTCGGTATATCTGGGTCTATCAAACTCACTGCAGCAAAGAAATCATATAACTAAGACTACCTAGTATCGTTTCGAACGGGTGTTGTATGGTCTCGTTTCTCCGATAATTGATTGTCTGCAAATAGTTGGATTATACGGAGCTTCCGCTGCGGTTGTCATCCATATTTAGATATCAGCCCTCCTATACCAGGAGAATGAATCCTTAATGCATAACAAATTATATTCGAATCAACTTTCCTCTCGTCATCATCCAACCATCAACCATACTCCATACAAAACGTGAAATTTAGAACATACGCATCCTATATCCGATAGTCAAATAAAGCTTTATCTCACCTGCAAAATCATAAATCGAATCCATTGCATCCATTGCATCCACCGCACCTGCGTTTCCCACTCATGATCAATATCAAAGGAATACTCGAAGTATCCACTGCCCGTAACCACCTGTTACCCCCATATGCGTATCCAACTGCTGTCGAAACTCAAAAATATAACCATAGAATTCTTCATGCTCAAACTCCAAAATCCGAACCATCTTCCCTGTCCTCCTCATCAATCGCCCTCTCTTGCACTAGCTGTTCTATTTCTTTTGCCCCGCGTGCGCGTAAAAGCTGCGCCACATCTACATAACCATTTACTTCTGCGAGCCGGAGTGAACTAGACTGGGTAAGATGTTTGCTCCTCCTCGTTGACAAATCATTGATGTCTGTACCGGCGTCTAATAAACGGCGGGTGGTATTCAAATGTCTGTGTTGGGCAGCGGCTTGTAAAGCAGTTCGTCCTTTCGATTGGGTTGGGTGAGCATTGATATCGACCATGGCATTCAACAGCCGATTCATGACGTCTAAATAACCACCTTCCGAAGAGGCTTGAAGGGCAGTTTGTCCTCCGTAGTCAGCTGGCTGAGGATTAACTTCGGCCTTCTCATCTAAGAGCCGATTCACAATCTGTACATGACCCCCGTGAGCAGCAGCCTGTAGCGTGGCCATTCCACGCTCCCCTCTGGATGGTTCAGCGTTCACTTCTGCTCCATGTTGTAAAATCTTTTGGACGATGCCTATCTACCCACAGAGCGCGGCGAGACGAAGCGCAGTCCAACCATCGTCATCTTGGCTGGTGATAAGTATGCCAGGGATGAACAGCCACTCAGCTACTGTAATATTTCCGGCCTTTACCGAATCGAAGAAAAGCTGGATATACGCTTGCTGTTCATTCGGTCGCCTATGGTTGGCCTATTCCTCAGTCGATGGAGAGCGATCGGGAGGTCGCGACACAGCTGTGCTTCTATTTTCTTCGTCGAAAAACCTTGGTCTTTTCGAATAACCCCGAAATCTTGCTTTGATACTTGATTACTAAGACAGATTCCATGATAAGTAAAAAGATAGGCACCGCAATGTAAAAATAGGTGCTCTAAGATGGCGGGGGAGTCTGAAGAGTGGCGACATTCATGCCATACAAACTCTGTATGTCGTTGATAACTTACTTCAAAATCTATTGGGAGACGAAATATGGACGATATTTACGGAAAAAGACGTACTGAGACGAATAGTAGAGGAATAAATACAAACTAAAACAGGTCAGCTATTTCTCACTTGCGACCATGTATATATGGCACGGGGAGTATTACAGTGATCAATGACAGTCTTCTCATGCTTGCGCTTGTTCGCTAGCCTGGAATGCCTCATAGATTGACATAATATTCGATGCCTATTGCGTTGGTTAATTTTCTGTCTCAACGTACCACGAGAGATAGCCTCTTCCGCAAACCACTCATCCAAAGCACATACCACCTGAATGATGAGATTAGAATGCGATGAGGAAAACACCTACGCGTTGAAAGGAATCATTCATCTTGTTTGATATGCCTTTCCAATGCTTTGCATGCGTTTCAGTGTATCAGAACAGTTGCTAAACGTAGGGTCATTCCAGGATATACCGTCCAGCGATGTCATCCATTGCCACTGATTTCGGTGTATAATCTCGAGATGATACCCTACATCTGTTACTTCGGTAATATCATTCAAGAGATCTTCTGGATATTTTTTCTATCTGTTGTGATTGCTCTCCAAAATAACAATTAGTCATCTTTTAATCAGACAGTTTTCGGAACTCATACCGCATTATTCAACTGCTATGCACAGTAGCCAAGAACTTGATGCCATTCCTTGCAGATTTAGTCCTGAGACAAAATATCTCTTAGGGTGCTCGGAGGGATACTCATGTCGTTTGACAATCAATCATTTGTAAAAATAAATCGCCAACCTTCAGCGTGGCTGGTGAGGGAGGAGAACTGCTGTTATCTGATGGTAAATACGCGCTCGTGATGTCCCTGGAGTTTGTTTGAATCATCTGCTGTTCCGTTTCTGGTTTGCTTCTGATGGGCAGTTTCACTTTGAGGTGATATACGAAATACTATTTCTGAAATATATGTTGCTTGGTGTATAGCGATTATAGGATTCTCTGGCCATCCTTGGTCAACGTTTTCTGCATAATGTGTACTCAGTACTTCCTGATATTTCCAGCCTCTCAATAAACATGATTAGCTAATCCATAATGGATAATTAAAATAATCCCAATGGAGTATATTATTGCATTGTACGTACCGCATTGAGAAGCGGCGGTAGAGCAACTCAAGCATTGAAGTTGCTTGATGTAACAATCTGATGCCAGATCTGGCGTAATAAGATTATTGGGCTGTTCCGAAAATCCAGAGAGTTTAATCCCGAAATGATTCAAATGCGGGATAATCTTATATAAGATCCCCAATACCGCGGGCGGAAGGCCGTTCGAACGACAACTGGATCATTTATGTCAGAACGAGAAAATGAGCAGTGAATATACATCTGAGATAAAAAAATGGATAGTTATTCCATATATGATCATCGTAGGTACATTCTTGGAAGCAACTAAATTAATGCCCATCATCGGGATTCGTTTGAGAGAGTTATTCATACTTTCTGGACCTTACTATCCTCTAGTGCCTTGATCAAGTCACTCTTTGATTTGACTGCGTAACGGCGCTCGGTAATCAATAGATCGAGTAAAGTCGGAATATCATCCGGCGTTTGACTCGTGTCAGCGACTTCTGGATGCATTGCTGAGACTGTGATGAGACTTTTCGTCTAAACTAAAAGGATATTGATAAAGTATAGAAAAAACCGAAGTTTTCTTAAAGGCGGGATGGTTAACTACTTTTCTATTCAGTACATATATTTCAATTCTACTACACTGGACTCCTCCTTTCATGGGCATAGGCCAGTACATGCGCCTCAGATACCAACGATAGACGGCCTCAGATGAATTGGAGCACATGTCATCATCCGATTTGTGGTGAATATCTCGAATGCGTCTTCAAGATACGCTCATGTATCTAAGATTAAAGTTGGGAGTGAGAGCGCCAAATCATCATCGCTAAATCCCCCACAGGATGCGTTACGTACCATGTAACCGAATGGTTGTCATTTCCTAGAAGCACAGTTGCTGGTCACCATCTTCGTCGAAGGTATTGGTGGTTACGTCTCGTAGCGTTAGAGAGATAGAACGAGCTAGCATTGCTTGGAAGTTGGGACGTTTTCCTTCCTATTTCCAAGCTTCGGGCAGGCTCCATGAAATGGTAACCTTTCTAGTTGAGACCGCATACTTTTCCAAATGCAACTGATATAACAACAGCTCAACCTGTAGTCGACATCTCGTGCGGTGTAAGAATAGTAGCTGCTATACAGAACACTGGAGACTGAGACATAGCGTACAGAAGAAGCATCAATCATGAGTAGAATGCAAGGTGAAGTAGAGAACACAGGTCCTGTGTGTGCCTGATGAATGGTGGAACGAGCAAACGAAGAAGGGTTATGTAAGGAGCTATATCGAACGCAAACTACATTTTTAAATCTCTGAAGCGAGACATGAAAAGTGAGTAAAGTAAAGATAGCACGAGTAAATTGAGTGACATTCTCGAAACTGTCACCCGACAAAAAATGACGGACTACGCTTCTATATGTGCACCTCATTTACGAGTAAACAGATACACAGGAAATATCACAGTAAGAAAATTGCGATTAAAAATTCTGCCGATGCAGATGCCAGCTGAGTGGGCGGGCCAGCTGCGTGATAATTCTCTCGAACCTCTGTAACCCTAATATTCTTTGAATAAAAGCAGCAAACCTCACTGCGTTTCATTTTACCAGAGCAATTGTGAAGATTTTAAGTGAGCGGAGTGCTCTCTCCACTTCAGCAAAACGCCGAGGACGTGCAATGACAACGCGCCTTGTCCCTCGTCATTCGCGATCTCGCTTAGAACAATTCTATGTCCTTAGGGGCAGGAGCCTACCACAAGCGAAACCAACCTTGAACGTTTAAGCCGCTGGTGAGCGGGCGTCTTGGATAAACTACGTCATCCACACACTACTACGCGAGAAAATAATTCCACCATTACCCTCAGACTATTGTCAATGCGTTTCCACAAACCCATTATTCATCACCGCGCACCAGACGTTTTTCCTGACGTCATCGATGTGATAGCCTGGCACGGAATCGATAAACCGCGGTGATGGGATTTTAAACGGGCGGCCCGAGGCCGCTGTTGTTGTGGTTATCAGTTTGCGGTAATCAGATTCTGGTACATAGAGGAGGTTCGAGAACATTAACACAGGCGTGAAAAGTGTCCACTGCCCACCACGAATACTCGGAGCTCTCGCACCGAGAGCGATGCAAAAAGTATGATTTCACCCAGGCTCGATCTGGGGACCTTCAGTGTGTTAGACTGATGTGATAACCAACTACACCATGAAACCAATT
Source organism: Pyronema omphalodes (assembly GCA_024516155.1). Lineage (NCBI taxonomy): Eukaryota > Fungi > Ascomycota > Pezizomycetes > Pezizales > Pyronemataceae > Pyronema > Pyronema omphalodes. Next base: position 320,367 of record JAJJXM010000058.1, read on the forward strand.
CTTGGTTAGCAGGGGGCTAAGATAGCTTATAATGTTTAGTTATATCAAGTTGACCGATACCGATTTTGATGATGGTGCTTGATGGTGCTTGATGGTGCTTGATGGTGTTTGACTCGGAGTTTGACCTGGCCTTGTCTCACCTTGTCGGACTTTGCCAGACCTTACCAAATCTTGTTGGATTTTGTCGAGCAATCAAAATGAGATCGTCGATCGGCACAACTACAGTCCTGCCTAGACTCTGCGAGAACCTACAGCGGAAACCTACTCTAAACAATGCAAAAATGAGTGCAGTTTTCTTTGTTTCCAGATTCATCGCAAGCGTCTCGAGCTGGCTGAAATTTGAATAACTGACATCGCTATCACACCCGAGCAACCACCATATGTACATACCACAGTTGGCATATCCAGGCACGGAAGCAGATGCCAGGATCAGAAGGCGAAGATTAGAGAGCGGCGAATGCAGTGAGATTCCGCAATACCGGAGCGGCGCTAAATGACTAGTGTGATGTTCAGCTTTGTGTCGGTCGTGTTACTTCGTTTTGCAAACGCTATTTGTGGTGGTCGCTGGTGATCGCGGCATTCTGGTGGGGTTGTTTGCTCAAAGTGGAGTTTGTGATGAAGTTGTGATGGTATGTACTGTGTATCTGACAGTACGTGATGGATGTGACAGTCTGTGATGGATGTGATAGTCTGTGATGGATGTGTGATAGCTTGTGATGGTATGTCTGTAATGGTCAACTGGTCGTGTCCGATGCCCCCTCCCAACCCCCGCCCCGTCCGCTACATTTCCATACCGCGCATAACAAGCACCCGTACACGTGAGCTTAGCGGGGTCCGACATCACCTCCATGGTTTAGCGCATTCCATCCCCTCCCCCCCCCCTCGTCCACCCGCCGGCTTCTTCTCACAAGGTCCGCCAAGACCCGGACCTGGAGCTCACCCACCAACCCAAAGCCACTCCAGTAAAAGCAAAGCAGAGCCCCTCCACTTATCGCTACCCGCAGGTTACAGAACGTGGAACGTGCTGTGGTCCCGTCAACTGACAAAAACATCGGATTTCCTCCAGTCCATCCACCACAACACCACACCCACATCTCCATCATCTCCAAACACTGCTGCTTCCCCAACGCGATTCATCAGGGAAGCTTGCAAGGGATTGATCCAGATTACCCACACTCGTTCCAGCAACAACTAATCCATCACTAACCCGCGACACTCGTTTCGCCAACGGAGATCATGGAAGATAAAGAGATAGACTCCGCCGTGGAACGGGAGGATGTGGCCAAATTCCTCGAGAGAATCAAGGAGATGGGTGCAAGACACGACAGGGAGGACGCAGAGCGAACACATAAGCTCGAGGCAGAACTGGCCGCGAGTCGGGAAGCACGACGTTTAAGAAGAGATGGTATGTTTTGTGGTCATGGCCGTGATTGTGATGTCATAACAACAACGCGCAGTGCAGTTACTAATGGCATCAACATTTAGAACGAGCTCGATCTCTATCCCCACAGAAAGACTCACCGTTGGGAAGCCCATTCTACCTCAAATCGTTTGCTGCCGGACCTGCAGACCAGTCCAGTAATGAATCACCAGAAGCCGCGCTCGATAGGTTATCTCGGAGGCTCGGCCCCACTGATAGGGCCGAATCGACTGGTAGAAGCTCCCCGGACCCCTCCGCTGCTGCCCCTGCCCCCATGCTGTCATGGCAGCGACCCCGGCCGAAATCACTCTACGGTGCTATGAACAATATTCCACAGCTTTCCCCCAGCATCACCGGGAAGAGCGAGGGCGAATCATCGGAAATGAGTCGAGCTCATATTGCTGCCAGTCTCGGGTCCAAGGAGCCTTCCTGGTTGAGACAGACAAGAGAGAGAGCTGCAACTGCTGGTGGTCTACAAAAACCCGATCCCCACAGCTTAGACGATGTTCCCAGGAAGGCACTACCAGGCGATAACGTACAGCCGACAGAGTCTCTACCATTCGGTGCTCGACTCTCTAGAAGCGGATCGATACACTCAAATGGATTTCCGCCACTGGCTACTTCTGGCTTATACAGCGGTTTTAGGGAACGTAGCCCAAGTATCAGCAGTGAAAACTCTGGAAAGTTCACTCTGGAGCCTCTTGAGCGGTCACAACCCGCGATGAGCCCTACTCAGGGACGTCTCTCGCCAGAACATATGCAGCGTACCAGTCCTACGAAGGGATTTGGTGGATTTGTTCAGAGTGCCATGCTTAAGAGGGAGGGGTCGGTCAACAAGAGGTGGAGCAGGGAGGTACCCGGAATGCCCACGAGGACCAACTCTACTGCAACTGTGAGACATTCATACACCAAGAGCGATGCTACCTCGGCGATGGTATCACGAGAAGCCACCCCTACGACCGCGACCGAAACCGAAGACACTCCTTCAGAAAACACGCCATCTGAGACTACCGAGGGTGGCTTTAAACTTCGTGGGAGATCAAAAACCACATCTGGAGGAGATCGACCACTGGGCTACGGCAGACGTGATGCGTCGCCTCCAGCTATTGCGACAAAGACATTTGAATCAAAACGCTGGAGTCCTACAAAATCTTCTTGGTTAGAATCTGCTCTCAAAAAGGGTACTGACAACCCGCAACCTCCCATGGCACCAGCAAAGCCTGTGGCGAGTATGATCTCCAAGTTTTCTCGTCCCGCCACAGAGGAAACAGCAGAGCCAGCGAAGCCAGCTCCGGCTCCCACTTCCAAGACTCCGAGGCCTATGAAATCTGAAGGAGCTTTGAAATATGCAGCATCTAAGCAGGCGGCAGCTGAACAGCGCGCGAAGGAAACAGGCGCCACCACTAACGAAGAGCGCCCTATTACCGCGAATTCAGAAATATCAAACGGGTCAGAGATTTCACGACCAAAAACCTCAAATTCAGTTGAGCGGCCAAGGACTGGTGCAAAGGAGCCCGAAGTGTTGTCAGTGCCTCATACGCCACCCGCAAAACAGAACTCAATGGCTTCTGTTGCGGAGAAGGCTGCATTCTTGAACAGAACTTCCAGTGTTTTGTCTACAGCTTCTGCTAGTTCTAGTCGTTATGGCAGTGCCGCTGCCTCTCCCAACACCTCCCCGACAAAAGCAACATCAGCAACGATAGATTTCCGTGCTGCATTGAAGCCGCGACCTGTTGCTGACAAGGAGGAGGAAAAGGAAGAAATTCCATTCCTGAATGCACTGCAGAGACTGCGTTCTACTAGGCAGCAGAGGAGTCAGACGCAGGATGAGTTGAAGGAGTTAGAGTTGAAGGAGATAATCCTGGAAGGGAAATCGAAGCTCGCTGCTACTGGTGGGCCCCAGAAGTCACTTGCAGTTGATCCCCTGAAGGCTACTATACTCAGCGCCAAGATTGCGCTCAAGCCCTCAGAGATCTCGCCTACGCGACCTAACTTCTCGCCTACTGACCCCAAGCTCCCGCTATCATCCTCTGAAAAGACGGAACCGAAGCCTACACAGCAACCTGTGTTGGAAAAAACAATGCCTCTTGACTTGAGCCCCTTTGAGAAGAAAGCTCCTGTAGCTGAACCAAAAATTATTTCCAGAGCCCCTCTCCCAGCGCAGGAGAAGATCGCAACCGAACCGAAAGCTATCCAGCCCCTTTCCGAGAAGCTACCCGACGAGCCGAAGCCAGCTCCTTCACCATTCGAGAGGAAGGTACCATCGCTTGCTGGAAGAGTCAATCCAGGCCTTGCGAACCTTCTTTCTAGAGGACCCCCTGTTGCAGCAAGTGGAAACAGCTTCAGAAGTAATGCCGAGAGCTTGCCTACCAAGGCAAGCAAAGAGGAACATCTTGATGAGAGCTCTGCTTCTGCGGGCTCTGCCCAATTAACTCATGTACGTGACGAAGCTGCACCCCGCCGCCCCTTTACTGACCGACTATTCGGTAGATCACCAAGGGCAGAGCGAGAGGTCCGAAAAGAAAGGCTCCTTCGTCTGCAGCACCTGCAGTCGCAGGAGCAGCGAAACCTACCCCAGCCCGCCCAACCCAACGCATAGCCCAGCCCGCGACTCTAGAACCGCCCGCAAAGTCTGAACGTGCATCTTCTCGGTCTTCATCCCCGTCCCCCGCGTTCAAGCCTGAAATTCCACGAAAATCCTCCGCAGCTTCTCTTAACCCCAGGAAGACTTCCATCTCTAGCACTACTACTGCTCAGTCCGAACTAGCGGCCCAGCTCTCCCGCAAGATTTCCAATAGCTCCCTGTCTTCCGAAAAGTCAAAGCCCGCTACACCTGCAAAGTCACCAATGCTTAGAGGAAGCTCTTTCTCTAGCATGAACGGATCGCCTTCGATCCAGGAGGAGTCGATGAAGTCTTCCCCGCTTCCCGCCTCTAAGACCTCGTCCGTCTTGACTCGTGAGACCTCGTTTGCATCGCTCAGCTCAGTTTCTACCGGAAAATTAGAGGATTTTTCCGAAGTTCGCCGTACTATCAGCACTTCTCCGATTGTTTTGCCTAAGAGAGGAAGCGACCGTGGGGGTGTTGAGCTCCCTGGCTTCGCTCCTGTCCAGGCTCGCGAAGCCGCTGAGGGACAACCGCGTGTTTTCTCCAGAACTGTTAACCCTCTCCCTGAGGGTGTAGAAGCAACAATCGAGACCCCGTCTACTTCGACCGCTGATAGCAAATTACGCATGTTGTCGACATTCTTCAGAGGCCCGTCACACAGAGCCGTTAAGATGGACTTTGACATGATGAGCATTCTGTCGTCCAGCCCGGTCGCCGCCAATGAGCGCGCTAAGACTTTTAGCTTCGACCTTCAGGAAATCACCGGAAATGGAAAGCTTAGCCCTATTGCTAAGGAGGAACAACACATCCTTTTTGAAGACTGCATGTACCTCGGTGTTCACACTTTTGAGCATACGTCGGGTGGAAATGCTACCGAGGTCTACTTGTGGTCCGGAGTTAATGTTCCCGCTAGCTCCAACGAGGATGCCCAGATCTTTGCCCGCAAGACTGCGAAAGAGAACGATGCAAAGGTGGTAAGTTTTAAAACATGGGATTATTTGGAATTAAACTAACTCTACGATTAGATTCCTCTTCAGCAGGGCGGCGAGAGTGTAGAATTTTTCGAGGCCATCGGCGGTATCTTGATTACCAGACGTGGTAGCCGCGAAAAGACCGCCAGTGATGCCTCGTACATGCTTTGTGGAAGGAAGTGCTTGGGTGGTGTCGCATTTGATGAGGTGGATCTTAAGGTCTCTAGCCTTGCATCTGGATTTCCCTTTATCGTGCGCCACCAAGGTACCGTATTCTTGTGGAAGGGCAAGGGTGCTACACGCGAGGAAATCGGTGTTGCAAGACTTGTTGGAGTAGAGATCTCGGGTGGAGAGGTCAAGGAGTGCTCCGAGGGTGATGAGCCTGACAGCTTTTTTACTGATGCTCTCGGCGTTCCTGAAGAAGAACTCGAGAGAAGCAGAAGAGTAAAGTCTGCAAACTACTGGGCTCAGAAGCCTAGCTGCAAGAAATACTCTGCACGCCTCTTTAAAATTGACTTGCAGTCTACGGCAAAGGTGTGTTACACTGTTAGGACAGCTTTTTTCAGCGCACAACTGACTTTGTAAAGGTGGTTGAGATATCGCCTTTCTGCCAGATGGATTTGGACCCCGGTGAGATCTACGTAACCGATGCATTCTTCGAATTCTACATGTTCGTCAACCCATTCTCCGCTTTTGATGACTCTGTACCTAATCTTTCTTGCAGTATCGTTGGATCCCAATCTCAGTCCAAGCGCGAAGAATTCCAAGCTGCCCTCCAATTCACAGAAGCCTACGCCCTCTTTGCTGCACAAGAAGAAAACCGTCCCTCGATCCCTCTCATTAGCGTTGTTATCGGTGGTGCCCCCCGAGAATTTAAAATTCTTTTCCGTCATTGGGACGACAACAAAACTCCTACAGCATGGACACCGGCTCGTAAGCCTTCGCTTAGAGTGCTGGAGCTTGAGCAGGCTAAGCAGGCGGTGAACTTTTAAGCTGATACCCAGCAAGGTCGAGACTTTTAGTTGAGACCACCTCCCTGAGTTACTTCGAAGAGAAACTTGTTTTGTTTTTCTTGAACTCTTTACACACTTTAACCTTTTTTTTTGATTATTATTTTTGCAAAACTTGTTTTTAAGCGTGGGTGGCTGTTAATTTGTGTTTCTGGTTTGAACTTTTTGGGCGCTGGTGTTTCTTTAAACTGTTGTCAATACCATTCACCCTTATCCCTCCCTCCTTCCCCTCTATTTTTTTGATTAAATCGTGGAAGAGATTAGTGAACTACATACAGTCTTGTACTTTTAGGCGGGAAAGAAGTTAGCGAAGAGAAGAAGGGCAGGCATAGCTTGAACAAAAGACGTTGTTGCTGGATCACAGGATCACAGGATGATAAGATTGGGGCGGAGTGAAAGAGGAAGTAGAAACTCTGGAGACAGTGTATTCTTGTAAATAGTAGATGGAGGAAAGAAAGATACAAGACTATGTTGTTTTTGTTTTTTTTTGTTTCTCGCGGATCTAGATAATTTATCTAGATATGCAAAATAATCTACATGTACTATCGGGAATTACTTCAGCACCCTTACATATATTTTGAATCTGTGATGTGAGTGCAAATCAAAATATATCTGTAAAAAACCGATGATACAGGAACAAAGCCCATGAAATATCCATCAGTCGCGGAAATAATTGCTGGGCTCAAGTACTCTGCTCCATGAACAGTATTATCTAGATCAAGTAATATTCATTTATTTCTGTAGGTTGTTTGTATATACGTCTCGAAATATATATCTACCTCATGTATCACTGTACCACGAAATTTATTTCTCTTTTTTTTTATCAACTGGGTTACATCGAATCCATCTATCTGTCTACAACGGTTCGCAGGTAATGCACATAGGTTGTATTAGATTGGGAAGGTCAATGCCCTTCCTCCCCCTCCCCCACGGTTCAAGGCGCTGAGATCCGATGCTACGATGCAGTGATGAGATGATGAGATGATGAGATGATGAGTTGATGCGATGATGAGATCTGTGTGGGTAAGTGTAAGGCATATACAACAGGGTACATAAAAGCGTATACAACAGGGTACGGTAAAGCAAAAGTAAAGCATGGTATGTACTATGTAGTATCATATGAAAGGTACGGACAAGGTCATATGTTGGGTACATAGTTACACACTATACAAGGGTTTATGTTGTGTAAGAATTTAAAGCAAGCGGCGTAAGAGTATGTTAAGCGAACGGCAACGGGAACGGGAGCAGGAAAAGGAACGGGGATTTGACTATAATGATATAATTTTATCTGCATACAGGTCGGAGAAAATTTCTATGTATGTATGTATTTACATGCGTTCACGATGTGATGTTGGATGTCTATGATCTAGGTATGGGATCCAGGTGAACTGAAACTGAATCAAAGAGGGCATTTGATATGATACGATACGGTATGGAACCGAGGTTGTATTTTGTCTTAAAGATAAAGAGATAGATAGGTAAATACCTATGGATATTTTATTACTTTATGTGGATTTCTGTCCTCGGGAGTCGGAAGGCGTCTTGTGTATGCGAGGTGCATTCCATGGGATGTTGGGTGTACATATCAAGAGAGTAAAGACAATGGCAGAGGTTTCTAAAACTTTCCTGTGGATTCCTGCGGTCTCTTGAGAAAGCCTGAAGGTCGAGGTTTTTGGAGGGCCCTTTGATAGCGCATTATAAGTATATGCAATTGTTAAACGTAGTTATTGTCTTGGCATTTGTAGTTGTATCAGGGGACAAAAGTTGGGCGCAGTGATACTATAAAATGGAGCACCGGAATTACCCGCGTACCCGGGTACGTGGATCATGAGAACCAGGAGCATTAGATGGGAAATGTATACAACGTACATACGTCGGAAAGGCAACTAAAGTGAGAGAGCATCTGAATTACGTGAAATACATACAAAGTATGGAAAGAGAACTCGAGTTGGAGAGCCTCTGAATTACGTGAAATGTATACAAAGTATGGAAAGGGAACTCAAGTTAGAGAGCATCTGAATTACGTGAAATGTATACAAAGTACACAAAGCAAGTGAGCATCTAAACCAAGTCAATCATAGATTGCATCAGAACCATAAATACATACTCTACGTGAGGTGGATACACGCGGCAAGTGAATCCACAGCAGAGACAAGTCATCTCCAAGGGGATCCCAAATGCGTGGCAAGATGCCTAGAGTACTTAAGTAGTGTGTAACTAGCAGCCGCGTTGTCTGGCGAGCTGAGGGAGGGTAACACGCTATAGCCGACCGAAAGTGGTAAAGTGAACTGCGCTAACTAAAAAGAGCCACAAGGAACTCTATTTAAAGTTGCTGTCACCGTGGGGCAGGCTCTCACCTTGCATACATCCATATGCTGTACTCGGATACTCTGCATTCTGTGTCCGACGACTTTGTCTAACTGTATGTATATTTTTTGTCGAGCTTTGTTCGCGTGTGACTTCGGAATCGATTATCGGAAAAAATGAAAAATAAAAATAAAAATAAAAATAAAAACAAAAACAAAAATACAAAGACCTGAAATATGATCCGTGTGACACACCCAAAAGGATAATTAAAATTATCAGCAGACCAATACAAATGTCTGAATCCAGATAATCGGCGCGGCTATTCGATGTGTATAGCTGGAGCTGCACACCATCCCTCCGCCTCCACGGTTCATTCAACCCCTCCATCCCCTCCCACCCTCCTTCCTCCCTTCCTGCCTTCCTGCATTCCTTCCTTCTTCCCTTCTTCCCTTCTTCCCTTCTTCCCTTGCTCCCTTGCTCCCTTGCTCCCTCCCTCCCTCCCTCCCGCCGGCGAAGAAGCGGAGAAATTTAGTGAGAGGGTAAGAGCGATCGGTGGTCTGGTCTGGTCTGGTCATGCATGGCAGGAGAGGGCCGGTGCAGGGACTGTGCAGGAAGCAGAATGCTGCCAAGCCCCAGCAAAACCAGCCCAGCAAAGCCCAGCAGAGCATAAGCAGAGGAAGCACAGCGGAGCCAAAGCCTTTACTTATAATAATCCACTCCTACCTAGGGCAACCCATGCTTTAATCCAAAACTTACTAGACATCATCTTCATCATCACCATCATCCATCCGGACATCGTTTTGAGAAAAACGCGCCCGACGAACGCCTTATCACTATCACTACTATACCGCGAATACCACCGAACTTCAAACTCGAACTTCGAATAACCTCGGATCCGGGTATCACCATTCACGAAAAGACTCAGATGCTGCTGGAAAGTGGGATTTAATTCGTTGTCGATTACCAAAGAGGAGAAACTGTCGCTACCACAACAAACAACAACATACAGACTAAACAATACCGCGCTATCGCGACCTTGAAATCCATTCAGACAAGCCTGATAACCAACCGACATACCCGATACTTTCAATAACGTGCAAGGAAGACCCAGAAGGTCCACAAAGCCCAGTCCAGATAACGAAACGCCACACGATAAAACCCTCTCCATATCGTCCTATCAGCCTCAGGCAAAGTCACTATCCCACGAACTAGGAACTCGGAAACGGAATTCCAAGACTTCAGTAAGACCATCCACCACCACCTTGATCCTTGTAGCTGCTCCAATTATTAACTCTCCCGCAGAGTGCACTCGGAACTTCATTCTTTGGATCCCGATACCCCACAACCACCTCCACATAATACCTCGTTCCCCACGATCTCGGATAGATCAAGCCAATACTATTCCGGACGTACTCGATCCCAAATTCCAACACTCGACAACTGAGACACCGCATTTCCGAAGTCCGGCACAATCCGTCAAGCTGGAATCCGAATCAGAAACCCTCGCATCACAAACAAGTTGGAATACCAATCACCCACGAAACTCCCCCAACCTAGGACTCAACCATAGATATATGTGGGATACACCCACTTTCTTTGCAGCGGATCTAAAAGGATATTATGAAATGTCCTGGGAATGTATATGTTACTTCATCAACTCAGAAAAAGATAAGAAATGTAATTATTGTGGGAGGGGAAAGCCGGGGAAATAGAGGTGATGGATGACTGGATGAGACACGGACACTGGTACCCTTTGCCCGCGACTCGACATTCCCGGCGCATTCCACTAGCCGAACTGAAGCTGCGCTCAAACTCTGCGTATTTCACTCATCGCGATTACAGAGAACCATGATGGGAAGTAGAGTGGATCTTCAGCAACTCCTAGGCAATGCGAGTGAAGTGGACTGTGGATATAAACAAGGGAAACGCGGGGTGGCGGGAAGGCGGGGTAGCGGGCCCGGGTGAATGATGAGTGGCCGTGGGGAATACGCGTATAATGCATTGGTACTCGTTTTTGATTATCTACTACCTATATAGCAAGCTAGCTTTTTAGGCTAGGATTTTGTTGAGGGGTAGGACTGGTTCTGTGCAATACGATGGTATTATTAGCTGGGTATATGTACGTTTACCATAAGGAATAATAATGTTTAATTTTGTTATTTGTTTATTTATTCAATCACGATCCAACTGAGGCCTGAAAGGACCGACATCCATGATAAAAGAAATTAAAACCCCGTCCTCTTTATCAGTCTACCAAACCAATACAACCCTCCTTGCAGCTTTGAGTACTCGGGGTGTGTGTGTGGGGAGTGGGAAGGAAGGGGGGCTGCCAGGGTAACCCCTGCACATTCCATTGCATGTTGTATCACTAGGCCCGGCTTTTGTCCCCTCCTATGTCAATTATGTACAATCAAAAACGCCAAGACAACTGCCCCCAGTAAACCACTAAATATTGTATTCAATGATCACTCTTAACATAGGACTGTTGAGCATACAATGCTTAGGAAACCTCGGCCATTATAATTGTGTTGTTTTGTTTCGCTTTGTTGCTATTGTATAACTTGATGGGTGCACCAACGTACTTTATGCACCATGTGAGTGATTATGCCGAAAAATGGTATTATTGCTATTTTAAGGTTGGATTGGCTTCCTTGCGTATTTGGATTTGACTTGGCTTGTTTGAATTTTATTTGTTTGGATTGGAGTGATATTGTGGATGTGCGTAGACAGTGATATATTAAACTATGTTTCAGGAAGATGAACATGATTTTGGTAGGTCCTTGTTTGAAGTTTAAAGTTTGAACTTAGGAACAGGCATCGGTGTTTATGTCATCAATCGCTGACTATCGGTTTATCAATACTGCCATCTTCGAAGTGGTGGATCCACAGTGTACAGTTTGTTAGATGTATGAATGCAAGGTTATGGTCAGCTATTATGGCAGCAGCGGCATTTTATCACAGAGGTCTTTTTACCGTTCATCATTTCTAGGTACTTACTTCTGTTTCATCTATGTTCTCCCTTTACTCCTATTCCTCTTTTCAAAATTTTCTTTCTTCTATATACCATATGAAGAAACTTCTTTCGGATCCCGGTAAATCCAAATAGCTTTGTAATCTTAGAATTTTCCGTATGTAGCCTTCATATGTTCCATCGCAGCTATATACGGCTATCTAATCATATGTTGATATCTTCACATATCAGTGCTCCATGCGTAGGATAAATGACACCTGCTCTCACTGTATCATTTTATCACCCTCTACTGCCAGCAATAAACCGTACAATCACGCCTTTATTCATCCCTACTAAAACAAGACAAATTTTCATGTATCTATCTATCTATGTATCCACCGTGCACTACACAAGCTTCCCGAATTTCACAATCAAGCCGGTTAACAATTTCTCATGCCTTATATTTCGTGCCAAGAGTCGGCCTATGTAGAAAACTGCCTCTGTGGAAATAATACTGTTACCACCCATATCACCTATACTATAAACAATCTTTCCGGATAAATCGGTTTATTCCAAATCGTATTGATCCATGATATCCAGGGTTCAGGAGCTAGCATTGAATTTAACTGATTTATTTCTTTATTCATTTGTTACGCTATGCTTCTATTTGGTCTTTTCAAGGTACCAAAAAATATGAAATTCAAATGTGATATGGTATGGCTTCTGGCATCTCTAGATTTTGTAAACTTTCCGAATATCGTAACTTGATGCCCTATCGGTATATGAACATTAGTTTAGCATACTGATTGCATGACCGTTGTAAAGCCTCAGCCTATCAGGTGACCATGAGTAGTATATCGCACTGCTCTTTATTAGAGATCTCACATACTTACAATGACTTCTGGCCTCTACAGGCCTGAATTGCGGTGAAAAGCTATAAGACTGACGTCCCGCTAGAGGATGAAATACGGTTGGATCATGGTCTGTCACTCCCGATATGCTAGAGCAATGCAATGGCTTGGATTGTCTTCTATTATTACATTACCTGAATTTTTTTTTTTTCGCAATGAGCTGGGAAATTGTTTTAAAAAAAAATTTAGCGAGTAAAATAATAATTTTATAGAAAAAATAGATTACAAAAGTCGATATCAGTGATCGTATCAGCAGGACGATGGCATTCCTGGACAATCGAAAGCATTATGTCGCTTAATCTTTCTTTAGGAATGGTCAATGATATTCTTTTTGCAACATTCATTTGGTCAATCAATTTTTGAAATTGTTTAGTCTTCGAGTCTCATCAGAGTGCTGCATTTCGCGCTTCATGCACATTAAAACATAGGTATCTCATCCACCTATCAATTGTTCTATTGCTGGATTCCATGATACAATTAAACCTGCTGTGAAATATCTCTTCGAAGTAACTTCCTGGTATATATCCATTTATGGCTAAAAGATGACTAAATGAAAGTAGGGTGTATGGTTCTCAAAGATGCATAATTGGCTTCAATTTCATACGCGGCACGCCGCATTTCATCAAGAATTGAATGGCCTCGGATTCTACCTAGGTTCATAGGTTACCAACTCAGCTACGATATATTAGTTATAGAGATAAACAGATATAAGGCTGTTGAGCAGTGAAACTAGAATATTCGAATATCCTTTAACATGAATCCGCATGTGATAAACAAAGTCAACTTAGTCAAGAACCTTAACCTCAAAGAACCGATGCCTGCCCTTAGGGGCTATCACTCCAGCTGTGACTCCATCCACGGTTCGACGACACCACAGCCAGTTAGACGGTTGATTATCCTCTGGACCCTCTACTGTCATGTCAAGACTACAGTTGTCTGCCCGCCCTCATCGCTGGAGGAGAATTCAACGCCCCATATCAATGAGAAGCTGTACCACCTCATCGTGTCCTCACTGCCATGCCAAATGAAGCAGTGTCAACTCGTACTGACCAGTGGCTGCGATATCGGCGCCATTACTAACCAGCAATGAAGTGATGTTGAAGTCCCCAAATTGAGATAATATGAGAATTAAAATGCCCAATTCGGCCTTCATCGAGTCATCGTGAGTCAATTTGAATATTCACGTAAACATCCTGCTGAGCATGAACATGCAAAACTAAAGCAGAACGTGCCCATCTCTTTTTTTTCCAGTGCTCAATCCTACGCCAAAAGATATCGTTTGGAAGCCAGGAATATGTAACCCACTCGCGATGATAATCAAGCCATCGCAGGTGGTTACCCTCTGATATTAACGAATTCCACAGACTAAAAAGTGTTTGGCAGCCATGTACGTATTCGCAATGAGAGAAGTGCCATAGTCAAAACAACACGGGTGATGACAACAGACGGCAGTCTCTGTAGCCGTTCTCTTTGATTGGAACGGTTTTATAATCAGTCCAGAAGACCGGACTACATAACAGTGAAAAAACTGGAAGCCCTTGGAAATTTCGGCATGACAAGTGGCCTTATTGAGTTCATGCTTGATCTCCAGGAAGCACTCCTTGCCTGGAATGCGTACAAAGCGGAGAAAGTTGTGACATTCATCCAAAACAAGGAGGTATTGGCATATCTTGGATAAATCGCTCGCATTTATTTGGCCCTGGCGGGAGAACTCCCTTGACTTGCCAACTTCGACCGTGATTGTATCTAGGAGGGATTCTCTACGCAACCGTTCGTATGAGCACTAAATCCAGAGGAAGGTGCAAAGTGCTAGTCGAGGAGCGTTGCGCTTCATCTTGTAGATTTAGCGGTACATGTCCGTCAGCTCGTCTGGAAGCGTCTGTAAACTGTATCTTAAATAGCCCTCCGTTCACCCTTGACAGAGAAAAGTAACTTGAAGGGCCGCCAAATCAGACCTAGCATTCATTGATCAGCACACGTCATTATGGACTGATCAAAGACTACTGAAGACTACACAGGACAATTGCATCACTTGGGCTCACTTTTCTTCAACATCCTCAACATGTTGTACTTTACCAATTTCTAATGCTAGAATGGTAACCCCAAGTGAAAACATGGGTATCGGTGAACTCAAGGGGTAGAAAGTCCCGCAACCACGTTATGTCGGCTTGATCTGGCAATTTCTACAATCTGAAAGCATATGCCGAAGGCCGCCTAACGGCAATGATTCTGGATTTTGAACATCAGTATACCGTGTACATCATCATTAAATATCTAGCCCTTGATGAGAAACATCAATTGTAGCCTGCCGATTCGGAAGCTGTAGACGTACTTATTGATCTGGCTTACACCCGTTGAATACATCTGGTTTCTTATGGAACAAGACTGTTGGAACCTATCGAGACTTGTATGTAGCCAAGGAAACAACCTTGGCATTTCCGTTCATGAAACCTGCTTCGACTTCCAACGCTTCCAAAAATTGGCATAAAACGCTATCATTTATTTCTCGAGGCGTCTCCGACAGACCAAAAGTACGACACTCTGGCGGTGAATGAGTATATGGATCAATTACACGCGGATTTAGGACCAGGTCTGCAAGAGTCGCGGATTGATGATTTGATCGTGTGGAGGACATTGCTTGGAACGTTCGAGGACCGTTAGTGTCGATGAAACAAAGATAATTGATAATGAAATGTCGACTGTGTTCAACACCTGAGCTCCAGCGTTACGACGGTGCCCACGAGCTGTCTGTGCCTGTAGAGTATTTAGTTGGCCACTTACTAGGCATTGAGTAGCGAGTGATTGGTCCATGACTGTCATGCTTTGCATAATTCTGATATTCAACCCCGCATTGCGCGTCGTCTGTGTATCCGGATGGATACCGATTGCCTCACATGTTAGTACCAAGTTGGTGGCGCAAGATGTTGACAAGGGCATGACTTGACATTACTGTACCCTTCTGATCAATGAATCATCAGTGGGTCACAAGATAAGTTGCCATTCCTCAGCAAAATACATGTTGTTTTCAAAATTAATACGCTGAAAAACATTTCGCAAGGTGGCCGAAATTCCTCAGGGTGTAAGAATAGTAGCTGATACACTCGCTGCTAGAAACTCGTACATCTTATTCAGATATAGCACACGTATGCCTGACGTATTCTGTGCACAGAGCAGTGTATTAATTCCAGTTCATTTTGCCAGCGCACATATTGTGAAGATTTTGCGTGCATGAAGTACTGTACTTGAGGCGAAAGTCCCGCACGTGCAGTGCAGTCAAGGCATCTTCTTTCTCGTTATTCCCAAGGACTAATGTCGCTTAGCTAATGAAACGTCGTTGATTAGGGCAGGAACCTAGCGTAAACGAGACGCCTGCGGCCTCAGAGAAACTATGTATATCAACGCAGGCTACTGCACTAATAAATGTTTCCACATCAAACCCTCGGACTATCATCAGTGCATTTCGGCAATCAGCAGCTAAGTACAAGTTTCCATTGACACGACTGGTACGATAGTGTGGAACAAACCGCTGGACTGCGGCTTTTTTTTACAGCGGAAGAAATTGAAGTTATAGGATGAGGGTTTGCATCGCAGGATTATGAACATAAAATTCAAAAGCGTCTGCTACTCGCAGCTATGGGAGTGAAATTGGCGGTGCAAAAAAGTATGATTTCACCCAGGCTCGATCTGGGGACCTTCAGTGTGTTAGACTGATGTGATAACCAACTACACCATGAAACCACAGTTTCTTGATTCGTGCACGGTGTTGCCACATATGAGTAGTTCTGTATACATACCGTACCCCTCATAGCAGGAGTACAACAATAGTGCAACGGTATAAAGCGATTGCAGTCTGTGTGCTGCTTGTGGTATCGACGCTTTCTGCATGGCCTCATTGGTCATGCCGGTTTTGATGAAGCCGAGGAGCAAGCTACCGCGCTAAGTGTTTTTTCGCGGTGGGCTGAAGTCGAGACGAATGTGAGTATCTAATAACGCAGAAAAGCAAAGCTATTTGATAAAACATCTGATACCGTAATTAAAGCATTTACTTTTTTTCAGCACATAGTATGTTACTAACCTTCATTTCTTCGACAGCTACGCAGCCATATCAGGCCGTCAAATTCTTCAGCACTGTAAAATATTTCTAACACCTTTATGATGGCATTCATTGATAAGAAAATACGTAATGGGTATTCAGACTCTAGCTGATAAATAAGCGATGAATCCACAAGTGGAAATGGCCTGCATATACAAACAACAAGCCTGACTTAGGGTAATCGCAATTTCTTTCGAAATCATAGTAGATCTCGATTTTTATCTTGCATTCCTATGATCCATAATGATAGACCTCCTGCTAATACTCACAAAACTGCATATTCGCAGCTCTAGAAATATAAATATGTGATGGCCGATGCTACGCATAATGGTTTCGTACCAAAAACAATAACAGACACTGTGAAACATTTGCAACATATACAAAACGCTTTGATTAACATGAATTCCGAACTGATTGCGTAAGTATTTTGTTATCATTAAATGGCGATCTTTTGTGTATCATGCAGAACACACTCATTCCCGGATAGTTACAGTATCCTATATTTTCGGCAGGACGCGGGTCAAAATAGCTGAAGATATGTAGTGATACATCATATAGACGTAGATGATAGGATGAATAGGTCCATAGCGGGTATTAAGCGTACTTTATATAATTACATAATACGTAATCCCGCCAAGATAGACCAATTCCTGGTGTACGAATGTAGCTAACGTCTCTCTCGTGTAGCACTGGTGGCGCTGTAATTAATGCAAAGAGAACGTGCAATATGAGCGTGTAATGTGCAGAACATATCAAGCCTAGAGATTTGCGTAAGTATTGTTTTTGGTAAAGCCTTAGTATTGTTTTCCAGAAATTAGTCAGCTGTCTTTATGTCAGCAACGAGATAAGAAAGTTCAATATACACTAACTTTTATAAGGTGCAAGTCAGAGAATACTTAAAATAAGTTCTAAAAACCTCTAAAATCTGAAATTACCGTCAGTTTTCTAGAAGTTCAGCGGTTCACCTGGTATCTATTAGAGGACAATTGGAAGTTGGATTTCTGCATAAAAGTAAGTGGCGTACGCCATAGGCGCCATTATCTTGCACTTCTATTACAAGGACCTTTTCACAACACAGCGATTTTAACATATGTTCGCCTTCTTTCCCCAGAATTTTGAATTTTCCAATCTACACCCACGCCCGACTGTCACAGCTCAACCAACATCAACAACTTCTGTCTATTTCATTACCATCAACCATCTCCACCTATCCGACCACGAACAGCGCAGCCCAGTTCCCGGCGAAATGCAGATTCTCCATGCTCCATCATTCCTCGGCCTTCTCACGCTGCTTAATCTCGCCCCACTCGTATTCTGCGAGCAATACGCCAGTTTAACCTTCTACACAGCCGACCCAAAACCCGTTACTGCGTATAAAATCGAAATCCTTGAATGGGATACATGTAAAGAAATCCGACGGACATATAAAGGTGGTGCAGCTAGACCTGTCACTGGGTATACTGTATATAATGCTTGTTGTGTTTTCTATAAGTACGCGCTTTTTTTATCTAACATTGACCCCCCACATCTTGCCTATGATTCTGGTTTACGATCCATGAGGCTGCAAAGCTGCCTCGCGAGTCTTCCGATTCCTTGGCCTATGATTGACAAAAATAATGATATTATTGGGAGAAGATGGAAAGATAGCTAATATCTAGTGATTATAGACAAGACGATTGTGGAGGAGACCCATTTCAAGGAATAGAAGACGGCTTTGGCTCAACAGACAATATCAAGGATTGGAAAAGGAACAAGAACAAGGAGGCGGAGTTTAAGATGTCGAAGAGTTATATGTGTTCGAGATACGACCATAAGACTGGGAAATGTGATCTAGTGAGAGATACTGAGTGAGGAGGATTATGAATTTACGTTTAATGAATGAAGGATTTTGAACAATCCTTGGAGACCTCGTTATTATACATAATATTGTAAATAAAGCTTCCGTATTAAGACATTTTAATCTTTCTCTTCTAAATGCAACAATGAAATCAAGAATAATGGAGCACCTTTCCAGCGGTTTTAATCTATACGCACATGCATGCACCTCTATAAAGATTTTAACACGCAGAAATTACGGAAGGCCCAGTATACCCATCAAATATCAACCAGAGTTCGGCACGGTCCGTCCGGTCCCGTCCAGGCTTTGGACGGGACCGGACCGTCACTCGCGGTCCCGTCCTGAAGTAGGACCAGGACCGGCCGTCCTGGAGGCACCATGGACGGGACGGACCGCGGGTGACCGTGGGTGACCGCCACTAGCGTCACTGCCGGTCACTCGAAACCCGCAGTTTTTTTACTACGCCTAATGGTGTTCTTTAGATAATTCTGATGCATTGCATGAATTACAGTCACCTATATGGAATTGCTTGCAAACAAAAAAAAAACCATACTGATGCATAAGAATGCGCCTTCTCCCACCACTAAAATGCGTCCTTCCCCATCCTTCTCGAATGAACACAACTCTTGAGGGAACAAGCAGGGTGTTCTGATCCTGGTCGGAGCAGGTGTAGAAGACGGCGATCAGAAAATTGGCATATTCTTGCTCTTCTGGGAATAGAGTGATGGCTGCCGATGTTCGACTTACACGGTAATGAAAGAAGTGGAAAATTCTTGTAGGTAGAAGATGGAACGGTAGAAGATAGAATGTGGAGGATAGAAGAAATATTTATAGCGGGATCGTACTTTACTAAGAAACAAAAATAATATCAAGTTACCATAGGCAGTCAAACTATTTCTGTGCGGAGCGAGCACCTGCAGTGAGGTGTAAAAGTTTTACTAAAGTGCAGCATCAAGGGTTCATCTGCTACAGTGCTGAAAACGTCGCTGCTGCGGCCCACAATGTCTGGCAAACTTGAACCAAACCACCCCCTGCAAACTAGCGGTCCTGCCGTCACCCGCCGTCCCGTCCGGTCTTTTCAGTTTGTGGACGGGACCGGACCACCGAGTGGCCGTCCGTCCGACGCCGAGGACGGGACCGGACCACCAGCGTGGTCCCGTCCGGTCCCCCGTCCTGGACGGACCGTGCCGGACTCTGATATCAACCGCACAACAAGAGCCTATTCATAAAATCATCCGAGGAATACTACCGTTACTTATTATTGTTGCTGGGACGAAAATATTCTGCCCATCCTCCATCATGTATCATCATAGGCCAAACCCCCATATTCTCTCACTCCAGTCAACCCCAGCTCGAAATACCTGAATTAACACATCGACAAATTTTATGCCACAGACCACAATATCCATCGATTCAAGCCACGACACTTTACAAACGTAATCCGCTGTAAACGGTACCTAAAGCGGGGGTAGGCAATATTAAAGTCCTCTGGCTCTCTGTTGGAAGATAATCCAGGTACGCGGTACACATGTTGATGTCCTGCAAAGCGTCTAGGTCTAGGTTGGCTGAGCTCTTTAAGCTCTTGACATCGGGATCCTCAGATGGGACCCGTTATGCTCTCTAGGCTATCTGAGCTTCCCATGGCTGCCAGGGGTTTACAGAATCGCCACGGCAGCTCGTGTGGTGATAGATGGATAACGATGGATAGCGATGGATTGTGATGTTGGCAATAAACGGTAATGGATGATGGATGGTGGTTGCTGGTTGGTGATAGATCATGATGACGTATTAGGGTATGTACATAGTTATGAGTTCTGCACCCAAGCTACAGACGTACCTATCGAGATGTTACTTTATGCATATTACACAATGCATACTTCATATAGAATGAATGCAAAATAAAGCGATGGAAATGGTAAAATAGAGTGATAGGTAAAATTGGTGTAAGATTGTATCGAAGGCTGAAAATATAGTTATAGCTATGCATGATTCTGAAGGGACTGCTTATATTGCGATGTAGTATGTGCGGTTGCGGATATAATGTTTTAGCTTAAAGTGGACTGTATTAGTTTGTGTCTGCTATATTAGAGGGAAGTATTTTTGAGGTGGAGAGTGGTTATGATTATTCTTGGTGTTACTCGGCGTTTCTTGCTGAATTTATCTCGGCTCTGCAGTATCGGAATGGCGGAGTTATGATGTTGGAAAGTATTGGGTTGGTAGATTATGAAGCCACAGTTCCATCACTGGATAGTCATTTGTCATCAACAACCGCTACGGCAGAGTTTTGGTGACCTGTGCTCTGGTATTTAAGCTCATAAGATTAGGCATGGCTTTGTTTTTACATTATAATTCTGTTGTACTTTCAATTGCAGTAGGTCAAATTTGGGAAATTATGAAGTCATGAATACGCAACATTACTTAGTAGATATCAGTCTTCAATAACAGAGATACAGTCGACTCGGTTTATAAGGGTACGCCGGGACCGAAGGGGTGTACCCTTATATGATGTATATTCTTAAAGACCGAGAGGCTTGGCATGAGTGATTGGTCGAGATGCACAGAGCTGGGGTAGTGCGGAGGTAAGTGGAGTCCTAGCGCCACATAAATTGCACCATAGCCACATCACCAGCCGCCCAACTGTATAAGGGTACCATACAAATTTTCGGCCTTTTCTTAAGGATATTCTAGTACACTGTGATACCCTTAATTCCCATACAAAAACCGTCGGGACCGCGGCCGGTACCCTTCTACAGTGGGTATTCTTATAAATAGTACCCTTATAAACCGAGTCGACTGTAGATAGCAATGTTTATATATAATCCAAGCCTAGCTCCCGGCAGGCTATGTACCTGGTATATACCTACCTTTCTGCCATTCTACCGTTCAAGAGCTGCTCTATCTCGCATATTTTTCCCAGCGAATCCTAATTTATGATTAATAATCCCCACTCTGTTGGTTGGTATGTAGACCGTAGTTTAGCCCTCCCGCCGGGCTTACTTTTTCCGGACCCCTTCGGGGACCCCGGGGAAATAAGCATCTTCAACTCTAAATAACGCCACAAGATTTAGGTTCGGCCCGGAGTTATGGAACTAATCACCATTATATTCACATATGCAATCTTACATAGGATCTTGATTCGAGGTTCCTATACAGTTGTATGTATGTATTTATGTATGTAGATAGAGTTGCGTTTATATATATATGAGCGAGCCGTGGTACGGTTGAATTCCAACAATGGTGTGACTCGGTTCTTCATGCCTTTCTATGTCAAGTCGGCTATTACCGGGGGATGAAATTAAAATTCATCTGATTAACCAACCCTGCCCATGACAATTGAAAACTTCTTGATACGGTACGTTCGCGAAATGATACAGCGCGGTCACTGGAGATTAATCGCATACGTCACCCACGGCAACAGCTCCGCACGCTGCAGTGTGCATCTAAAAGTTATCCATATCCGTGTGGTGCCTTATCCAATTTAAAACTTCATTATGACTTTCTGTTTGCCTACCTACCGCGAAGTGATGTCAGATTATCAGATGAAACAAGCGAACTGAGCGAACTGGGTAAAACTTGGCAGGTGCGTGTAGTGCTCATGCTCCAGGAGAAATCAGATCATGTATGCTTAGAAAATAGACCAACAAGGCCGTTTCGGGGTTGTCTTTTACACATAGGTATCATCATGCGAGCATTTGTTCTTACTACCCTCCATTCGCAGCTCGCGCGCGATGACTTGTTAAATCCTCCAGA
The DNA here is from genome assembly GCA_024516155.1 of Pyronema omphalodes. Taxonomy (NCBI): domain Eukaryota; kingdom Fungi; phylum Ascomycota; class Pezizomycetes; order Pezizales; family Pyronemataceae; genus Pyronema; species Pyronema omphalodes. Next base: position 342,221 of record JAJJXM010000058.1, read on the forward strand.
TACATAACAGCCAGTGAGAATTACTTGAATGATTACTATTCAGCAAAGGAGGCAAAAATGACAAACGAACAGCATTTCTTAGTTGTTGAATTTATGTATTTTGCCCGTACAAAGAACACAATCTTTACACCATTTAAAGGCACCTCTGATGCAGTCATGTCCGTCGAGCACCGCCACACCACGCCGACATCCATATGTGGTATGTATATCTTTGTTGATGTGGTTTTGTAAAAATTGTTGCAGGCGACGCCAAGCAGTGTAGGGATGAATTTGATATCTGGATGATGCAGGGAAGGACTGCTTTAGCTTTATCGCGACATATGCAGCTAGTTCTTAATCTATTTAGTTCAAGTCTAAGGCGTATTTTCCAATTTGAACCAATCTGAATGCCGCACTAGATCCAAAGCAATCTTATTTAACTTCTTCCAACTACGCTTAGCTCCTTCCATACTCGCTTTACTTCATTTCAGGTAACATTCGGACCTAAAAGGTTGAGCTAAAGTCCATCTAAAGTCTAAGCTTTTTCTTTTTTTACCCGTGCCGGGATTCCCGATCTTCAGGATATTTCAGATAAGCATCACCAAGAAATTCTAGAAGCCAAATTTTGCATGGAAGCTAGAAGGATTGGGTTGTCGCTCCTATCATTATCCATGTCGGGGTGGTCGGCAGAAAATAGAGATGGTTAGATCATGACGCGTCACTCCGCGGAGCTAGCCTCGGCGGTTAATTGTGGCGGAAGTCTGGTGGCTCAGAAGGGGAGTGTAAAGTAGAGCCCCATGCTGGTCCATGCTTCGCAATCTGATCCGTGCTCGACCCCGTGGGAAGAGTGGATGGCAGAGAGCATGCGCTGGGAACTTCGGTGAACGAATGATGCTGCGGTGCGCACAGATGGGTTTATGCTTTGTAGGGGTTCGCATCATAGTGTCTGGTGGATCAGACAGGAGGGGAATGAGGTAACCAGTGGGAATTCAACCAGCGAGAATTCAATCAGCGGGAGTTTGACCAGCGGGAGTTCAACCACTGACAATTACACCGCTCCCAGCCAGCCAGCAGAATTCTTATCTTGCTGTCATACAGAAATCTCATCTATCTAGCTCGCGGAGGGGGCGCCGTGTCTTTGTATGTAACGCGACAGATAGCTAGAACTTGGAACCGAACAAAAAAATTGACTGGGATTCTTTGTCATGGTCAGGATATCACTCTACGGTTAGCAAACTTCTTTGACAGATCCAAGACTGTGCCCGGACACCTACAACACCCCCCTTCCACCCCGCCTGTTGCTACTGCTCGAACTCACACATCTTCACACACAACAATCACAATGGCTACCATAACTGTAACAGAAACAACAACACACCACGATCTTGAGCTATCACCACGGTCTTCGGTTGTCGACCCTCTCCAGCTCAGCTCTGCAATTAAATCCCCCGCCGAAATTGCCCAGCTTACAGGTGGACCTCAAAGCCGTCTTCCCTTTTCTGCACGCCGAAGAAGCTCCGGCTCCGAAAAGAAACGCGATGTTAAAGGTCTTCAAAACTACTATGAATCCCAGAACGCACACATTGAGCGAATGCTCAAATCCGTTGAGGACCATCGAAGAGAAGCAAAAGACGAGCAGGGAGACACCAGAATTCGATTCTTGATTGCAGTTCATGGATCGTTAGCCGCCAACATTTTGCTTGCTACCCTTCAGCTATATGCCGCCATTTCATCTGGCAGTTTATCACTCTTTGCCAGTACGTACTTACTTTTCCGTGGTGTTGTGAGGTGATACAACAAATATCAGCATCTGTATACTAACAATCCTATTAGCTGCCGCCGACTCCATTTTCGACCCTATGGCCAACATTCTTCTATTCGTCTCTCATCGCGCCGTGAACAAAGTTGACTCCGACCGCTTCCCCTCCGGAAAAGCGCGTCTAGAAACCGCAGGCAACATCGCCTTCGCATTCCTGATGATTTGCGTATCCTGGATCCTGATTGCAATGTCCGCACGCGATCTTGCCACTGCCGAACACGGTGCCACCAAAGACTTCAACCTCGCTTCGGTTATCGCCGTCGGTGTCGCTCTGTGTACCAAATTCGCACTTTTCTGCTACTGCTGGGGTCTTCGTAACACCTACTCCCAAGTCATGATCCTCTGGCGCGACCACCGTAACGACCTCCCTGTCAACTCCTTCGGACTCTTGACCTCCATTGCAGGATCCAAGCTTGCATGGTGGGTCGACTCAATGGGTGCTATCATCATTGGATGTGCTATTCTAGTCGCCTGGTCAAGAGTCGTTTACTCCGAGTCCTTGTTGTTGATTGGAGTTGCCGCACCCCAGGAGTTGAGAAATCAGATTACCTACGTCTCAATGACCCACGATGAGAGAATTACTCATATTGATACCGTTCGCGCATATCACTCCGGACCCAGAATCATCGTAGAAGTCGATATTGTTATGAAGGATGACAGCACCCTTAGAGAAACACATGATGTTGCCGAGTCGCTGCAGGTCAAGTTGGAGAGTCTACCGGATGTCGAGCGTGCTTACGTCCATGTGGATTATGAGGTTGAGCATAAACCGGAGCACTTTTTGAAGAAGGAGTTGTAAGGAGTGGACAGGAGGTGCGTGGAAGCCATAACTGTAAACGGAGAAGGTTAAGAAGTTTCGTTGTCGGAGCTAGGTATTCTGGAGTTGAAAAGCAGCGGAAGCGAAGCAGAAGAAGAAGGGTCGCATATCATAAGCGGGAGTAACGAGGAAAAAAAGAAACCGGGGAACGGGTAGCCGATAGCTGATGAAGCAAAGCCTGTCGTACCAGTCGGTTGGGTCTCGGGAGTGATCGTCCCGGAATAATCCGAAAAATATGAACTAGTATATGTAATGCGGAAACCAGATTCGAGAAATTTTAATGAACAAACCGTATGGAGCCATATGCACGAATAAGCATAATATGCTAGGCAGAAGTTTGGGGCTTTTTTCTTATTCTGTTTTTCTTTTTCTTTCTGCCTTCTTTCAAAACCTACTGCGGTTGGATAAATCTGATAATGATGAAGATGAGGAAGAATAATGATTTTTATGTGAAGAATTAACTCGTTTGATGGGTTCTGATGGGATGGTGATGTGACTATGTATCAGGCCCATTCCCGTCCAGACCTGGGTACTAGGTACATTCTATGATGGAATACTCATCCACGTTGCAATAGCCAGTAATTGGTCAGTAGACCAAGTATAATAATCGAGAACTTTAATTCTACACTCACGCCCAGAATACTAATTTGCGTGGCTTTCTCGCCGAGATCAAGCGGGAGAAAACGTGGAAAACGTGGAAGTGGAAATAAGGTTCATGTGCAGTAGTGCGGTAATGCGGGGTTAACTCGTGTGCCTTGGATCTTGGATCTTGGATCTTGGATTTCTTGGAGTTCTTGGAGTTCTTGGGCATCATCTCCTGGATGTCTTGGCCAGGTTTATATCGTTCGGTGCGGTGGCGCTAAATATACATTATGTAGAAATCTGAAAAATCTGATCAGAAGTGACAAATATGACAGCATCTGGCTTGTCCGGTAATGCTATGAATGTAGACGAAGGATATGGTGATATGCTGGTATGGTAATGCGTTTAGGCAAGCAGTCTGACCTACCGTCTATAAATGTGACATGACATAATGCGCCAGTGTCCTTATGATATATCGTTTAAATACTGTTGTAAGCTAAACATGTACAGTATATGTTTTCTGTCTTGATATATACGGAAACCCCCTCGTACATGTCAAGTTACCATATAGATAACTTTAACCTGCCATACAAGTCCCAGAATACGAATCTGGATTCCGTATTGGTTCAACGCCAAGATGAATTACACCACAGCCGGAAAAAGAAAAAAATAACAAAAAAACAAAAAAAAAAAAAAACAACGCAAACAAGACATGGAAGTTGAAACAGGCTTCATGTGTAACAGAGGGGTTTGAGTCCTCTAGATATGTGCTAGTTCTGTATTCTATGGTTGTATAGTGCTAGACACAGTGTAGCTTCAATTTTGATAAATAGGATTATACAAGAAATAGTGCACCGAAGGCCACCATAGGTCGCTATCGCTGTCGCCAACGCAATCGCTAGGCCTGAGTTCAAAGTGCTGACTAGTATCGTACCCGTTACTGTCACAACCTTTGAAATCCAGGCGCATTGCATGCACAGAAGAGCCTATTGGCCCCAGGACGGAATTATGGGCTGAAACCCTTTGAAACTGAGGTGTTTACGCTTCGATCATGAAGGGACACTCACAAATGTCACTAGTGAAATCAAAGAAAATGGTATCTCAGAGCCAGAAATTGTGGTGAAGCTTGGAACAGTGAACACAAAGTATCGCGCCGGCGAGGGAAGCTATAGCAGCTTGAAGTACGCTAGAATATAGATATATGATCTATAGAATAAAAATTGATTCGCTAGACAGAAGCAGTCTTTGATTAGCCATTCTTTTCAGTGGGAAAATCAGTGTTATCCTCCGAAGCTGATAACCATTCATATTGCATCAGTCAGACACAAGAAGGACATGCTTGACCTGGGAAGTTGAACGGTGATGCAATCCAACGTCAGTTCTACACAGCTTGTCAAGGTTGTAGCATGGGCTGCATCAAGGGAAATCCGCTCTCCATGGAGCGAATGATGATAGAAAGGTAACATTCATTCTTGTGTTGAAGAACACCTAAGGCCCTGGTGCCTAGGTGAGGGTGGAGCTCCACTATGCATATGTCCCCGCTTGTTGTTTGCTTGTTCTTGCTCACTACGTTCTCTAATATACAAGCACTCCACCTCCATATTCATCTCTCTCGTGCTCTGCGTGACCTTCTGACAGGTTATGAGCCCTTGTGCCTAAACTGCGCTTATGATAATCTTCTGTCACAACGCTCCCGTGACATGCTCCTGGCCTCCGCCGTCACCACCGCAGGGCTATGGGTGGTTACCATCACCCTAGCAACCTGCTACGCAATCATGAAGTGATAGGGATAGGGTTAGGGCAAGGGGCTGGGCCCCTTGCCGGGGATTTTCATATGTTAGGAATTATTTATTATTTGAGATTATTTTAGGTATCACGGCGGTTAGGAAAATGTTGGAATTTTTTACTTATCTCTTATGTATTTGGAGTTATGGCGGTTAGCAGGGTAGTTATCTTTTTTGGTATGTATTGTTTCTGCAGTATTTGGAATTACGGCGGTTAGCAAGTTATCTTTTTGGTATGTACTGTCTCTTTATCATTTGGAATTACGGCGGTTAGCAAGGTAGTTATCTTTTGGTATGTATTGTTCCCTTGTTCTATTATTTGGAATTACGGCGGTTGGCAGTGGTGGGGGATGTTGGGTATGTATTTAGTTATCACGGCGGTTAGCATTGGAGGATTCTCCGCAGCCGGAGAATGCAGAGTCACGAGTCATGAAGGAACAAGTATAAGAGGAGGAAAATTTGTATGTAGTTTATTTCTTCACGCAATCAAGTTTCTATTTACTATAATCCTATCTACAAAAGTTCCCTTGTGATACCCCCATGTCTTCTAAACTCACCTGTGATTTCCCAGCCAAACCCTCGCCCATTCCCAACCTACCAGCCTTACGTAAACCGCCGCCGCCCTCCTCGCCGCTGAAACCCCGCGCTGCCTGTCGTCAGTAACCGTGGATACGGATTCTGATATTTGATTGCGTCCTGTGTACGACACCCAACGCCAAACGAAAACCCAGAAAACCCAGAAAACCCAGAAGTAGGCGCACTGTCACACCCTATAATGTGTGAGTATAGAATAGGTAACATGTATAACATTTAGAGAACATGGCAAACTCGACAGGAGAATGAATAATAAGGTTAGTATCCCGGGCCGGAACCCCCTGAGGAGCTCCAGCTAGCCACGTCACGTGATTCGTGACTTTCCGAAAGGACCTCACGAGGATCCCGGCCCGAGGCGTCGCTACCTGTTATTCACTGTCAGTTTGGGAGGATCACAGATGGATGGGAACGAGGAACAACTTACCTCATGGGTGTCGACTTACCCATGAGAAAACTACAGACGACGCTGATGGAGACAGAAGACGACGGCGAAAGGACACCTCCTTATACTTGAGGTTGTGTTCCACCAAGCACGGCTACCAGAGGGCTTGCAAGAGAAGGGAATTCTCAGGACAATGCAAGGCAGACGAATAGGATCATCCGAGGTCTGAGTTGGGCGGATAGTCGGCCAAGGAACAAGGCAGAGTCTAGTCAGCCAACAGGAGTGGAGCTCAGGACAAGGGTCAATATTGCGTTAGCATGAGACGACGTCCTGCAGCAAGGAACACCACTCAGGGAAACTGTTGGATGGAACTGATATGACGCGACCTTAGGCCAATGACTACCAACTGCAAGATAAGGCGGCGTTTGCGTACACACCAGGGTGTGGCTGCGCGCAAGTGCGCGCAGGTGGGGCTGTTATGACATCACACAGGAATGTGACGGGGCAGTGCACTCCGGTAAGGCATAGTCTGCCTTATGATGTCAGATTCCTTCACTCGCAATCGAGATTCTCTAGGGAGATCTATGATCAAGACGACTCATGCGATATATGACTCACATGTTATTATCGGAGGAGTCATTGCATTATGCGCTCATGTGGAGTAACCCTCCACTAGGCGCTTAACCCCAATACCTGATTGGAAGGTGTGGTAGCACGGCGAGGAATGTCAAGGATTAATCTGAGACGAGGCACATTATGCAAGTGAGCAATTAATATAATTGCGCATGCAGCAGGATGCGAGCCATCGGCAGATTTGTCAAAGGATTGACTCACGTCTTATCTCCCCAGCTTAGTTTGGAAGTTGGTTCCCTTGGGAAGTCTGGGCGAACTTGTAGACGAAAGTCTATAAAAGACCCTAAGCCTTCCCACCGTCTCCTCCAGCATCAGCAACTTGATCTCTTGTTACGACATACCTATCCACACCAGAATACCTCAGGACGAGACCCTTAAGTTTATTCGGCCTGTGATCGATTAGTTGAACTTCCTAGCTCTTGGGAAAATCTATTAGTTATCTATCTTGCGAACGAAGCGTTAACTGATCGGACAAACCTCTGTATTGAAAGCCTCAATACCCAGGTTCACACTATAAACTTAAGGCTCAAGCTACTAAGTTTACTTTTCGACACGATAACGGAAGACCCTCTTCTAGGGCAAGAAACACCAACACTCCTCTGAAAACTACAAACAAAAACTTCAATCTACAATGGCCTCACGCAGACTCACCGGCGATGCCACCCACGACGACGGACTTGATGCGCCCATGGCTGATACTGTCAGCATCACCCGTCCTCGCTCCTGGGAGGAAGTCACCTCTGTGGGACAACCAAGGGTTCATCATGGCACCACCCTTCACCTAGGCGAAGTACCACAATGGGTGATTTTAATGATGGAAAGGATGAATTCGACTGAGGAGGACATTAAGAGATTGATGGAAGCAGCAGGATCAGGAGCTGCAATGAACGAAGAACTACAACGGATGAAGGGACTCTATCAGGAAATGGCCCAGGGGATGCAGAAAGCTTACGACATCCTAGCAAAGAAGGGCAACCTTGACCAAGAAGTCAACCTTCAAACCGTTACCAGACTCGTTCAGGCCAGCAACGACTTTGCCGGCCAAGTTTGGAGGACAATTGGCGAACTTGCCACGGACACTCAAACCAAAGAGGCAGCCAACCAAGCGGCTGCAGAAAGACTCAAACACGGCATTCAGACGACCAATGCCATCCTCGAAGCCTTTGCCCAGAGGCAATTACAAATCAATAAGGAAATCGAGGAATGGGCCTTTCAAAAAAATACACAAGACGCCATCCGAGAGCAGGATGATGAACAAAGAGATAGGCGGATTGCAGCTCTGTCTAGAGCTGAAGAGGTGCACCAGCAACGTCTGCTGGATTATGAAGAGCAGAGAGAGGAGGAAAAGATGGAATTGGTAAACAAGGTTATTGGCCTTGTTATGTCAAAAATCCAGAGAAAGGAACATTTCGATGCTAAGTCTCTAACCGAGGCTATGCATGAAGAGATGACTCCCAGACCTCCCTCCCTCGGCAGAGCACCTGAAGTCCCCTTGCCTCCATCAGAGGATGGAACCCCTGCAGACAACGGCAGAAATGGTGGTAGGGGCAGTAAACCACCAGGAGGAGGACTCCCACCACCTCCACCACCACCATCTGATCCTTCGGACGGCGAAGACTCAGATGATTCATACATCAGAAAAGCGTTGGAGAGAAAGCGCCAGGAGCGCAATCAAAAGGCTCAGCAAAAGAAGCCTGAAGCAAAAAATGCAACGGAAGCATTTTTGGAATCACTTGTCAACAAATTGCAGCAATCTGGGGTCAACGAACCAAGGAGACCAAAAATGCCTGAGATGAAGGCTCCACAATATTTTTCCGGGAAAGACAAGAATTTATTTAGGGCTTGGTGGATGTCTGTTCAAGACTATATTGCAACATACGCCAAGGCGTTCCCGGACGAGGATGACCAGGTAAAATGGGTTGGGAGCTTGCTTACTCACAAAGCTCTCAGTTGGCACCAGGAACGGCGAAAATCGATTCAAAGGCAAGGACTCAAAGATACATGGCAAGCTTTCTCAAGCTCTATTGAAACTAGGTTTGAGGATAAGCGGGAAGCCCAGAAGGACGTTAAGAGGATTACGGAACTCCAGTATGAGGGAGACATCGATGACTATATCACCAAGTTGGAGGACCTTAATATGCGTGTGGGAGCCATTGGTCCTATGTATAGGAATGTGATTTGGGAGGCCATGACACCGGCCATTAAGAAGATGGTATATCAGAGAGTTGGGGGGATCCCAACTGACGATGAAGCAATGATTGATGCAGTTAAGGAAGCTGCTCACGTTGTTGAAAATTTGGATGAGGAATTAAAGGGTCATAAAAAGAAGTCTTTGGAGGTACGAGAGGACCGCCATAAGGACAAGGGAAAACAAAAGGAAACTGTGCGCCCTAAGGAGGTGCAGCACAAAGACAAATTTAAGGAGAAAAAGGAGAAAAAAGGTTTTGCAGGAAAGAAGGACAAGAAGTCTATTTTTGCGTCGGGAAGGGAGGCTCTGAACAATGTTCCTCAGAGCGAAATCGACAAACATAAAAAGGATAAGGCTGACTGTTGGAGATGCGGACGATCTGGGCACAAAATGTTTGATTGTTACGCTAAAAAGACAGTTGGAGGAACAGAGCTCTCTGGCGAAGGAAAGGTTGCTTCCTCTGGCAAGAGGATGAGAGACGATGATGATGATGGAAACAAAGGGCAGGAGAAGCCCAAGGAAACAAAAAAGACAAAGACCGCAGCAGTGCGGCAGGATGAGGATGAAATAATGGAAGATGCTCAGCCCAGGATTTGGGAGATTGAGCAAAATGATGAGGAGTCGGATTTTTAAGATCCTCTAGGGTTGCGTCACCTGAGGAGGAGGAATGTACATCTGACGCAGAAAATATTATTTGTTCAGGGACAAAAAGGAAAATCTCGGACAGCTTGGAGTCGACCAAGACAAAACTTCGACGAACCGACAAAGGAACCTCTTCCAAAGGAACAAAAATGGAAGCTGTGGTTCCACCCCATCATGGAAAAAGGCCAATTATCAACATGGTGTTGACTTGGTCTAAGAACAAATTCAGAACGGTGCGAGTCCTCCTTGATACAGGCTCCACCTCAGCTTTACTGGACAAAGGTTTTGTCCAAACTTACAAAATTCCTACTGTGAAGAGAGACCAGCCTCTTCAAATTCGCAACTTCAATAATGAGGTAGTTGCTGGAGCTGGAGAATTCTTTACGGTACCTTTCATGCTGCAACATAAACAACACTTTGCAGCCGAATCCTTCGAAGTCGCCCCTCTTGACAGCGACTGCGATGTCATCTTACCATACTGGTGGATGGCAAAACACCAACCTTGCAACATGTGGGGAGAAAGCAATAACATCTCCTTCACAACTCCACGTTGCACCGAACATTGTACTAAGGCTCAGGCCAGTACATTCTCCCTTAAGGTCGATAGACGAGTACTCGACCACCCTGAGGCCTCAGTTATAGGCCATATATCAGCCATTGCCACTAAAGAGGAATTGTCAGAGGCACTTCAACAAGTCCCTGAGAAATTCCGTAAGTGGATCAATATCATGACCAAGGAAGCAGCAGACAAGCTTCCAGAACACAAGTCTTACGACCATGCCATAGACTTAAAGGAAGGAGAGACTCCTCCTTGGGGACCAGTCTATGCGCTTAATGAAGTCGAACTGGAGACACTCAGAGAATGGCTAAAAGAAATGCTAAGGACAGGCAAGATTAGACCATCAAAATCTCCTGCCGCAGCACCCATTCTCTTTGTGCCAAAACCCCATGGGCGAGGTCTACGGCTTTGTGTTGACTATAGGGGGATTAATAAAATAACAATAGCAAATCGCTACCCCCTCCCTCTTATGTCTGAATTACAAGACAGAGTAAGAGGAGCTAGGTTCTTCACGAAAATGGATTTGAAGAACGGTTATCATTTGATTAGGATTAAAGAAGGCGATGAATGGAAAACAGCCTTCAGATGCAGGTATGGGCTTTATGAGTTTTTGGTTATGCCCTTTGGATTAAGCAATGCACCGGCCACATTCCAGGATATGATGAATCATATCTTTAGGGACATGTTGGATCAGGGAGTGATTGCTTATATTGATGATGTTCTGATTTACGCGGAGACGGAGGAGGAACATGATGAATTGGTTAAGGAAGTCTTAAAAAGACTGGAAGAAAATGGGCTGGTAATATCTCCGGAAAAATGTGTTTGGGGGACAAACAAAGTGGAATTTTTGGGGTATATTATAAGCGAAAAGGGAATTGAGATGGCAAAGGATAAAGTGGAAACTGTCCTGGTTTGGGAACCTCCTAGATCCTTGAAAGAGACACAAGGCTTTCTTGGATTTGCAAACTTCTATCGCCGATTCATAAAGGACTTTTCAAGAATTTGTCGTCCTCTTACTGAATCTACCAAGGGCGATCCAAAGAAGTGGGAATGGACTGTTGCCATGGAATTGGCATTTGATGAGTTGAAGCAGAGGTTTACGAAGGCACCAATATTGGGTCATTTTGATCCTGAAAAGGTTTGCATTGTTGAAACTGATGCTTCTGACTTTGCCTTAGGCGCAGTCCTTCTCAGAAAGGAGAGGACGGAAAGCTGCACCCTATTGCTTTTCACTCCAGGAAATTTACTCCGGCAGAAATCAATTACGAAATCCATGATAAAGAGCTTTTGGCTATTGTGGATTCGTTTAAAATATGGAGAAGATACTTGGAGGGAGCAATGCACACAGTTCAGGTATTCAGCGACCATCAAAATTTGGAGTACTTCACCACAACAAAAGTACTCAATCGTCGCCAAGCAAGGTGGGCTCAAGAACTTGCTGGTATTGACTTTAAAATTTTTTACAGACCTGGAAGTAAGAATGGGAAGCCAGATGCATTGTCAAGGCGTCCGGAGTTCCGCCCTGAAAAGGGGGGAGGTGAGGATCAGCCGATTACGACTATCCTTCACAAAGAACATTTTGCATCGATTTCAGCAATCAGCAGTGGAGGAGAAGGAACTTCATTCATGGTTTCTTCAGCACGGCTCAATTCTATTCCTTCTGTTAAATGGTCTGGCGAATTTTTGAAGATGGTTAAAGAAGCTGGAGAACTGGACGAAAATTATAAAAAAGCAGCAAACAAAATAAAGGATCCACTAACGATAGAAGATGGCATAATCTATCGGAAAGAGAAGTTATGGGTGCCAAAGGATTTAGTCAACATGGTCCTGGAATCGGAGCACAACTCGAAAATTGCAGGACACTTTGGTCAGGATAAGACCATTGAATTAATAAGAAGAAACTTTTGGTGGCCGAAGATGGATGAACAAATAATTGAATATATTCAAAGCTGTTTGGAATGTCAGAAGGACAAGACGGCTAGGCACCTTAAGTATGGGATGTTGCAACCTTTGGAATTAACATATGCCCCATGGCAGTCTATTGCTATGGATTTCATCACCGACCTACCGGAATCAAATGGGTGTGATCAACTATGGGTTATAGTTGATCGATTTACTAAAATGGCGCACTTCATTCCCCTACAGAAAGATGGCAAGACAACTGCAGACCTTGTCAGGATTTTCGCAAAGGAAATTTGGAAGTTGCACGGCTTACCCAAGGACATAGTGTCGGACAGAGACTCCAGGTTCACAAGCACCACCTGGAAAGCATTTCTTGGAACGTTAGGAATAAAACCAAGAATGTCAACAGCCTTCCACCCACAAACAGATGGACAAACGGAACGGCTGAACCAAACAATTGAAGCTTACCTCCGCTCTTTTGTTAACCACGAAATGGACGACTGGGCTGATCTCTTACCCATGGCTGAGTTCGCATACAATAACTCAGTCACAAGCGCAACTGGACTGTCACCCTTTCACGCTAACTATGGGTTCTACCCAAATACGAGCAACCCTTCGGCAACTGCTGTGCGCAACCCAGCCAGCAAAGCCTACGCCCACTGGATGCATACGATGCATGAAGGGGCCAAGTTAGCCCTTCAAAAAACACAAGAAAGAATGAAACGTTATGCAGACCAGAAACGACAGGAGGCACCAGAGTACCAAGTCGGAGACTTGGTTATGTTAGATGGACGCAACATACGAACCAGACGCCCATCAAGGAAGTTAGACCATAAACTACATGGTCCCTTCCAAGTCGAAAAGGTCATCTCCCCATCAGCAGTACGACTCACACTCCCACGAAAATGGAAGATACACAACGTCTTCCATACCTCTTTACTTGAGCCCTTTAGAGCAGGAACTCGGGCTCCACCAGACACAAATAAAATTTTACGGGAGGCAGATGATGTTGAGGGAAGCGAGGAATACGATATCGATGAAGTCATGAGCAGCTATAAATCTGGGAATCGAGTATTGTACCTTGTTAAATGGCTAGGTTGGCCCAACAAAAAAGACTGGACGGCAGAACCATTCGACAACTTTTCAGTAGGAGGTCAGGAGAAGTTACGAGATTTTCATCTCAAGTATCCTGATTCTCCGAGGGACTACCGACTCAAGGATTAAGGCTTAATGTTTTTCCCTACGAGGTTTTCATTAGGTCGAGTTGGTGGTAGGATGTAGGGGCTGGAGGACTACATCCATATATGATCACTAAGTCACTTGGCTACGGCGAGGTGCGATCACAGAATGATAAGCTACTTGCTTCGGGACGAAGCTTGAACAGGGGGGAGGTGGTGTCACACCCTATAATGTGTGAGTATAGAATAGGTAACATGTATAACATTTAGAGAACATGGCAAACTCGACAGGAGAATGAATAATAAGGTTAGTATCCCGGGCCGGAACCCCCTGAGGAGCTCCAGCTAGCCACGTCACGTGATTCGTGACTTTCCGAAAGGACCTCACGAGGATCCCGGCCCGAGGCGTCGCTACCTGTTATTCACTGTCAGTTTGGGAGGATCACAGATGGATGGGAACGAGGAACAACTTACCTCATGGGTGTCGACTTACCCATGAGAAAACTACAGACGACGCTGATGGAGACAGAAGACGACGGCGAAAGGACACCTCCTTATACTTGAGGTTGTGTTCCACCAAGCACGGCTACCAGAGGGCTTGCAAGAGAAGGGAATTCTCAGGACAATGCAAGGCAGACGAATAGGATCATCCGAGGTCTGAGTTGGGCGGATAGTCGGCCAAGGAACAAGGCAGAGTCTAGTCAGCCAACAGGAGTGGAGCTCAGGACAAGGGTCAATATTGCGTTAGCATGAGACGACGTCCTGCAGCAAGGAACACCACTCAGGTAAACTGTTGGATGGAACTGATATGACGCGACCTTAGGCCAATGACTACCAACTGCAAGATAAGGCGGCGTTTGCGTACACACCAGGGTGTGGCTGCGCGCAAGTGCGCGCAGGTGGGGCTGTTATGACATCACACAGGAATGTGACGGGGCAGTGCACTCCGGTAAGGCATAGTCTGCCTTATGATGTCAGATTCCTTCACTCGCAATCGAGATTCTCTAGGGAGATCTATGATCAAGACGACTCATGCGATATATGACTCACATGTTATTATCGGAGGAGTCATTGCATTATGCGCTCATGTGGAGTAACCCTCCACTAGGCGCTTAACCCCAATACCTGATTGGAAGGTGTGGTAGCACGGCGAGGAATGTCAAGGATTAATCTGAGACGAGGCACATCATGCAAGTGAGCAATTAATATAATTGCCCATGCAGCAGGATGCGAGCCATCGGCAGATTTGTCAAAGGATTGACTCACGTCTTATCTCCCCAGCTTAGTTTGGAAGTTGGTTCCCTTGGGAAGTCTGGGCGAACTTGTAGACGAAAGTCTATAAAAGACCCTAAGCCTTCCCACCGTCTCCTCCAGCATCAGCAACTTGATCTCTTGTTACGACATACCTATCCACACCAGAATACCTCAGGACGAGACCCTTAAGTTTATTCGGCCTGTGATCGATTAGTTGAACTTCCTAGCTCTTGGGAAAATCTATTAGTTATCTATCTTGCGAACGAAGCGTTAACTGATCGGACAAACCTCTGTATTGAAAGCCTCAATACCCAGGTTCACACGCACACAGTGGCGTCCTTTCAGCTAAAAGAGCTCGGAGAACATATCGAACAAGAACCGACCGGATCGGCAAGCCCAGTGACCCCCGAACAACCATCCAGACCGCAGACCCCCGAATCCTGCGAACTGCCCCATACCTCCACCGACGACCCAGCGGAAATGGCGACCCCGGCAGGATTAGGACTTGTCACTCCGGTCACAATGACCCAGGAGCAGTTGAACCAGATCCTCATCCAACTCCATCGCCCCACGACAAACAGTAACCCCAAGGTGGAAGACCCGGAGTTGTACTATGGGGAAAGAACCAAGCTGAGGGCGTTCCTGACGCAATGCGAACTGAAGTTTAATTGCGAAGGGAATAGGTTCGACACCGAACAAAAAAAGGTAAACTATCCAAGGTCCCGATGCAGAGGTAACGCTTGGGCATGGATCGAGCCGTCCATCAATGACGGGAACAGCGTATACACAACCTGGGAGGCCTTCAAGACCGCTGTCAGTAGGGCTTTTGGGGAAGCCGACTCCAAAGAAGTGGCAAGAAGAAAGTTCAAAATGATCAGGCAGGGCGCGCGATCCGCCGCTGCATACTGGGCTGAATTTCAGAGGATCAAATCTGACTTAAGATATAAAGAAGAAACCTACATCGATCAATTCAGTGATGGACTAAACACAGACGTCCAACGACAGTTAGCACTCCTCGATGAACAACCAACGGACCTCACGGAATTCGCCAAGAAGGCTATAGCGTTAGACAACCGACTATTCAATGTCCGAACCCTGAGGACCCGATATGAACCTCAATTCTATCACCACCCCCACCTTAAGGGGCAGGGACATGACTCTCGACTCTCCGACCCCGAACCGATGGAATTAGATTCCACTCGCCGACCGAAACCAAGGGATAGGATGGAGGAGGATAGGCGGAAGCGGAATAACGAATGTTTTAACTGTGGGAAGGTGGGACACTACGCTGCGAAGTGCCCAAGTAAGAAATTATATCGAGCGCCCGAAACTACCCTGGTCGAAGAAGGACTTGGGGAGACGTCGGGAAAAGAAAGTCCCCAGGAATAGAAGAAAAAGGTGGATTCCGGGGGCAACTGTCGCCCACCAGTTCAACCACGGCAGGACCGGCGGAGAGAATCTCGAGTGTAGGACCATGCGGAAGAAACGAAAAGATTATCCTGCGAGTAAAGACAATCGGACGGAATAAGAAAGAATACCACACAACGGCCATGATCGACTGCGGGGCCACGGAGAGTTTCATAGATCGAAAATACGTGAAAAAGCAGGGATTGCCCTGCGCGAAAAAATTAACCCCACGAAAGGTTCTCGCTGTAGACGCACGGCAATTGGATGGGGGCCCAGTAACACACGATGCCATGGTGACCATGGTGATCAACAACCATAAGGAAGAAATTAGGCTCCACTGTATTACCATTGGCAACGCACCCATTATCCTGGGACTGCCTTGGTTGCGGAAACACAATCCCAGCATCGACTGGAAAGAAGCAAGGATTGTCTTCAATTCCGAAAGATGCGGAAAGAACTGCCTTCCGACCTCACCCCATGCCACGACTGTGCCCGAACGAGGAGCGGAAAAAGAATATAATCGCCAGATACATGAGGAAGCGGAGCACGCCTCTAGTATGAAAGGATCGGAAGACATGCCCCAGACGGATGAGGAAGATGAGCTTCGCATCCAAGAACTTTGGGGAGGAACTACAGGAGAGGATGAAGAGGGAGAAGAAGTGGAAGAGTCGGAGGACAAGGATATAGAAAGCGTACAGGGATCTAGGCGCGCGGAATCCAGCGGGGACGATCCCGACTCGCCGGAGTGCGCTTCGCGGCAACCCCCGCAAGCGCCAGCCAACCAGGAAGAACCGGGGAACTGGGAACCCCCTCCCGCCAAATCAATCGCTACTGCGCCAGCCAACCAGAAAGAACCGGGGAACTGGGAACCCGCTCCCGCCAAATCAATTGCCACTTCCGAAGAATTGGAACTCGCGGGTACAATAACCCGAACGGCGAAGAACAAACAAGATCCGCTGGAAGGAATAATACCAGCCGAATATACAGATTACCTCTCCGTATTCGGGGAAAAAGAGGCGGTAGGGTTACCTCCGCACCGACATCATGACCACCAAATCCCCTTGATGGAAGGAAAGATTCCGCCGTTCGAACCCCTGCGAGCCCTCGATGAGGAACGCCTGCGAGTATTGAGGGCTTACTTGGAAGAGAATGAAAGGAGGGGTTGAGTCCGACGGTCGACGTCTCCAGCGGGAGCCCCAATCCATTTCGTCAAGAAGAAGGATGGTACCTTGCGGTTATGCGTCGACTACCGACGACTCAACGAAATCACAATCAAGGATCGCACACCACTCCCGCTGATAGGGGAAGCGTTGGATAGAGTTCCCAACGCCAAGATCTATACCAAGTTGGATGTGTGAGATGCATACCATAACCTCCGAATAGCCACAGGGGATGAATGGAAGACTGCGTTCCTTACCAAGTACGGTCTATACGAATATTTGGTAATGCCGTTTGGCTCAACAAATGCTCCGGCATCGTTTCAACGACGGATAAATGAAGTCTTAAGTGATTACCTCGACATCTTTTGCATCGCCTATCTCGACGACATATTGATTTACTCGGATAATATGGACGATCATCGGAAGCACGTCCGCATGGTCCTGGAAAGGTTAAGGGACGCAGGACTCACCCTGAAACCATCAAAATGTGAATTCCACACGAAAAAGACGGAATACCTGGGATACATCATATCTCTCACGTGGTTGCAAATGGACCCCGCGAAAATGAGGGCGGTTAAGGAATGGAAGGAACCGGTGCATGTGAAGGGAGTACAAAGTTTCCTGGGGTTCGCCAATTTCTACCGACGATTCATCCGGGATTTCAGCAAGATCACCACGCCATTGACACGATTAACGAAAAAACAGGTACCCTGGGAATGGAACGACGAAACACAGCGAGCTTTCGAGCAACTCAAGACGGCAATGATATCCCAACCGATCCTGCAACATTTCGACCCGGATCGGCCACTCACCCTGGGAACAGACACCGCAGACTATGCCATCGGAGCGGTCTGCTCACAACCTGAGTGTGAACCTGGGTATTTAGGCTTTCAATACAGAGGCTTTTCCGATCAGTTGGTGCTTCGTTCGAAAGATATTCAACTAATAGATTTTTATCAAGAAGCCAGGAAGTTAACTAATCGATCACAGGCCGAATAAACTTAAGGGTCTCGTCCTGAGGTATTGGTGTAGAATAGTGATGTCGTAACAAGAGATCAAGTTGCTGATGATGGAGGAGACGGTGGGAAGACTTAGGGTCTCTTATAGACCTTCGTCTACAAGTTCACCCAGACTTCCCAAGGGAACCAACTTCCAAACTAAGCTTAGGAGATAAGACGTGAGTCAATCCTTTGACAAATCTGCCGATGGCTCGCATCATGCTGCATGCGCAATTATATTAATTGCTCACTTGCATGATGCGCCTCGTCTCAGATTAATCCTTGACATTCCTCGCCGTGCTACCACACCTTCCAATCAGGTATTGGGGTTAAGCGCCTAGTGGAAGGTTACTCCACTTGAGCGCATAATGCAATGACTCCTCTGATAATAACATGTGAGTCATATATCGCATGAGTCGTCTTGATCATAGATCTCCCTAGAGAATCTCGATTGCGAGTGAAGGAATCTGACATCATAAGGCAGACTATGCCTTACCGGAGCGCACTGCCCCGTCACATTCCTGTGTGATGTCATAACAGCCCCACCTGCGCGCACTTGCGCGCAGCCACACCCTGGTGTGTACGCAAACGCCGTCTTATCTTGCAGTTGGTAGTCATTGGCCTAAGGTCGCGTCATATCAGTTCCATCCAACAGTTTCCCTGAGTGGTGTTCCTTGCTGCAGGACGTCGTCTCATGCTAACGCAATCTTGACCCTTGTCCTGAGCTCCACTCCTGTTGGCTGACTAGACTCTGCCTTGTTCCTTGGCCGACTATCCGCCCAACTCAGACCTCGGATGATCCTATTCGTCTGCCTTGCTCTGTCCTGAGAATTCCCTTCTCTTGCAAGCCCTCTGGTAGCCGTGCTTGGTGGAACACAACCTCAAGTATAAGGAGGTGTCCTTTCGCCGTCGTCTTCTGTCTCCATCAGCGTCGTCTGTAGTTTTCTCATGGGTAAGTCGACACCCAGGAGGTAAGTTGTTCCTCGTTCCCATCCATCTTTGATCCTCCCAAACTGACAGTGAATAACAGGTAGCGACGCCTCGGGCCGGGATCCTCGTGAGGTCCTTTCGGAAAGTCACGAATCACGTGACGTGGCTAGCTGGAGCTCCTCAGGGGGTTCCGGCCCGGGATACTAACCTTATTATTCATTCTCCTGTCGAGTTTGCCATGTTCTCTATGTGTTATACATGTTACCTATTCTATACTCACACAATATAGGGTGTGACACCACCTCCCCCCTGTTCAAGCTTCGTCCCGAAGCAAGTAGCTTATCATTCTGTGATCGCACCTCGCCGTAGCCAAGTGACTTAGTGATCATATATGGATGTAGTCCTCCAGCCCCTACATCCTACTACCAACTCGACCTAATGAAAACCTCGTGGGGAAAAACATTATGCCTTAATCCTTGAGTCGGTAGTCCCTCGGAGAATCAGGGTACTTGAGATGAAACTCTCGTAACTTCTCCTGACCTCCTACTGAAAAGTTGTCGAAAGGTTCTGCCATCCAGTCTTTCTTATTAGGCCAACCTAGCCATTTAACGAGGTATAAGATTCGACTTCCAGATTTGTAACCGCTCATTATTTCGTCGATATCGTATTCCTCGCTTCCCTCAACATCATCTGCCTCCCGTAAAATTTTATTTGTGTCTGGTGGAGCCCGAGTTCCTGCTCTGAAGGGCTCAAGTAGAGAAGTATGGAAGACGTTGTGTATCTTCCATTTCCGTGGGAGTGTGAGTCGTACTGCTGTTGGGGAGATGACATTTTCGACTTGGAAGGGACCATGTAGTTTATGGTCTAACTTCCTTGATGGGCGTCTTGTTCGTATGTTGCGTCCATCTAACATAACCAAGTCTCCTACTTGGTATTCTGGTGCCTCCTGTCGTTTCTGGTCTGCATAATGTTTCATTCTTTCTTGTGTTTTTTGAAGGGCTAACTTGGCCCCTTCATGAATCGTATGCATCGAGTGGGCGTAGGCTTTGCTGGCTGGGTTGCGCACAGCAGTTGCCGAAGGGTTGCTCGTATTTGGGTAGAACCCATAGTTAGCGTAAAAGGGTGACAATCCAGTTGCGCTTGTGATTGAGTTATTGTATGCGAACTCAACCATAGGTAAGAGATCAGCCCAGTCGTCCATTTCGTGGTTAACAAAAGAGCGGAGGTATGCTTCAATTGTTTGATTAAGCCGTTCCGTTTGTCCATCTGTTTGTGGGTGGAAGGCTGTCGACATTCTTTGTTTAATTCCTAGGGTTCCAAGAAATGCTTTCCAGGTGGTGCTTGTGAACCTGGAGTCTCTGTCCGACACAATATCCTTGGGTAGGCCATGTAGTTTCCATATTTCCTTTGCGAAAATCCTGACAAGGTCTGCAGTTGTCTTGCCGTCTTTGTGTAAAGGAATGAAGTGTGCCATTTTTGTAAATCGATCAACTATAACCCATAGTTGATCACACCCATTTGATTCTGGTAGGTTGGTGATGAAATCCATAGCAATAGACTGCCATGGGGCATATGTTAATTCCAAAGGTTGCAACATCCCATACTTAAGGTGCCTAGCCGTCTTGTCCTTCTGACATTCCAAACAGCTTTGTATATATTCAATTATTTGTTCATCCATCTTTGGCCACCAAAAGTTTCTTCTTATTAATTCAATGGTCTTATCCTGACCAAAGTGTCCTGCAATTTTCGAGTTGTGCTCCGACTCCAGGACCATGTTGACTAAATCCTTTGGCACCCATAACTTCTCTTTCCGATAGATTATGCCATCTTCTATCGTTAGTGGATCTTTTATTTTGTTTGCTGCTTTTTTATAATTTTCGTCCAGTTCTCCAGCTTCTTTTACCATCTTCAAAAATTCGCCAGACCATTTAACAGAAGGAATAGAATTGAGCCGTGCTGAAGAAACCATGAATGAAGTTCCTTCACCTCCACTGTTGATTGCTGAAATCGATGCAAAATGTTCTTTGTGAAGGATAGTCGTAATCGGCTGATCCTCACCTCCCCCCTTTTCAGGGCGGAACTCCGGACGCCTTGACAATGCATCTGGCTTCCCATTTTTACTTCCAGGTCTGTAAAAAATCTTACAGTCAATACCAGCAAGTTCTTGAGCCCACCTTGCTTGGCGACGATTGAGTACTTTTGTTGTGGTGAAGTACTCCAAATTTTGATGGTCGCTGAATACCTGAACTGTGTGCATTGCTCCCTCCAAGTATCTTCTCCATATTTTAAACGAATCCACAATAGCTAAAAGCTCTTTATCATGGATTTCGTAGTTTATTTCTGCCGGAGTAAATTTCCTGGAGTGAAAAGCAATAGGGTGCAGCTTTCCGTCCTCGCCTTTCTGAGAAAGGACTGCGCCTAAGGCAAAGTCGGAGGCATCAGTTTCAACAATGCAAATCTTTTTAGGATCAAAATGACCCAATATTGGCGCTTTTGTGAACCTCTGCTTTAACTCGTCAAATGCCAATTCCATGGCAACAGTCCATTCCCACTTCTTCGGATCGCCCTTGGTTGATTCAGTAAGAGGACGACAAATTCTGGAGAAGTCCTTTATGAACTGGCGATAGAAGTTTGCAAATCCAAGAAAGCCTTGTGTCTCTTTCAAGGATTTAGGAGCTTCCCAAACCAGGACGGTTTCCACTTTATCCTTTGCCATCTCAATTCCCTTTTCACTTATAATATACCCCAAAAATCCCACTTTGTTTGTCCCCCAAACACATTTTTCCGGAGATATTACCAGCCCATTTTCTTCCAGTCTTTTCAAGACTTCTTTTACCAATTTATCATGTTCCTCCTCCGTTTCCGCATAGATCAGAACATCATCAATATATGCAATTACCCCCTGATCCAACATGTCCCTGAAGATATGATTCATCATATCCTGGAATGTGGCCGGTGCATTGCTTAATCCAAAGGGCATAACCAAAAACTCATAAAGCCCATACCGGCATCTGAAGGCCGTTTTCCATTCATCGCCTTCTTTAATCCTGATCAAATGATAACCGTTCTTCAAGTCCATTTTCGTAAAGAACCTAGCTCCTCTTACTCTGTCTTGTAATTCAGACATAAGAGGGAGGGGGTAGCGATTTGCTATGGTTATTTTATTGATCCCCCTATAATCCACACAAAGCCTTAAACCTCGCCCATGGGGTTTTGGCACAAAGAGAATTGGTGCTGCGGCAGGAGATTTCCCACGATCCTATATACGACTGCCGGCACAAAAGCTCTGTCTACCATGATCTCAGACACCAAGGTGGCGACCGCCGAATGGGCACACGTGAAGTTGAGTACTCACCCCGCAGAGGAGGACACTCCTCGTACAGTGACGACAGGCTTGGGGACGCTGCTGGACCTAACGGACGAGCACGCGGAAACCCACGATAACTAATGACAAAAAAAAAAAAAAATAATAAAAAAAAAAAAAAAATAAATAAAAATAAAATAATAGGAATGACGACGGGAGGAAGGGCAGGAGAGAGGGAGGGGACACAGGGGACGAGGAGCGAGGCAGAAGGGGCAGGAGGAGCAACGGGGGGACGAGGAGGGTTACTTTTCCTGTTTTTTCTTCTGTTTCTTTGGGGAAGGTCAAGAGGGACGTGAGATAGGTGGGGAGGCGAAGATGTAAGGCGCGCGGGAAAGGAGATAGCAGACGGCGGCGAGTGAGAGGGGATGATGCGGGGCGATAGAGAAGGGGAAGAGGCGTGGACGGGAGGGAGCAGCGGAGAGGGATGAGAGAGGGAGAGCAGAGGAGTTGAAGACACGGACGGAGAGAGGGGAGAGAGGGGAGGCGCGGGGGCGGTGGCCCGGAGGAGTTACTTTTTCTTTTTTTTGTTCTGTTTTTGCTTTGTGGAGGAAATAAAGGCGGGAAAATGGTTAAAAATGGGAGGGGAAGGGTGGAGGAAATGGGGGATCGACCCGGCGAGGTGGCCTCCGAGCGCACAGGGCTCCTTGGATCTGACGACGCGAGATGCAAAACTGCATGACGAGACCTGGGAGACTACACTCCCACCCACATAGACAGCTCTGGGGCTTACCCAGTGGGAACCTGGCATCACCCCCAGGTTCTCAACATTGTACTTAAATTGTAGATACCGCCATAACCTTACGGTTGGATGCGTGTATGAATAAATAAATAAATAAATAAATAAGCGGCAGGAGATTTAGATGGTCGAATCTTGCCTGTCGTCAACATTTCTTTTAACCATTCTCTTAGTGTCTCCAGCTCAACTTCATTGAGCGCATAAACCGGTCCCCAAGGAGGAGTTTCCCCTTCCTTCAAATCTATTGCATGGTCGTAAGGCTTGTGTTCAGGAAGCTTGTCGGCTGCTTCCTTTGTCATGATGTTGATCCACTTACGGAATTTCTCAGGGACTTGTTGAAGTGCCTCTGATAATTCTTCCTTAGTGGCAACAGCTGAAATATGGCCTATTACTGAGGCCTCAGGATGGTGGAGTACGCGGCGGTCGACCTTGACTGAAAATGTACTGGCCTGAGCCTTAGTACAATGTTCGATGCAACGTGTAGTTGTGAAGGAGATGTTATTGCTTTCTCCCCACATGTTGCAAGGTTGGTGTTTCGCCATCCACCAGTAAGGTAAGATGACGTCGCAGTCGCTGTCAAGAGGGGCGACTTCGAGGGATTCGGCTGCAAAGTGTTGTTTATGTTTCAGCATGAAAGGTACTGTGAAGAATTCTCCAGCTCCAGCAACTACCTCATTATTGAAGTTGCGTATTTGAACAGGCTGGTCTCTCTTCACAGTAGGAATTTTGTAAGTTCGGACAAAACCTTTGTCCAGTAAAGCTGAGGTGGAGCCTGTATCAAGTAGGACTCGCACCGTCCGAAATTTGTTCTTTGACCAATTCAACACCTTGTTGATTATTGGCCTTTTTCCGTGATAAGGTGGTACCAAGGCTTCCATTTTCGTCCCTTTGGAAGAGGTTCCTTTGTCGGTTCGTCGAAGTTTTGTCTTGGTCGACTCCAAGCTGTCCAATATTTTCCGTTTTGTCCCACAGCAAATAATATTTTCGGTGTCAGATATACATTCTTCCTCCTCAGGTGACGCAACCCTAGAGGACCTTAAAAATCCGACTCCTCATCATTTTGCTCAATCTCCCAAATCCTGGGCTGAGCGTCTTCCATCATTTCATCCTCGTCCTGCCGCACTGCTGCGGTCTTTGTCTTCTTATGTTCCTTGGGCTTCTCCTGCCCTTCCTTTTCATCATCATCATCATTACGCTTCCTTTTTCCTGTAGAAGCAACCTTGCCATCCCCAGAAAGCTCTGTTCCTCCCACTGTCTTCTTAGCGTAACAATCAAACATTTTGTGCCCAGATCGTCCGCATCTCCAACAGTTAGCCTTATCCTTTTTGTGTTTGTCGATTTCGCTCTGAGGAACATTTTGTAGAGCCTCCCGTCCTGAGGCAAAGATAGACTTTTTGTCCTTTTTCCCTGTCAAACCTTTTTTGTCCTTTTTATCCTTGAATTTATCCTTGTGCTGCACCTCCTTCGGGCGCACAGTCTCCTTTTGTTTTCCTTTGTCCTTGTGACGGTCCTCCCGTACTTCCAAAGACTTCTTTTTATGACCCTTTAATTCTTCATCCAAACTTTCAACAACGTGAGCAGCTTCCTTAACCGCATCAATCATTGCTTCATCGTCAGTTGGGATTCCCCCAAATCTTTGATATACCATTTTCTTAATGGCCGGTGTCATGGCCTCCCAAATCACATTCCTATACATTGGCCCAATTGCCCCAACGCGCATATTGAGGTCCTCCAATTTCGTGATGTAATCATCAATGTCTCCCTCATACTGGAGCTCTGTAATCCTTTTAACATCCTTCTGGGCCTCCCGCTTATCCTCAAATCTTGTTTCAATTGAACTTGAGAAAGCTACCCATGTATCCTTCAGTCCTTGCCTTTGGATAGATTTCCGCCTTTCCTGGTGCCAACTTAACGCCTTGTGCGTAAGTAAGCTTCCAACCCATTTAACCTGATCGTCCTCATCCGGAAAGGCCTTGGCGTATGTTGCGATGTAATCTTGAACAGACATCCACCAAGCCCTAAACAAATTTTTATCCTTTCCAGAAAAATATTGAGGAGCCTTCATTTCTGGCATCTTGGGTGTCCTCGGCTCGTTGACTCCAGATTGCTGCAATTTATTAACCAGTGATTCTAAGAATGCCTCTGTTGCATTCTTTGTTTCCGGGTGCTTTTGTTTTGCCTTTTCCTTGCGTTCCTGGCGCTTTCTCTCCAAGGCTTTCCTGATGTATTCATCATCTGAATCTTCGTCGTCAGAAGGGTCAGATGGTGGTGGTGGAGGTGGTGGGAGTCCTTCTCCTGGTGGCTTGCTTCCTCTACCACCGTTTCTGCCGCCATTTTGAACAGATCCATCCACTGATGGAGGCAACGGGACTTCGGGAGCTCTGCCAAGAGAGGGAGGTCTGGGAGTCATCTCCTCATGCATAGCCTCGGTTAGAGACTTAGCATCAAAATGCTCCTTTCTCTGGATCTTTGACATAACAAGGTCAATAACCTTGTTGACCAGTTCCAATTTCTCTTCCTCCCTTTGTTCATAATAGTCTAGTAAGCGCTGCTGATGCATTTCTTCAGCCTTGGACAGAGCTGCGATTCGCCTATCCCTTTGCTCATCGTCCTGCTTCCTAATGGCGTCCTGTGTATTTTTCTCAACTGCCCATTCCTCAATTTCTTTATTAATTTCGAGTTGCCTCTGGGTGAAGGCCTCCAGGATAGCATTCGTTGTTTGAATGCCGTGATTGAGCCTTTCAGCAGCCGCTTGGTTGGCTGCTTCTTTAGCCTTTGTGTCTGTGGCAAGATTGCCAATTGTCCTCCAAACTTGGCCGGCAAAGTCGTTGCTGGCCTGAACGAGTCGCGTCACGGTTTGTAGGTTGATCTCCTGGTCCAGGTCCCCTTTCTTTGCCAAGGTATCATAGGCCTTTTGCATACCCTGGGCCATCTCCTGATACAACCCTTTCATCCGCTGTAACTCTTCATTCATAGCAGCCCCAGATCCGACTGCCTCAACCAACCTCTTGATATCCTCCTCATTGGCGTTCATTCTTTCCATCATTAGAATGACCCAGTCAGGGACTTCTCCCAGATGGAGGGGGGTTCCATGGTGGACTCTAGGAGTCCCAACCGAAGTAACTTCCTTCCAAGAGCGAGGGCGGGTGATGCTAACGGTATCGCCCATTGGAGCATCAAGTCCATCGTCGTGACGGGAAGTGCCGGTGATTCTTCGAGCGGCCATTGTTGGTTGAATGTTTTTCTTTGTAGTTTTTGTAGCAGGATCTTTTTGGTGTTGTCTTGCCCTAGAAGAGGGTCTTCCGTATACGTGTCGAAAAGTAAACTTAGTAGCTTGAGCCTTAAGTTTATAGTGTGAACCTGGGTATTGAGGCTTTCAATACAGAGGCTTTTCCGATCAGTTGGTGCTTCGTTCGAAAGATATTCAACTAATAGATTTTTATCAAGAAGCCAGGAAGTTAACTAATCGATCACAGGCCGAATAAACTTAAGGGTCTCGTCCTGAGGTATTGGTGTAGAATAGTGATGTCGTAACAAGAGATCAAGTTGCTGATGATGGAGGAGACGGTGGGAAGACTTAGGGTCTCTTATAGACCTTCGTCTACAAGTTCGCCCAGACTTCCCAAGGGAACCAACTTCCAAACTAAGCTTAGGAGATAAGACGTGAGTCAATCCTTTGACATATCTGCCGATGGCTCGCATCATGCTGCATGCGCAATTATATTAATTGCTCACTTGCATGATGCGCCTCGTCTCAGATTAATCCTTGACATTCCTCGCCGTGCTACCACACCTTCCAATCAGGTATTGGGGTTAAGCGCCTAGTGGAAGGTTACTCCACTTGAGCGCATAATGCAATAACTCCTCTGATAATAACATGTGAGTCATATATCGCATGAGTCGTCTTGATCATAGATCTCCCTAGAGAATCTCGATTGCGAGTGAAGGAATCTGACATCATAAGGCAGACTATGCCTTACCGGAGCGCACTGCCCCGTCACATTCCTGTGTGATGTCATAACAGCCCCACCTGCGCGCACTTGCGCGCAGCCACACCCTGGTGTGTACGCAAACGCCGTCTTATCTTGCAGTTGGTAGTCATTGGCCCAAGGTCGCGTCATATCAGTTCCATCCAACAGTTTCCCTGAGTGGTGTTCGTTGCTGCAGGACGTCGTCTCATGCTAACGCAATCTTGACCCTTGTCCTGAGCTCCACTCCTGTTGGCTGACTAGACTCTGCCTTGTTCCTTGGCCGACTATCCGCCCAACTCAGACCTCGGATGATCCTATTCGTCTGCCCTGCTCTGTCCTGAGAATTCCCTTCTCTTGCAAGCCCTCCGGTAGCCGTGCTTGGTGGAACACAACCTCAAGTATAAGGAGGTGTCCTTTCGCCGTCGTCTTCTGTCTCCATCAGCGTTGTCTGTAGTTTTCTCATGGGTAAGTCGACACCCATGAGGTAAGTTGTTCCTCGTTCCCATCCATCTTTGATCCTCCCAAACTGACAGTGAATAACAGGTAGCGACGCCTCGGGCCGGGATCCTCGTGAGGTCCTTTCGGAAAGTCACGAATCACGTGACGTGGCTAGCTGGAGCTCCTCAGGGGGTTCCGGCCCGGGATACTAACCTTATTATTCATTCTCCTGTCGAGTTTGCCATGTTCTCTAAATGTTATACATGTTACCTATTCTATACTCACACAATATAGGGTGTGACACTGACAACTCCAACGTACTGCACCCCCTTGCCTATTTTTCACGAAAATTAAAAGAAGCGGGGCTCAATTATGACATCCACAATGAAGACCTCCTGGCAATAGTGGAAGCGTTAGACAAATGGTCTACATACTGCAAATCGACAAAACACAGTTTCCGGATACTGTCAGACCATAAATATCTGGAGTATTGGCAAACGAAGAGGGACCTCAACCTCCAACAGGCCCGATGGGCTGAACAACTGGCTAACTATGACTCCACCATCACTTATCGACCAGGGAAGTTGGCAGGTAAACCCGACATATTGTCCCGAGAGTCAGGAGACTCTCCCTGAGAAGGGGAGATGAAGCACCGGCAGAATCGAAGCCGAGTCCTCCTTCCCCAGGAAGTCTTTCATGTGAACGGGACACAATTGATAAGACTCACCCCGGATACCGACCTCATTACCGAAATTCGGAAGAAGACGAGGACCGATACAGAAACTCAGGAGGTAATCCGCAAACTTCGGGGAGGAATAACCCGAGTTTGTTTGTTTGTTCTCTCATTACTTGTTTGCAACCCGAAGGTTATGACAAGGGACAGATAAATACAAAAGAGAAGAAGAAAGAAATGTAAAAGCAAAAACCCAGTCTCCACCTCTACCAGTCTCCTCCTCTTGATCGTTGTGGGTGTGGGGTCTGTCCCCACTGTTACTACGGGGGTTTCTTGTCCAAGCGCGTCTGATGTTCCAAGTGCCCTGCTTGCACAGAGGCCGCCTCGCCGGGCTCCTCCCTTTCCTCCTCCCTTCCCCTTCCCGTGTTTAGCCATTTTTCCGCCTTTATTTCCTCCACAAAGCAAAAACAAAACCAAAGCAAAGTTAAACAGCCGCCGGGCCACCCGTGCCCCCACTCTCCTCTCCTCTCTCCCCTCCTCCGCCGGTGTCTCCTGACTCTTTGCCCTTCGAGACACCCGGGCCCGCCCTGCCCCTCTTCTCCTCCCCTCTCTCCCCTTCTCCTTCCTTCTTCCTCAGCCTTCTTGCTGCTCCCCCTCGCCTCTCTCCCCTTCTTGTCGGTGGTGTTGTTAGTCCAAGATTGCCATTCCCAAGCACAATCTGGACGTTGATGCCTCCGCTCTTGACTACTTCTGCCCAAGTCTTCTTTGCAGAGGAGGTTGTCGTTCTGGGTTGGTGGGTATTCTTTCCCCGGCCACCATTCTTTGTTGTAGGGGTCTTGCTGGGTGGCGCTGCCGTAGGTGTCGTCTCCTTCGCTTTCTGCTTCTTCCTCTGTGTAGCCTTCGCCTCCACAGTCTTCCATCCGTTCGTCTCAGCAGGGGCAGTGCTTGGGGCGTCGGGTAGAGGTGTGTCCTGAGCAGATGAACTGTCAGGGTGAGGTTCCGGTGTCGCATCGGTTGACGTGATTGCGAGGAGAGGTAGGGGGGACATAGGCTTGAGGGCATCAAGCTTGTCCTGGGCGGCGGTAGTCGCATGTTTCGAGTGCAGCAGGCTTCGCACCGGTGATGCCGCTCTCGGTTTGTGGTTCACCGGTCTTCTGTTTGTCGGTGAGGAGGGTTCGGTGTTCTGGTCACTTCCCCTTCGCTTTCTCTTGCCAGGAGGGTTGCGAACAGCGTCCAGGACATCCTGAATGTCATGTTGGACGACGGACAGTTGCATAGTCATCTCTTCCATCGCTGAGGAAGAGGCCGTAAGGTTCGGTGAGGGGGGCGCCGAAATGACTTGTTGCTGTTCGTCGATTTTCTTCGTCAGGGCGTCCACAGCAGCCTTGAGAGCTGCTGTTTCTTTCTGTGTAGAGTTGTATGCTGCGCGCAGCTTCGTGTTTTCGTCCAGCAGAATGCTGAATTTCGACATCATAACGTCGAATCTGTGGCGCATCTCATCGCTGTTGTTGCGTACGGTGTCATCGAGGGTATTGAAGCGTCGCTGTGTGTCCCGGTGGATCTGTTGTATCCCCAGGAAGCTTGCTCCAGTGTACTCGGCGTAGTAGTCTGTAAACAGTTGATCTAGGGTGGCATAGCTGTCGTCAACTGTGACTGCATCATTAATTGCAGATACCAATGTGCGACGGTAGTTACTGAGCCGGTTGTGTTCAGTTGTCGCCTGTTGCTGCTTTGTTGAAGCCGAAGGAACTGGTGATCCTGCCAAGACCACGCTCTGGAAGGGCTTTCCAGCGAAGTTTCCATCAACTTCATCAACTTTTCCATCTCTTCCATCAAAAGTAGGATTGGATCCATCATGAGGAAGGTTGGCTAGAACATTGTACGCGTTTTCGGACCGTTTCGATCGTCGGGCGTTGTTCTGTCGTTGTTTTGGCGACATTTCGTGAGGTGGGGTAAGCCAAAACTCGTGAAAACTCTGATTTTGCGACAAAAGTCAACAAAAACAACGTAGAATTCCCTGAAAACTCAGAGAATAACGTAACAGAGTGCTGCGAATCCGAATCCGATGAGAAAACCGGGGGTTTCGGTGCTCGTTAGGAATAACCCGAGACAATAGGGTCCCCTTGGGGTTATGCGAGGAAAGACATGGGTTACTCCTATACGAGGGATTGTTATGGGTCCCTGATGACGACGATCTGAGGTTACAAATCCTATGACAACATCACGACTCCCAAGCCGCGGGGCATCCGGGAAGGGCAAGGACCCTGGAGTTGGTCAGCCAAAATGTTTACTAGCCACAACAACGACAGTATGTGACTCGATATGTCGACTACTGTGATACCTGTAAACGTATCAAACCCATTAAGCACGCCCCCTTCGGTTTCTTACGACCATTACAGATTCCAGAAAGACCATGGGAATCCATCTCCATGGATTTTATCACGGGTCTTCAGGAAGATGGGGGAATGAACACGATATGGGTGATTGTGAACCCCTTAACGAAGATGGCCCACCTGGTAGCATGTAAGGACACTATGGGGCCTAGGGCACTCGCGGACGGGTTCCTCACACATGTGGTACGGGCCCACGGGCTCCCCGGCAGCATCATCTCGGACCGGGGGTCCTTATTCACCTCTCAGTTCTGGAAGAGGGTTATGGAGGCAATGGGGACCTCGAGGAACCTGAGCACGATGTTCCACCCAGAGTCCGACGGACAGACAGAGATGGTCAACGCGATCCTCGAGCAGTACCTCAGGGCGTACTGTAACGACCAACAAAACAATTGGAACCAACTCCTCCCTATGGCGGAGTTCTGCTACAATGACTTCCACTCAGGAACGACCAAGGTGTCCCCCTTCTTCGCGAATTACGGATATCACCCCCGTTTTACCCAACCGCTCAGGTGAAGTCATGGAAGGAAATCCCGAGGTCTCCAAATATGTTGGTGCCCTCAACCGACTTCACGAGGATCTAAGGGCAGAGGTCCACTATGCCCAGACTGCTGATGCGGAACAGGCGAACCGCCATCGACACCCGGATCCGGTCCTTCGAGTGGGAGATCGGGTCTGGCTGAAGAGGACGAATCTGAAAACCACCCGACCTTCCAACAACGTCGACTACAAGCTATTGGGCCCCTATACCATCTTGTCGAGGGTAGGGTCGCGAGCTTATGAGCTGGACCTCCCCCCAAACGCAAAGATCCATCCAGGATTTCACATCTCCCTGCTAGAACAGTCTGAACCTACTTCGACCACCATGCCAGGCCATATTCGGCCCCCTCCGCTACCGATCATCCTCGACGACGAGGAAGAGTGGGAAGTTGAAGAGATAGTGGATTCTTGACGCCATCGGGGACAGATCAAATATTGAGCCAAGTGGACTGGTTTCCACGACCCCGATACGACCTGGTACCCCGCTGACAATTTCCAAAACTCCCCCGACGCCATCACCCAATTCCACCGCAGGTACCCTAATGAACCTGCCCCACAGCTCTAATAGACGACAGAACGAATTCTGAGGACCCCCCGTCCACTTTGGGCTCGTACCGAACCCCTACTCCTCCGGCAAAAAAGAAATCCCCTCACCCCACGATCCCGCACGCAGAACTACACTGGTCGTTCTGTAACAACGATTCCTGCTCTATTCACCTCCAATCGAAACTAAACGACAATCACTTGCCAGCGGTTGCGCAAGCAATTGCGGCACGCATAAAAAAATCATGTAGCTGCGGGCAGCTACATGATCCCGAGTTTGAATGGGTGATCCGACATCGAAGGATGGACCCGCGACAAGCCTGCAAAGCATGGCAAAAAGGAAAAAAACTCTGCAACGTGTGCAAGTTCTTGGTCGACAAAGACGGACACGACCAGAGATGCGGCATGAGCGGATGGAAACCCCCGACGGAGACCAAGACAACGATCCCACCCTGCAAGGACGAGCCCGAGACAGGAACGGAACCTCCCGTCTCCACGGAAAATCGGGAAAACGAACCACCCCGTCCCCGCGAACTGGAATCAGAGGACCCCACCATCCATACCATCTGACACCAACTCCCAGTGATTATGATGACCGGACCCTCGGACCACGAGAAGGTGGCAATCAACCTGTCCTTCTATCAGACACCGGATCCGGAGCAGCATCTCCCCACGGTGGACTCCCGACCAACCAACGACCTGACATCCGCCCCTTGTTCGGATCCCCCGGAGCCCCCCGCCTCAGGGCACCAACACGATCAAATACCCCCGTTCTCCTTGAGGCACCAACAAGAACAAATAACGGCGCCCCCCTTAGGACACCGACAAGAGCAAATACCACCTTATGTTCTCGAGGACATCACCCATGACGTCGTACGTCGCCGACATCGGGGGGGGCAGTATCGGGGACGGTCCCCCATCCGTAGGCCTGCTTTGGTGACTGCCTACGGCCTCGCCGGAGTCTCGGCCTGGAGGGGGGGGCTTATGTCACAACGCTCCCGTGACATGCTCATGGCCTCCGCCGTCACCACCGCAGGGCTATGGCTGGTTACCATCACCCTAGCAACCTGCTACGCAATCATGAAGTGATAGGGATAGGGTTAGGGCAAGGGGCTGGGCCCCTTGCCGGGGATTTTCATATGTTAGGAATTATTTATTATTTGAGATTATTTTAGGTATCACGGCCGTTAGGAAAATGTTGGAATCTTTTACTTATCTCTTATGTATTTGGAGTTACGGCGGTTAGCAAGGTAGTTATCTTTTTTGGTATGTATTGTTTCTTTAGTATTTGGAATTACGGCGGTTAGCAAGTTATCTTTTTGGTATGTACTGTTTCTTTATTATTTGGAATTACGGCGGTCAGCAAGGTAGTTATCTTTTGGTATGTATTGTTCCCTTGTTCTATTATTTGGAATTACGGCGGTTGGCAGTGGTGGGGGATGTTGGTCATGTATTTAGTTCTCACGGCGGTTAGCATTGGAGCGTTCTCCGCAGGCGGAGAATGCTGAGTCACGAGTCATGAAGGAGCAAGTATAAGAGGAGGAAGTTTGTATGTAGTTGATTTCTTCACGCAATCAAGTTTCTATTTACTATAATCCTATCTACAAAAGTTCCCTTGTGGCATCTCCATCTCTTCTAAAAACTCACCTGTGATTTCCCAGCAAACCCTCGCCCATTCCCAACCTCCCAGCCTTCCCCAAGCCGCCGCCGCCCCGCCCTTCGCCAAAACCCCGCGCTGCCTGTCGTCAGTAACCGTGGATACGGATTTTGATATCTTCCCTATACTGTTGATTTCTACTTGCCTTGTATTGACTTAGCTTTCCCGAAATATCAGGAGCCGCCCTGGAAGCCACTGCCATTATGGGCCCGGTCTTGACCCCCTTCAACTACCGCAAATGTCAAAATGCCAGTGGTCTGCTCCTCGCCGGCAAGAGTTCCTGGTTTGTTTGTTTGTTCTCTCATTACTTGTTTGCAACCCGAAGGTTATGACAAGGGACAGATAAATACAAAAGAGAAGAAGAAAGAAATGTAAAAGCAAAAACCCAGTCTCCACCTCTACCAGTCTCCTCCCCTTGATCGTTGTGGTTGTGGGGTCTGTCCCCACTGTTACTACGGGGGTTTCTTGTCCAAGCGCGTCTGATGTTCCAAGTGCCCTGCTTGCACAGAGGCCGCCTCGCCGGGCTCCTCCCTTTCCTCCTCCCTTCCCCTTCCCATGTTTAGCCATTTTACCGCCTTTGTTTCCTCCGCGTACAAAAGAAAAAGGTAACTCCCGCCGCCCTCCTGTGCCCCTTCCCCGTGCCCCTCTCTCTCCTTTCGCAACGCCTCGCACTCCTCCCGCCCTCCGAACATAAGAAAAACATCGTCGCACCCAAACAAAGGAAAGTACAAAAGAAACTCGTCTGCCCTCTCTCGCCTGCCGTCCCCTTCATCTCCCTTCCTGTGCACCATTCCACCATCCGTTCCCTTCTCACCCGCCGTACCATAAAACAACTCCAACCCGTAAGACAAACAATTGAAAGACAAAGAAAAGAAAACTCAAAACACCCGAACCCCAAGCAGACCCAAGCAACGACCCCAGCCCGATCCCGTCACCGCGTGCCCGTTCCCTTTCTCTCCGCCTATCCCTCTTCTACCTTCCCCTTTTGCTTGTCCCCTTTTTTTTTTTTTTTTTTTTTTTTTACAAATCAGAAATCCTAAGTAAGAAAGCACTGCAAAATCAGCGCGGGCGAAAGTTCCTAAGGTACTGCGGTCAGTGTAGTCAGCGGTAGGGGTCTATCCCCTTCTGCGAGGCTTCTCTAGCCGGGAGTGTGCCCAGGTCGAGGTAGCAACCTTGGTTGCAGAGATAAAGGTGGAAAGAGCCTTGGTGCCGGAGGGGGTGTCCAGAATGGTGTTTAGGTTGATCCGGGAGTGTTGTCTGAGTTTGAGGTCCTTCCTGAGTGTGGAGCGAGCGGCCTGGAATTCGGGGCAGCTCAGGAGGAGGTGTCGAGGCGTCTGCGGTGGATGGATTGGGCAGCTGCAGCTGCGGGAGGGGTATGCGTCGGATGGAGGGTGGGCCAAGCAGTTGAGGAAGTACCCGTGGCCGGTGCGAAGACCCAGGATTGCAGTTGATATCCAGCGGGGGTTTTCGGTGTACGCAGTGTCCATTGTGCAGCGGTGTGTGGCGGTGTACGTGCGCGGTCGGGGGGAAGAGGTGAACCAGGTAGCCCAGTCTTCGGTGTACCTCTCTCGAGCGCGGCGGCGCAGCCAAGTGAGGGATATCGGTATTCGTCGGCGTGGCGGTACTGTTGTCGCCTGTCGGGCCAGTTCGTCGGCGGCTTCGTTTCCGGGGACGCTAGTGTGTCCTGGGACCCAGTGGATGGTAATTGAGGTACCGTAAGCGTGAAGGTCGTGAGCGGTTTTGTGGATGGCCCAGGCGAGCTCCTGGCCGGGGCCTCGACGGAGGTGAGAGGCTCGATGTATCGCGGCTTGGTTGTCGGTAAAAACGTGGATGTGTTTGTCGTATAGGTCGTTGCGTCGAATATGTGTCAGGCATGTCCGGAGTCCTTCGTGGATGGCCATAACTTCCGCGTCGAAGACTTCTGTTCTGCCGCCCATGGGCACTATGGAGTCGACAGGTCGTGGCAGCCCGTGGGGGATGGTGTATCCTGCGCCTGTTATGCCGTCAAGTTGAGAGCCGTCCGTGTACAGTAGGATAGTATCCGATCGTTGGCGAAGGGCGTGGAGGAGGAGGAGGTGGTCGTCGGCAGCTTCAGCCTTCGGGGAGGAGGAGATGTCGATCGTTAATGTAGGGGCGAGGTCGTCGTCGGGGATGTTTTGGGAGGTGTCCTCGATTTCGGCGTTTGGTTGGACCCACGGGGAGAGGGTGCTGATGACGTGCAGGAGGCGGGACGGGGCTTGTCCTGGGACGTGCCACGGGTGGTCGTACTCGGTGTCCGGGTTGATGGAGGCATCATCGATACTCGGGGCGGGAAACGAGACGGGGCAGCGTGTGATGATAGGGTGCGAAGCGGGTAAAGTGAGGGTGCGCAGGGCGTATTTCCGCTGGCGGTTGTCAAGACGTATTGTGACGGGGGGGAGTGCGGATTCATTGTGGAGGGCCAGGATCGGAGTAGAGGTGAAAGCGTTGAGAATCCTGCGGAGGGCGGTGTTCTGTTGATTCTGGAGGGTGCGGGCAAGGTCTTTTTGTTGGTTCCACCATATCTCTGCGCCGTAGTCTGCTCTCGACTGGACACACGCCTGGTAGATTAGTCTTGTAGCAGCGGGGGACAGACCTGTTTCGTACCGTGCTAACCTACACAGTGCGTTCAGAGTTCTTTGCGCGGCGGTTACTCGTCTAGCTACATGTTTTCTAAAGTTAAGTTTCCTATCTAAATACAGGCCTATCCACCTCACAACATCCTTCTCTCCTCCTTGTGTTCCCGGTGTGATAACTGTACCGTTTGGTAACTTAACTTTTTCCTCCTCAGTGATGCTATCGGTGCGTGCCCAGTGGAAATGCAGGAGCTCTGACTTGGCATCGTCAAATGCAATGGCGTTTGCGTCGGCCCACCGAAAGGCTGTTGTCGTAATGTTCTCAAGTGCGCGGGCGTTCGCGTTTCTGGTGCGTCCCTGGACGACGATCGCTACGTCGTCAATGTAGCTAGGTGTCCAGGCGTACGGGTGTGCCTGCGCTAGTTCGTCGAATAATGGGCGGAGGTATAATAAGAAAAGTATGGGGGATGCAGGGGAACCTTGTGGGATGCCTGTTTGCACTGGGCGTTGCGTGTCAGTTCGCCCATCGAACGCTAGAGCGATCGTGCGATCTGCGAGGAAAGACTGGCACCACGATACTACTGGTCGCGGGCACCCAAGCTGTCGTAATGTTTGTTGGAGGCGGTCAGCAGAGACGTTGTCGAACGCTCCACGAACATCGAGGAAGAGGGCAGAGGTTAGCATTCCGTGAGATTTCCCAATCTCAACGTCGTGCACCAGCGCCATCGCTGCGTCAATTGCTGATCTCTGCGGGCGTCCACCTATTTGGTCCCTATGTAGTAAATCGTGAGAGTCTGCCATCGTGCCTGGGCGAGTGGCCATTAGTTTTTCGAGGGTCTTCCCAAGGCAGTTTAGGAGCGCAATCGGACGGTATGCCTTTGGATTGCTGTAATCCGGCTTGTTAGGTTTGGCGATAATGAGTGTGGTGGCCTGGCGCCAGCATCGCGGATGGTAGCCTACCGTCCCTAATGTGGCGTAGAGGTTGTTCATGTGTTCGGGGATGGCAAGGTATGCTTGGCGTAGGCAGGCGAATGTGAGCCCATCGGGTCCGGGCGCCTTCTTCGGCGAGGAGGAGAATATCGCTGTTTCTACCTCTGTCGGTGTAAAGGTTGTCCACTGCAACTCGCGGCGTGGGGGGAGGACGGACGGAGGCGGTGGTGGCGGCGGCGGGGGAAACAACTTTTGGAAGGCCTCTACCTTTGCGTCGAAGGAGCTGCAGATTGTTTCTTGGCCGTTTATCATTGCGCGGAGGTTTGGTGTTAGCTGAGCACGTCGAGGGTTGGTGTACCTAAACCCCTGCCACACATCGGGTCCTTCGGCTTGGGAAAGGTATTCCTTCCACTTTGCATCTTTCGCCGTTCGAATGGTCCTGTGGTATTCGTTTCGGTGTTGTTTGTAGTTTAGGTGGGATCTATCGTCACGTTTGCGTTTCCACTTACGTCTTGCTTTGGTCATCTTTTTCCTTGCCTCGGTGACTTCTGCGGTCCACCATCTTTTCGATTGTGGGGTCACTTGTAGTACGGGGGTGGACGTAGTCGCGGCATTAAGGATGGCATCACGTATTGACTCCGCCCACGCATCGAGGTTGTCTGTGGTAGGGTGGTTGCGGTATCGTGTCCATGATGGTGTGAGGGCTAAGCACGAGGCACGGAGGGTTTCGGCGAAGAGCTCCCAATCCGTCTTTTTCCAGTTCAGACGGTTTGTTGGGGGCGTTGTTTCAGCGTCTGGGTGGGTTGTGTGCACTTCGAAACGTATGACTTCATGGTCAGATCCCGTAGCGTTGTCGTCGTCGATTGCCCAGTTGATTGTTTCCTCTGCCATGTGGGGCGATGCTAGGGTCAGGTCGAGGACGGAAGAACTGCGGCCTTGGTTGTAGTAGTAGGTGGGAATGTCAGGGACGGACACGAGGGTCCAGTCTCGTTGTTCGATGAGGTTAACTATTTCGGTGGCGCGGATGGGGGAACGTGTGGAGGAGTTCCACAGGGCATGGTGAGCGTTGAGGTCACCTGTGATGATGCACCTGCGGGGGAGGGGGAGGGGGGTGAGGGCTCTCGGGATGGTATAAATATTGCTTTCGGGGTGTTTTTCGTTGTACATATTAAGAAGAAAGAAAGAAGGAATTAAGTCGGTGCCTACCTCAAGGACCTGGAGGTCAGGATCCGCGCATATATCGGTGCGCTGAGAAACCCTGAGGTATGGGTTTGTCCTGGTCACATAGGCGGCTGTTCTGTTGGTGGTTCTATCCCCACGCGGTGGCAAGACCAGTGTGAACGATGGGTGTGTGGTGGCGTATGTTATGTCGGTAATGTGAATTTCTTGTATTAGGATTATGTCGGCTGTGTTGTGTGCGCTATTCAGCAGCGCATCGAGTGCTGTTCGTTGTCGGTTCACGTTGTGGGAGACGATCCGTATGGTTGCTGCCAGTCTGTTGTAGCTAGACATGGGCGTTCATCTCAGTGTCTCTGTCGGCTGGGTTGGGTGGGGCGGCGGCGGGGTTTTGTAACGCTGTCCAGGCTTCTTTGAATATGCGGATGCGTACGGGGCATTGCTTGCTGAAGCCTGGGTGGTCGAGGTCGGGGAGGTTGGCGTCCGCGCAGTTTTTGCAATGGTATCTAGTGTGCTCACAGCTCTTACCTTTGCTTTGGGGGCAGTCGTTGCAGGCGTGGTCGTCCGTGGGGTGGTTCTGGCCGCAGATGCCGCAGGTGGGGCCTTGCGGTCCAGTGCAGTTGGTGTGGTGGTGGCCAAAGAGCAAGCAGCGCCGACACTGGTCGGTCCGTCGGGCAGAGTGGTACTCGGTGACTCTTCGGGGCTCGAAGAGTACCATGACTCGTTTGCGCTTCAGGAGTGCGAGCTCTCCGGCGGTACGTACCGCAATAACCACACTGGACGCTTCCTTGCCCACACGTTTCTCCGCGGTCGTCATATATCGGGGAGGTTGCGCCAGGGTGACAGGTCCGTTGCTGCGTTCGATCTCCTCCTGGAGGAGGCGCATTCCGTCGGGGGAGTCGGGGTATTGGCTCGTGGGGATTCCATGAACTGCGAGCTTATACCATCGCTCGTTCAGGCGGGGTGCGGCGATGGAGGTGTTGACCTGTCGCGTCACTGTGTGTATGGTCCCTAGGTTGTCGGTAAGCTCGGATTCAGTGGTGCCGTCTGTCATGGTCACGATGAGGTTTCCTGATGTGGCTTGTCTGATCGTGGCGACAGCCATGTGAGGCGGCGCCTGTGTCTGGGTGAGTGCAGCGTTGATCGCCCTTCCCAGTTGGGCTTTGGTATTGACGTCGATTTCCGCAGGGTTGGGGCAGGGCAGGATGATTTCCTGGGGGCGGGTGCGTTGGCGTCGGGGGTGCGGTTTTGCGGGGGGGTTGCTTTTGGGGGCGTGGGCGGGGAAGGAGAGGTCAGCGACGGTTGTGCCGGAGGTCCACGGCTGGTGAGTGGTCGTGGGGGGGTTGTGGCGGCGAGTAGTGGTGGAGGTCGGTATGGCGATGTTGTGGTGGCGAAGGGCGTTTTCCAGGAGTCGGCATCGTTCTTTCCAGTATTGGAGGTCGTTGGGGGGTGAATTGGCGGTGGTCGTTTGTTCGGGGTGGGGTTGACGTTGGGGCTGTGTCGGAGGGGGCGGGCTGGGTTTTGTGATTTTGTCGAGTCTTTTGTTGATGGTGTCGATGGAATGGACAATAGGTCGGAGCGCGTCGTTGGTGTTTTTCGAAATCATGGTGGCGATGGCTGAGAGGAGGTCGTTGTCGGGCTGGGGCTGGGGGTTGGGGTTGACGTCGGAAGCAGTTATTGCGTGCTGGCTGTCGTTGAGGTTCAGGTCAGAGTCGGATTCGGAGTCAGTGTCGGGGCAACTGTCAGTGTCCATGGCGGTCGGCATTGTTTCGACGGGGGTCCCATCGAGGTTCACGTGGGTGTGTGTTTTCGGTCGGGTGACATTTTTGCGGAGGAGGTCGAGGTCAAGTCTACAGGCGGATTTTTTGGTGGGGGGTTTGGTGACTTTTCCGGAGACGGTCGTTGATTTCTTAGAGGTCGCGATGGCGGAGGAGCCAGCGTGCGGGGCGTTGATTCGGGAAAGCTCGTCGGGGCTAAAAATATTCTCGGGTACCTGCATACGCGAGGGCGTGGCGGGGATGGGTGCGTTAGCGTCCATCGCTTAACCGGTGGTGAGGTAAGCGATGGCGAAGAGTCACGTGAGGAGGCTCTTGCTAAGCGAGCACGAAAATTTCTCGCGAGGAAAGGGGTCCGGAGGGGGGGAAATTTGGGGGATCACCACAACCAGTGCTGCTGGTGGGGGGGGGATTTGGGGGGGGGGGGGGATTTCGGTATGCCGAAACCGAAAATAAGGTCGGTTTGATGATTGGGGGGCGGGTGGTGGAGCGGCGTTGATGAAAGTGCCCGGAATCCGGCCCGGAGGTCCCAGAATCGCGTTTTTCCGCTGAATCTCAACGGTAAACGGTAGCTGGGTTCCGAAAATCGAGATTCGGGGTAATTCCGAGGTAAGAAATCGATTGCCGATTCGAAAATCTGGGAAATTGTTGTCGTTGTCGCAAATGCAGGGGGGGGTCAGCGGTTGCTGTGTGGTGATGGTTGCAAGAGTTCCTGGAACATAGTCGACGGAAAAGAACCAGCACCACTGGGGGGGTACCAGCCAATAAGATGCCTGAGACCTGCAGTACTGGTCTGCGAGAGCAAACAGAGCAACACTAATGAACATCATGTCACGGCTCACAGCTAAGGGGCCGCCATTGTTGTTGTTGTTGATTAGTTGTGTTGTCGCAATCGCTGTGATGCCGTCCTGTGTTGCTGGTTGTTGTGTTGTTTCCTGTCGTATTGTGTCCTGACGGGTCACGAGCCGTTATCACTGTGACCTGGTCGGTTGTTGGCTGCATGATGAAGAACGGAAGGTGAAGTGTGTTGCGAGGTTGGTTCATGGCCCAGCAAGAGTGCTGGCCGATTTCTGTACATAAGGAGGCCTGCCGTGAACCTGGGTATTGAGGCTTTGAATACAGAGGCTTTCCGATCAGTTTTTGCTTCGTCTGAAAGATATTCAACAAATAGACTTTCCCATGAACTAGGAAGTAAACTAATCTGATCTTTGTTTATTGTGACTAGAGCTATATAGCTATCGCACTCCACCTTCTTCATACCCTTATACCGCCAACGTACATAAAACCAACAAAAGAAATACAAAGAAAAACATGTAGTACAAGTCAAGTATATCTAAGTCAAGTATTTTCAGCACATAGGAAAAAGAAAAACAATCATCCGTCAAACACTCCATATCCCAGAGTTGCCATCCCTCCATCCATCCTTTCCTTATCATGGTTCCTCAGTGGTGTTGTGCTGCCGTGTATTTCCTTTGAGTATCCTAGTCCAGTCCGTCTGGCGAATCTTAACAGCGCAGTTATGCCGGTGTGATTTGTGAACAGTTCGTGTGGTGTAATTGTGGTGCTGGTGGCCTCATATAGTTCCTGTCACGCCGCAAGCAGCTTTGTGCAGTGAGGAAGATAGTGCAAGGAGGATATGAATCCTGTGCCGCAGTCGCATGGTGTAGGGGGTTGCTCCGGATGGGTGTCCATGGGTGTTCCTCCACATCGGATACGGTATAATGCCCGGGAGGTGCGGAATGGTAGGTGTTGAAGGTGTTGTGGGTACAGCAGGGATGAGGGTAGTCCATCAGGCGCGTCATTCTGCCATTGTTGGAGGAATCCTTGGCGGATTTGTGACTTCATCCATGCGTTTGAGGTTATGGTGGATCGGCACAGATTTCGTGACTGTGCTCCAGTTTTGGCAAGGCTGTCTTCAAGGTCGTTTCCGGTACTGTCTGTGTGGGAGGGGGTCCAGATGGTGGTGAAGGACCACCCTTGGGTCGTGAGGTGTTCGGCCAGGTTGAGAGTTTCCCTGGCGTATTGATGGTGTTCGGCATTTTGTTCAAGTGTGGCCATTGCTGCTTGGATGTCCAGGCAAAGGTAGACAAGGGCTGGCGTGTAGTTGTCAAGGACTTGTAGTCCTTCGGTGGTGGCATGTAATTTGGCATCGTAGACCTCACATTGCTGGCCGAGGTGACAGTGGTGGGATGATAGGTGTTCGGGGCCGTTGAGTGTCATCTTCTAAAGTGTTGCTCCGCATCCAGTGTAGTTATCGTCAAGCATGGATCCGTCTGTGTAGAGTACGTCTGTGTGGGGGGGGGGTAGTGATGTCAACTATTGTGTGTGCCGTGTGCTTGGTTCGTTGGTTTTGTTCGGGTTTGGTGAGGGGCAGGTGTGGATTGAGAAAGAGGATGGTAGTGTTGTTCGGTTCTCGTGGTTGTTGCTGAGAAGGTGTTGTATGTGTTGTCGAAGGTGGGAGAGTCCGGGCGCTGTCTTCAGGCATTTTGGGTTTGGTTTGAGTCCGGATCGGGGGTGGTGGGTGTGCAGGAAGAGGAGTCGTAAGGTGTATTGTGCTGAGAGGTAGTCTAGATAGATGTGTTGAGGTGGCAGGTGAGCACAAATGCGTAGTTTCGTGAGCTTTGTGCGGAATGGGAGTCCGGTTGCCCACCGTAGTGCGTTGTGGTAGGTGGCTGCTAGGGGGCGTAGGGTGGTATCTTTGCCGGTCCACCAGGCTGGGGAGCCACATAACATTTTTGGGAGGAGGAGGGTAAGGATAAGGTGTCGAGCCATGTGGGTGTTGGGAACATTTGACCGATGTCGAAGGTGAAGTAGTGATCCGAGAGTGTTCTTGCCGGTCAATGCTGCTTGTGTGGTATGGGGAATGAATGTAAGGGATTCGTCGATTTTGATGCCGAGGTATTGGATTTTCCGTGTTGGTGTGATTGTTTTGTTATCCAAAGAGAGTTGTGATAGTTTGGTAAGGTCCGTGACTTTGTGTTGGCTTGTACACGGGAGACAGTGGAGTAGTTCTGTTTTGTCAGGAGAGAAGTTGAGTCCGAGGTGTCTACCGCGTTCTGTGTAGTGTTCGGTCCGTGTTTTCAGGCGATCGATGGCGAATTTTCGGGAGTTTGCAGATTGGAGGAGGCCCGTATCGTCAACGTAGGAGGCGGTCAGTTCTTTCGCTGGTTGGTGGGTTACTTCGAGCATCGCATTGGTGTAGATGAGGAAGAGGATTGGCGATGCAGGGGATCCTTGTGGTAAGCCACAGCAGAAGGCCTTCGGGAGTTCGAGTTGTTGGTCGAAGGAGAATGCTAGTGTCCGGTCGGTGGTGAAGGCTTTGGTCCATGCAATGAGGTAGGGTGGCATGTTACGTTGTTGCATGACCTGGAGGAGTAGCGTAGAATTGGTGTTGTTGAAGGCACCTTCAATGTCATGTGCAAAGAGGGTTGTTCGCGGTGGGTGCTTTGGTTTGCCGGTTGTTGGGATAGCAATGTCAGTGCTGATCGGTGTGAGTATGGTGAGGAGGGCGTGAATGGCGGAAGATCGTTGTCTGGCTCCCATCTGATGTTGTGATATTGCAAGGCAGTCAGACGCTGTTTTGGCAAGTCGGAGGGCAGCTATCTTTTCGTATA
Organism: Pyronema omphalodes; assembly: GCA_024516155.1. Lineage (NCBI taxonomy): Eukaryota > Fungi > Ascomycota > Pezizomycetes > Pezizales > Pyronemataceae > Pyronema > Pyronema omphalodes. The sequence goes on from JAJJXM010000058.1 coordinate 385,430, forward strand.
GTTTCGATATGCAGGGGAGAAGGGAGATTGGGCGGCAAGATTTGGGTGATGTATGGTTTGTTTCGCCGGGCTTGGGAATCACTACGCATCTGGCTACCTTCCATTGGGCAGGGAAGGTCTCGGAGTGGAGGAGGGGGTTGTATAATTTGGCTAGTGCCGTTGGTTGTGCTAGGTGGAATTGTGCAATCAGTTGGTAGGTGATGTTGTCGTGTCCGGGTGCCGAGGAGTAACGAAGTTTTCGGATGACTTCGCTGACCTCATTGTCGGTAATTGGGGTGAAGGGGTCGCGTGTTGCTTTGTATTGCTTGACAAATTCGGGGGGGATGTTGGGAGGGTTGTGTGATTGTGGTGGGAATAAGGCGTTTCTTATGATGTCGCACTTGTCCCGGAAGCTATCTTTGCCTTCTAGTGGTGGCAGGGGTTTGCTGTGTGTATTTGGTAATCTAACGCAGTTCCAGACGTCAGTTGCATTACTGTTCTATAGTCTAGTCACCCAGTAGTACTCTTTGGCCAATTGCATGGCTTGTTTGCATTCGTATCGTTGGTGCTTAGCTTGCAGTCTGGCAGTCGGGTTGGTACGGTCGGAGCGAAAGAGTCTTTCTGCTTGTTGTAATTTCTTTTTCTTCTTGTTGAGGTCTGGATGCCACCATGGTGCTTGCTTAGCCCGTGGTTTTACCCATGGTACTGCTACATCGGTGGCTTTGTGAATAATGGTGGTGATAAGGTCTGCAGCGTGCAGGGCTGCCTCTGGGCTGGTAAGATTATCCTGGTGTGCTGGGTTGTCGATGATTGTTCGTTGATAGAGTGTCCAATCGGCCTTTCGCCATGTCTGTTTGGGTATCTAGGCAGGGGTGCTGAGATCAACGTGGATGGTGCATATGGCGTGATTGGAGGTTGAATCGGAGTTGATGTCATGCATGAGGATCTTCTCTGTTATGCTACCCGCAGCAAAGCATAGAGCGATCACGGATGGTCTCATGTCATTGCGCGGGTGGTGTGTTGGGATGCCTTGTTGGTTGTGCAAAGACACCTGGTGCCTGTCCATCCAGTTGGCTATGGTGTGGGAGTGGTCTAGGTGGCGGCTGAGCTGGTCGTCGTCGATTGTCGTAGTGCTGCCCCACCATTCATGGTGCGCATTCATATCGCCCGTGATAATGGCAGGTAGTTGGGGTCGGAAGGAACGTAGGAGGTCGGCCCGTGCATTGGGTTTTCCCGGTGAGTAGAAGTTGTAGATCATCAGTGGGGCTATGTCGGGTAGGGATAGTTTGGTCCCAAGGAATGAATTCTGGTGGGTAAAAACAGTTGAGGCATGGACTTCTGGCAACCGGCATACGTAAGTGGCGCACTGGGGTCTGTCATTAGTGGGGGTGAACATGTGAAAACCAGGGTGCAAGGGGGGGAGTTGAGTGTATTCCATAGCGGGTTCTTGCAAGAGAATGATGAGTGTTTTGGGGTTAGATGCAGATGAGAATAGTGCTGATGTCACCTTGCTACTGGATACCACACAGCAACCGCTGACCCCCCCTGCATTTGCGACAACAACAACAATTTCCCCGATTTTCGAATCGGCAATCGATTTCTTACCTCGGAATTACCCCGAATCTCGATTTTCGGAACCCAGCTACCGTTTACCGTTGAGATTCAGCGGAAAAACGCGATTCTGGGACCTCCGGGCCGGATTCCGGGCACTTTCATCAACGCCGCTCCACCACCCGCCCCCCCCATCATCAAACCGACCTTATTTTCGGTTTTGGCATACCGAAATCCCCCCCCCCCCAAATCCCCCCCCCACCAGCAGCACTGGTTGTGGTGATACCCCAAATTTCCCCCCCTCCGGACCCCTTTCCTCGCGAGAAATTTTCGTGCTCGCTTAGCAAGAGCCTCCTCACGTGACTCTTCGCCATCGCTTACCGTACCACCGGTTAAGCGATGGACGCTAACGCACCCATCCCCGCCACGCCCTCGCGTATGCAGGTACCCGAGAATATTTTTAGCCCCGACGAGCTTTCCCGACTCAACGCCCCGCACGCTGGCTCCTCCGCCATCGCGACCTCTAAGAAATCATCGACCGTCTCCGGGAAAGTCACCAAACCCCCCACCAAAAAATCCGCCTCTAGACGTGACCTCGACCTCCTCAGCAAAAATGTCACCCGACCGAAAACAGACACCCACGTGAACCTCGATGGGACCCCCGTCGAAACAATGCCGACCGCCACGGACACTGACAGTTGCCCCGACACCGACTCCGAATCCGACTCTGACCTAAACCTCAACGACAGCCAGCACGCAATAACTGCTTCCGACGTCAACCCCGACCCCCAGCCTCAGCCCGACAACAACCTCCTCTCAGCCATCGCCACTATGATTTCGAAAAACACCAACGACGCGCTCCGACCTATTGTCCGTTCCATCGACACCATCAACAAAAGACTCGACAAAATCACAAAACCCAGCCCGCCCCCTCCGACGCAGCCCCAACGTCAACCCCACCCCGAACAAACGACCACCGCCAACTCACCCCCCGACGACCTCCAATACTGGAAAGAACGATGCCGACTCCTGGAAAACGCCCTTCGCCACCACAACATCGCCATACCGACCTCCACCACTACTCGCCGCCACAACCCCCCCACCACCACTCACCAGCCGTGGACCTCCGGCACAACCGTCGCTGACCTCTCCTTCCCCGCCCACGCCCCCAAAAGCAACCCCCCCGCAAAACCGCACCCCCGACGCCAACGCACCCGCCCCCAGTCCATCATGATACCCCTCCCACACCCTGCGGAAATCGACGTCAATACCAAAGCCCAACTGGGAAGGGCGATCAACGCTGCACTCACCCAGACACAGGCGCCGCCTCACATGGCTGTCGCCACGATCAGACAAGCCTCATCAGGAAACATCATCGTGACCATGACAGACGGCACCACTGAATCCGAGCTGACCGAGAACCTAGGGACCATACACACAGCGACGCGACAGGTCAACACCTCCATCGCCGCACCCCGCCTGAACGAACGGTGGTATAAGCTCGCAGTTCATGGAATCCCCACGAGCCAATACCCCGACTCCCCCGACGGAATGCGCTCCCTCCAGGAGGAGATCGAACGCAGCAACGGATCTGTCACCCTGGCGCAACCCCCCCGATATATGACGACCGCGGAGAAGCGTGTGGGGAAGGAAGCGTCCAGTGTGGTTATTGCGGTACGTACCGCCGAAGAGCTCGCACTCCTGAAGCGCAAACGAGTCATGGTACTCTTCGAGCCCCGAAGAGTCACCGAGTACCACTCTGCCCGACGGACCGACCAGTGTCGGCGCTGCTTGCTCTTTGGCCACCACTACACCAACTGCACTGGACCGCAAGGCCCTATCAGAATCCGTATCCACGGTTACTGACGACAGGCAGCGCGGGGGTTTCGGCGGCGAGGAGAGCGGCGGCGGGTTAGGTAAGGCTGGTAAGTTGGGAATGGGCAAGGGTTGTGGGCTGGGAAATCACAGGTGAGTTTGGAGAGATGGGAAATCACAAGGGAACTTTTGTAGATAGGATTGTGGTAAATAGAAACTTGATTGCGTGAAGAAATAAACTACATACAAATTTCCTCCTCTTATACTTGTTCCTTCATGACTCGTGACTCAGCATTCTCCGCCTGCGGAGACTGCTTCCAATGCTAACCGCCGTGATACTACATACATGACCAACATTCCCCAACATTTGCCAACCGCCGTAATTCCAAATAAGAAAGCAAGATAACTAACCGCCATAATTCCAAATAATAATAACAAGGAAAGAGTACATACCAAAAGAGATAACTACCGGCTAACCGCCGTGATTCCAAATAGCAAAGAAAGAGTACATACCGAAAGAGATAACTTCCTGGCTAACCGCCGTGATTCCAAATAGTAAAGAAAGAGTACATACCAAAAGAGAGAAGTAAAAGATTCCAACAATTTCCTAGCCGCCGTAATACCTAAAAGAAATCCAAATAAGAAATAACTCCGAACATATGAAAATCCTCGGCAAGGGGCCCAGCCCCTTGCCCTAACCCTATCCCTTTACTTCATGACAGCGTAACAGGTTGCTAGGGTGATGACGATCACCCATAGCCCTGCGGTGGTGACGGCGGAGGCCAGGAGCATGTCACGGGAGCGTTGTGACATAAGCCCCCCCCTCCAGGCCGAGACTCCGGCGAGGCCGTAGGCAGTCCTCAACGCGGGCCTCCGGATGGGGGACCGTCCCCGATACTGCCTTCCCCGACGTCGGCGACGTACGACGTCCTGGGTGATGTCCTCGAGGACATAAGGCGGTATTTGCTCTTGTTGGTGTCCTAAGGGGGGCGCCGTTATTTGTTCTTGTTGGTGCCCTGAGGAGAACGGGGGTATTTGATCTTGTTGGTGCCCTGAGGCGGGGGGCTCCGGGGGATCCGAACAAGGGGCGGATGTCAGGTCGTTGGTTGGTCGGTAGTCGACGGTGGGGAGATGCTGTTCCGGCTCCGCTGTCTGATAGAAAGACAGGTTGATCGCCACCTTCTCGTGGTCCGAAGGTCCCGTCATCATAATTACTGGGAGTTGGTGTCGGATCGTATGGAGGGTGGAGTCCTCCGATTCCAGTTCGCGGGGACGGGGTGGTTCGTTTTCCTGATTTTCCGTAGGGACGGGAGGTTCCTTTCCTGTCCCGGGCTCGTCCTTGCAGGGTGGTATCGTTGCCGGGGTTTCCGTGAGGGGTTTCCATCCTCTGATACCGCATCTCTGGTCGTGTCCGTCTTTGTTGACCAGGAATTTACACACATTGCAGAGTCTCTTTCCTTTCTGCCATGCCTTGCAGGCCTTTTGCGGGTCCATCCTTCGGTGTCGGATCACCCATTCTAACTCGGGGTCATGTAGCTGCCCGCAGCTACATGATTTTTTTATGCGTGCCGCAATTGCTTGCGCCACCGCTGGGAAATGATTGTTGTTTAATTTCGATTGGAGGTGAATGGAGCAGGAGTCGTTGTTGCAGAACGACCAGTGTAGTTCTGCGTGCGGGATCGTGGGGTGGGGGGATTTCTTTTCTGCCGGGGGAGTAGGGGTTCGGTACCAGCCCAAAGAGGACGGGGGGTCCTCGGAGTTCGTTCTATCGTCCATTACAGCTGTGGGGCAGGTTTATTAGGGTACCTGCGGTGGAATTGGGTGATGGCGTCGGGGGAGTTTTGGAAATTGTCGGCGGGGTACCAGGTCGTATCGGGGTCGTGGAAACCCGTCCACTTAACTCGATATTGTATCTGACCCCGGTGGCGTCGAGAATCCACTATCTCCTCAACTTCCCACTCTTCCTCGTCGTCGAGGACAATCGGTAGCGGAGGGGGCTGAATATGGCCTGGGATGGTGGTCGAAGTGGGTTGAGACGGTTCTAGAAGGGAGATGTGAAATACTGGATGGATCTTTGCGTTTGGGGGGAGGTCCAGTTTATAAGCTCGCGACCCTACCTTAGACAAGATAGTGTAGGGCCCCAATAGCTTGTAATCGAGCTTGTTGGAGGGTCGGGTGGTTTTCACATTCTTCCTCTTCAGCCAGACCCGATCTCCCACTCGAAGGACCGGATCCGGGTGTCGATGCCGGTTCGCCTGTTCTGCATGAGCAGTCTGGGCATAGTGGACCTCTGCCTTCAGATCCTCGTGAAGTCGGTTGAGGGCGCCAACATATCTGGAGACCTCGGGGTTTCCTTCCGCGACTTCACCCAGCGGCTGGGTAAAACGGGGATGATATCCGTAATTCGCGAAGAAGGGGGACACCTTGGTCGTTCCTGAGCGGGAGTTGTTGTAGCAGAACTCCGCCATAGGAAGGAGTTGGTTCCAATTGTCCTGTTGATAGTTACAATACGCCCTGAGGTATTGTTCGAGGATCGCATTGACCCTCTCTGTCTGTCCGTCGGACTCTGGGTGAAACGCCGTACTCAGGTTCCTCGTGGTTCCCATTGCCTCCATAACCCTTTTCCAGAACTGAGAGGTGAATAGAGACCCCCGATCCGAGATGATGCTGCTCGGGAGTCCGTGGGCCCGTACCACATGTGTGAGAAACCCGTCCGCAAGTTCCCTGGGTCCCATAGTGTCCCTACATGCTACAAAGTGCGCCATCTTCGTCAAGCGGTCCACAATCACCCATATCGCATTCATTCCCCCATCTTCCGGAAGACCTGTGATAAAATCCATGGAGATGGATTCCCATGGTCTTCCTGGAATCTGTAACGGTCGTAAGAGGCCGAAGGGGGCGTGCTTAATGGGCTTGATACGTTTACAGGTATCACAGTAGTCGACATATCGAGTCACATACTGTCGTTGTTGTGGCCAATAAAAATTCCGGCTGACCAACTCCAAGGTCCTTGCCCTTCCCGGATGCCCCGCGGCCTGGGAGTCGTGATGCTGCCGTAAAATTTGTAACCTCAGGTCGTCGTCGTCAGGGACCCATATCAATCCCTCGTATAGGAGTAACCCATCCTTTTCCTCGCATAACCCCAAGGGGACCCTATTGTCTCGGGCTATCCCTTCCCGAAGTTTGCGGATTACCTCCTGGAGTTCCGTATCGGTCCTCGTTTTTTCCCGAATTTTGGTAAGGAGGGGGGTGTCCGGGGTGAGTTTTATCAATTGTGTCTCGTTCACATGAAAGACTTCCTGGGGAAGGAGGACTCGGCTTCGGTACCCATGAGGAGAGTCACACCACACAGCAACCGCTGACCCCCCCCTGCATTTGCGACGACAACAACAATTTCCCCGATTTTCGAATCGGCAATCGATTTCTTACCTCGGAATTACCCCGAATCTCGATTTTCGGAACCCAGCTACCGTTTACCGTTGAGATTCAGCGGAAAAACGCGATTCTGGGACCTCCGGGCCGGATTCCGGGCACTTTCATCAACGCCGCTCCACCACCCGCCCCCCAATCATCAAACCGACCTTATTTTCGGTTTCGGCATACCGAAATCCCCCCCCCCCCCAAATTCCCCCCCCACCAGCAGCACTGGTTGTGGTGATCCCCCAAATTTTCCCCCCTCCGGACCCCTTTCCTCGCGAGAAATTTTCGTGCTCGCTTAGCAAGAGCCTCCTCACGTGACTCTTCGCCATCGCTTACCTCACCACCGGTTAAGCGATGGACGCTAACGCACCCATCCCCGCCACGCCCTCGCGTATGCAGGTACCCGAGAATATTTTTAGCCCCGACGAGCTTTCCCAGATCAACGCCCCGCACGCGGGCTCCTCCGCCATCGCGACCTCTAAGAAATTAACGACCGTCTCCGCAAAAGTCACCAAACCCCCCAACAAAAAATCCGCCTCTAGACGTGACCTCGACCTCCTCCGCAAAAATGTCACCCGACCGAAAACAAACACCCACGTGAACCTCGATGGGACCCCCGTCGAAACAATGCCGACCGCCATGGACACTGACAGTTGCCCCGACACCGACTCCGAATCCGACTCCGACCTAAACCTCAATGATAGCCAGCACGCAATAACTGCTTCCGATGTCAACCCCAACCCCCAGCCTCAGCCCGACAACAACCTCCTCTCAGCCATCGCAGCTATGATTTCGAAAAACACCAACGACGCGCTCCGACCTATCGTCCGTTCCATCGACACCATCAACAAAAGACTCGACAAAATCGCAAAACCCAGCCCGCCCCCTCCGACACAGCCCCAACGTCAACCCCACCCCGAACAATCGACCACCGCCAACTCACCCCCCGACGACCTCCAATACTGGAAAGAACGATGCCGACTCCTGGAAAACGCCCTTCGCCACCACAACATCGCCATACCGACCTCCACCACTACTCGCCGCCACAACCCCCCCACGACCACTCACCAGCCGTGGACCTCCGGCACAACCGTCGCTGACCTCTCCTTCCCCGCCCACGCCCCCAAAAGCAACCCCCCCGTAAAACCGCACCCCCGACGCCAACGCACCCGCCCCCAGGAAATCAACCTGCCCTGCCCCAACCCTGCGGAAATCGACGTCAATACCAAAGCCCAACTGGGAAGGGCGATCAACGCTGCACTCACCCAGGCACAGGCGCCGCCCCACATGGCTGTCGCCACGATCAGACAAGCCTCATCAGGAAACCTCATCGTGACCATGACAGACGGCACCACTGAATCCGAGCTGACCAAGAACCTAGGGACCATTCACACAGCGACGCAACAAGTCAACACCTCCATCGCCGCACCCCGCCTGAACGAGCGGTGGTATAAGCTCGCAGTCCACGGAATCCCCACGAGCCAATACCCCGACTCCCCCGACGGAATGCGCCTCCTCCAAGAGGAGATCGAACGCAGCAACGGACATGTCACCCTGGCGCAACCCCCCCGATATATGACGACCGCAGAGAAACGTGTGGGCAAGGAAGCATCCAGTGTGGTTATTGCGGTACGTACCGCCGAAGAGCTCGCACTCCTGAAGCGCAAACGAGTCATGGTACTCTTCGAGCCCCGAAGAGTCACCGAGTACCACTCTGCCCGACGGACCGACCAGTGTCGGCGCTGCTTGCTCTTTGGCCACCACCTACACCAACTGCACTGGACCGCAAGGCCCCACCTGCGGAATCTGCGGCCAGAACCACCCCACAGACGACCACGCCTGCAACGACTGCCCCCAAAGCAAAGGTAAGAGCTGTGAACACACTAGATACCATTGCAAAAACTGCGCGGACGCCAACCTCCCCGACCTCGACCACCCAGGCTTCAGCAAGCAATGCCCCGTACGCATCCGCATATTCAAAGAAGCCTGGACAACGTCACAAAACCCCGCCGCCGCCCCACCCAACCCCGCCGACAGAGACACTGAGATGAACGCCCATGTCTAGCTACAACAGACTGGCAGCAACCATACGGATCGTCTCCCACAACGTGAACCGACAACGAACAGCACTCGATGCGCTGCTGAATAGCGCACATAACACAGCCGACATAATCCTAATACAAGAAATCCACATAACCGACATAACATACGCCACCACACACCCATCTTTCACACTGGTCTTGCCACCGCGTGGAGATAGAACCACCAACAGAACAGCCGCCTATGTGACCAGGACAAACCCATACCTCAGGGTCTCTCAGCGCACCGATATATGCACGGATCCTGACCTCCAGGTCCTCGAGGTAGGCACCGACTTAATTCCTTCCTTCTTTCTCTTTAATATATACAACGAAAAACACCCCGAAAACAATATTTATACCATCCCGAGAGCCCTCACCCCCCTCCCCCTCCCCCGCAGGTGCATCATCACAGGTGACCTCAACGCTCACCATGCCCTGTGGAACTCCTCCACACGTTCCCCCACCCGCGCCACCGAAATAGTTGACCTCATCGAACAAAGAGACTGGACCCTCGTGTCCGTCCCTGACGTTCCCACCTACTACTACAACCAAGGCCGCAGTTCTTCCGTCCTCGACCTGACCCTGGCATCGCCCCACATGGCAGAGGAAACAATCAACTGGGCAATTGACGACGACAACGCTACGGGATCTGACCATGAAGTCATACGTTTCGAAGTGCACACAACCCACCCAGACGCTGAAACAACCCCCCCAACAAACCGACTAAACTGGAAAAAGACGGATTGGGAGCTCTTCGCCGAAACCCTCCGTGCCTCGTGCTTAGCCCTCACACCATCATGGACACAATACCGCAACCACCCTACCACAGACAACCTCGATGCGTGGGCGGAGTCAATACGTGATGCCATCCTTAATGCCGCGACTACGTCCACCCCCGTACTACAAGTAACCCCACAATCGAAAAGATGGTGGACCGCAGAAGTCACCGAGGCAAGGAAAAAGATGACCAAAGCAAGACGTAAGTGGAAACGCAAACGTGACGATAGATCCCACCTAAACTACAAACAACACCGAAACGAATACCACAGAACCATTCGAACGGCGAAAGATGCGAAGTGGAAGGAATATCTTTCCCAAGCCGAAGGACCCGATGTATGGCAGGCGTTTAGGTACACCAACCCTCGGCGTGCTCAGCTAACACCAAACCTCCGCGCAATGATAAACGGCCAAGAAACAATCTGCAGCTCCTTCGACGCAAAGGTAGAGGCCTTCCAGAAGTTGTTCCCCCCGCCGCCGCCACCACCGCCTCCGTCCGTCCTCCCCCCGCGCCGCGAGTTGCAATGGACAACCTTTACACCGACAGAGGTAGAAACAGCGATATTCTCCTCCTCGCCGAAAAAGGCCCCCGGACCCGATGGGCTCACATTCGCCTGCCTGCGCCAAGCATACCTCACCATCCCCGAACACATGAACAACCTCTACGCCACATTAGGGACGGTAGGCTACCATCCGCGATGCTGGCGCCAGGCCACCACAGTCATTATCGCCAAACCTAACAAGCCGGATTACAGCAATCCAAAGGCATACCGTCCGATTGCGCTCCTAAACTGCCTTGGGAAGACCCTCGAAAAACTAATGGCCACTCGCCTAGGCACGATGGCAGACTCTCACGACTTACTACATAGAGACCAAATAGGTGGACGCCCGCAGAGATCAGCAATTGACGCGGCGATGGCGCTGGTGCACGACGTCGAGATTGGGAAATCTCACGGAATGCTAACCTCTGCCCTCTTCCTCGATGTTCGTGGAGCATTCGACAACGTCTCTGCTGAACGCCTCCAACAAACATTACGACAGCTTGGGTGCCCGCGACCAGTAGTATCGTGGTGCCAGTCTTTCCTCGCAGATCGCACAATCGCTCTGGCGTTCGATGGGCGAACCGACACGCAACGCCCAGTGCAAACAGGCATCCCACAAGGTTCCCCTGCATCCCCCATACTTTTCTTATTATACCTCCGCCCATTATTCGACGAACTAGCGCAGGTACACCCGTACGCCTGGACACCTAGCTACATTGACGACGTAGCGATCGTCGTCCAGGGACGCACCAGAAAAGCGAACGCCCGCGCACTTGAGAAAATTACGACAACAGCCTTTCGGTGGGCCGACGCAAACGCCGTTGCATTTGACGATGCCAAGTCAGAGCTCCTGCATTTCCACTGGGCACGCACCGATAGCATCACTGAAGAGGAAAAAGTTAAGTTACCAAACGGTACAGTTATCACACCGGGAACACAAGGAGGAGAGAAGGATGTTGTGCGGTGGATAGGCCTGTATTTAGATAGGAAACTTAACTTTAGAAAACATGTAGCTAGACGAGTAACCGCCGCGCAAAGAACTCTGAACGCACTGTGTAGGTTAGCACGGTACGAAACAGGTCTGTCCCCCGCTGCTACAAGACTAATCTACCAGGCGTGTGTCCAGTCGAGAGCAGACTACGGCGCAGAGATATGGTGGAACCAACAAAAAGACCTTGCCCGCACCCTCCAGAACCAACAGAACACCGCCCTCCGCAGGATTCTCAACGCCTTCACCTCTACTCCGATCCTGGCCCTCCACAATGAGTCCGCACTCCCCCCCGTCACAATACGTCTTGACAACCGTCAGCGGAAATACGCCCTACGCACCCTCACCTTACCCGCTTCGCACCCTGTCATCACACGCTGCCCCGTCTCGTTTCCCGCCCCGAGTATCGAGGATGCCTCCATCAACCCGGACACCGAGTACGACCACCCCTGGCACGTCCCAGGACAAGCCCCGTCCCGCCTCCTGCACGTCATCAGCACCCTCTCCCCGTGGGTCCAACCAAACGCCGAAATCGAGGACACCTCCCAAAACATCCCCGACGACGACCTCGCCCCTACATTAACGATCGACATCTCCTCCTCCCCGAAGGCTGAAGCTGCCGACGACCACCTCCTCCTCCTCCACACCCTTCGCCAACGATCGGATACTATCCTACTGTACACGGACGGCTCCCAACTTGACGGCATAACAGGCGCAGGATACACCATCCCCCACGGGCTGCCACGACCTGTCAACTCCATAGTGCCCATGGGTGACAGGACAGAAGTCTTCGACGCGGAAGTTATGGCCATCCACGAAGGACTCCGGACATGCCTGACACACATTCGACGCAACGACCAATACGACAAACACATCCACGTCTTTACCGACAACCAGGCCGCGATACGTCGAGCCTCTCACCTCCGTCGAGGCCCCGGCCAGGAGCTAGCCTGGGCCATCCACAACACCGCTCACGACCTCCACGCTCACGGTACCTCAATTACCATCCACTGGGTCCCAGGACACACTAATGTCCCCGGAAACGAAGCCGCCGACGAACTGGCCAGACAGGCGACAACAGTACCGCCACGCCGACGAATACCGATATCCCTCACTTGGCTGCGCCGCCGCGCTCGAGAGAGGTACACCGAAGACTGGACTACCTGGTTCACCTCTTCCCCCCGACCGCGCACGTACACCGCCACACACCGCCGCACAATGGACACCGCGTACACCGAAAACCCCCGCTGGATATCAACTGCAATCCTGGGTCTTCGCACCGGCCACGGGTACTTCCTTAACTGCCTGGCCCACCCTCCATCCGACGCATACCCCTCCCGCAGCTGCAGCTGCCCAATCCACCCACCGCAGACGCCTCGACACCTCCTCCTGAGCTGCCCCGAATTCCAGGCCGCTCGCTCCACACTCAGGAAGGACCTCAAACTCAGACAACACTCCCGGATCAACCTAAACACCATTCTGGACACCCCCTCCGGCACCAAGGCTCTTTCCACCTTTATCTCTGCAACCAAGGTTGCTACCTCGACCTGGGCACACTCCCGGCTAGAGAAGCCTCGCAGGAGGGGATAGACCCCTACCGCTGACTACACTGACCGCAGTACCTTAGGAACTTTCGCGCGCGCTGATTTTGCAGTGCTTTCTTACTTAGGATTTTGTTTTGTAAAAAAAAAAAAAAAAAAAGGGGACAAGCAGAAGGGGAAGGTAGAGAAGGGATAGGCGGAGAGAAAGGGAACGGGCACGCGGTGACGGGATCGGGCTGGGGTCGTTGCTTGGGTCTGCTTGGGGTTCGGGTGTTTTGAGTCTTGTTTTCCTTCTGTTTTCTTTTATTTTCTTTTCTTTGTCTTTCAATTGTTTGTCTTACGGGTTGGAGTTGTTTTATGGTGCGACGGGTGAGAAGGGAACGGAGAGTGGAATGGTGCGAAAGGAGAGAGAGGGGCACGGGGAAGGAACAGAGGAGGGCGGCGGGAGTTATCTTTTTCTTTTGTACGCGGAGGAAACAAAGGCGGTAAAATGGCTAAACATGGGAAGGGGAAGGGAGGAGGAAAGGGAGGAGCCCGGCGAGGCGGCCTCTGTGCAAGCAGGGCACTTGGAACATCAGACGCGCTTGGACAAGAAACCCCCGAAGTATACAGTGGGGACAGACCCCACAACCACAACGATCAAGAGGAGGAGACTGGTAGAGGTGGAGACTGGGTTTTTGCTTTTACATTTCTTTCTTCTTCGCTTTTGTATTTATCTGTCCCTTGTCATAACCTTCGGGTTGCAAACAAGTAATGAGAGAACAAACAAACAAACAAACAAACTCGGCTTCGGTTCTGCCGGTGCTTCATCTCCCCTTCCCAGGGAGAGTCTCCTGACTCTCGGGACAATATGTCGGGTTTTCCTGCCAACTTCCCCGGACGATACGTGATCGTGAAGTCATAGTTAGCCAGTTGTTCCGCCCATCGGGCCTGTCGGAGGTTGAGGTCCCTCTTTGTTTGCCAATATTCTAGGTTTTTATGGTCTGACAGTATCCGGATACTGTGTCTCGTCGATTTGCAGTACGTCGACCACTTGTCCAATGCCTCCACTATTGCCAGGAGCTCCTTATCGTGGATGTCGTAATTGAGCTCCGCTTCTTTTAATTTTCTTGAAAAATAGGCAAGGGGGTGCAGTACGTTGGAGTCGTCGGGTTGTGAGCAGACTGCCCCGATGGCATAGTCTGAGGCGTCTGTCTCCAGGGTGAGTGGCCGATCCGGGTCGAAATGTTGCAGGATCGGCTGGGATATCATTGCCGTCTTCAGTTGCTCAAAGGCCCGTTGTGTCTCGTCGTTCCATTCCCAGGGTACCTGTTTTTTCGTCAATCGTGTCAATGGCGTGGTGATCTTGCTGAAATCCCGGATGAATCGACGGTAAAAGTTGGCGAATCCCAGGAAACTTTGGACTCCCTTCACATTTACCGGTTCCTTCCATTCCTTAACCGCCCTAATTTTCTCGGGGTCCATCTGCAACCCTGTGGGGGAGATGATGTATCCCAGGTATTCCGTCTTTTTTGTGTGGAATTCACATTTCGAGGGTTTCAGGGTCAGTCCTACGTCCCTTAACCTTTCCAGGACCATGCGTACGTGTCTCTGATGCTCCGCCAGATCATCCGAGTAGATCAATATGTCGTCGAGATAGGCGATGCAAAAGATGTCAAGGTAATCACTTAAGACTTCGTTCATCCATCGTTGAAACGAAGCTGGAGCATTTGTCAAACCAAATGGCATCACCAAATACTCGTATAGACCGTACTTGGTACGGAACGCAGTTTTCCATTCATCTCCTGTGGCTATTCGGAGGTTATGGTATGCATCTCGCACATCTAATTTGGTATAGATCTTGGCGTTGGAAAGTCTATCCAACGCTTCCCCTATCAGCGGGAGTGGGGTGCGATCCTTGATTGTGATTTCGTTGAGTCGTCGGTAGTCGACGCATAACCGTAGGGTACCATCCTTTTTCTTAACGAAATGGATTGGGGCTCCCGCTGGAGACGTCGACCGTCGGACCCAACCCCCCTTTTCATTCTCTTCCAAGTAATCCCTTAGTACTCGCAGGCGTTCCTCATCGAGGGCTCGCAGGGGTTCGAACGGCGGAACCTTTCCGTCCATCAAGGGGATCCTGTGGTCATGATGTCGGTGCGGAGGCAACCCTACCGCCTCTTTTTCCCTAAATACGGAGAGGTAATCTGCATATTCCGGTGGTATTATTTCTTCCAGGGAGTCAGGTCTGTCTTTCCCCGCTCGGATTATGGTACTCGCGAGTTCCAATTCCCCGGAAGTGGCAATTGATTTGGCGGGAGCGGTTTCCCAGTTCCCCGGCTCTTCCTGGTTGGTTGGCGCAGTAGCGGTTGATTTGGCGGGAGCGGTTTCCCAGTTCCCCGGTCCCTTCTGGTTGGCTGGCGCTTGCGGGGGTTGCCGCGAAGCGCACTGAGTCGAGTCGGGATCGACCTCGGTGGATTCCGCGCGCCTAGATCCCTGTACGCTTTCCATATCCTCGTCCTCCGACTCTTCCACTTCTTCTCCTTCTTCATCCTCTTCTATACTTTCTCCCCAGATCTCTTGGATGCGAAGCTCATCTTCCTCATCCATCTGGAGCATCTCCTTCGGCCCTTCCATACCATAGGCGTGCTCCGCTCCCTCGTGTATTCGTTGATTATATTCTTTTTCTGCCCCCCGTTCCGACACGGTTGTGGCATGGGGCGAGGTAGGAAGGCAGTTCTTTCCGCATTTCTCGGAGTTGAAGACAATTCTTCCTTCTTTCCAGTCGATGCTGGGGTTGTGTTTCCGCAACCAAGGCAGTCCCAGGATAATGGGTGCGTTGCCAATGGTAATACAGTGGAGCCGAATATCTTCCCTATGGTCGTTGATCACCATGGTCACCATGGCATCGTGGGTTACTGGGCCCCCATCCAATTCCCGTCCGTCTACAGCGAGAACCTTTGGTGGGGTTAATTTTTTCGCGCAGGGCAATCCCTGCTGTTTCACATATTTTCGATCTATAAAATTCTCCGTGGCCCCGCAGTCGATCATGGCCGTTGTGTGGTATTCTTTCTTATTTCGTCCGATTAATTTTACTCGCAGGATGATTTTTTCGTTTCTTCTGTATGGTCCTACACTCGAGATTCTATCCGCCGGTCCTGCCGTGGTTGAACTGGTGGGCGACAGTTGCCGCAGGAATCCACCTTTTCCTTTTATTCCTGGGGATTCTCTTTTCCCGACGTCTCACCGAGTCCCTCGTCTACCAATGTAGTTTCCGCTGCTCTGAATAATTTCTTACTTGGGCACTTCGCAGCGTAGTGTCCCACCTTCCCACAGTTAAAACATTCGTTATTCCGCTTCCGCCTATCCTCCTCCGTCCTATCCCTTGGTTTCGGTCGACGAGTGGAATCTAATTCCATTGGTTCGGGGTCGGAGAGTCGAGAGTCGTGTCCCTGCCCCTTAAGATGGGGGTGGTGATAGAATTGAGGTTCATATCGAGTCCTCAGGGTTCGGAAGTTGAATAGTCGGTTGTCTAACGCTATGGCCTTGTTGGCGAACTCCGTGAGATCCGTTGGTCGTTCGTCAAGGAGTGCCAACTGTCGTTGGACGTCTGTGTTTAGTCCATCACTGAATTGATCGATGTAGGTCTCGTCGTTATAGCTTAAATCGGATTTGATCCTTTGAAATTCGGCCCAATATGCAGCGGCGGATCGCGCGCCCTGCCTGATCATCTTAAACTTTCTTCTTGCTACTTCTTTTGAGTCGGCTTCCCCGAAAGCCCTACTGACAGCAGTCTTAAAGGTCTCCCAGGTCGTGTATACGCTTTTCCCCTCCTTGATGGACGGCTCGATCCATGCCCAAGCGTTACCTCTACAGCGGGAGCTCGCATAGTTCACCTTTTTCTGTTCGGTGTCGAATCTATTCCCTTCACAATTGAACTTCAGTTCGCATTGCGTCAGGAATGCCCTCAGCTTGGTCCGTTCACCGTAGTACAGCTCCGGGTCCTCCACCTTGGGGTTACTGGTTGTCGTGGGGCGATGGAGTTGAATGAGGATCTGGTTCAACTGCTCCTGGGTCATCGTGACCGGAGTGACAAGTCCCAATCCTGCCGGGGTCGCCATTTCCGCAGGGTCGTCGGTAGAGGTATGGGGGAGTTCGGGTGATTCGGGGGTCTGTGGTCTGGATGGTTGTTCGGGGGTCACTGGGCTTGCCGATCCGGTCGGTTCTTGTTCGATATGTTCTCCGAGCTCCTTTAGCTGAAAGGACGCCACTGTGTGCGCCTTCTTCTGGGTTTTCTGGGTCTTCTGGGTTTTCTGGGTCCTCGCTCCGCGTTGGGTGTCGTACACAGGACGCAATCAAATATCAGAATCCGTATCCACGGTTACTGACGACAGGCAGCGCGGGGGTTTCGGCGGCGAGGAGAGCGGCGGCGGGTTAGGTAAGGCTGGTAAGTTGGGAATGGGCAAGGGTTGTGGGCTGGGAAATCACAGGTGAGTTTGGAGAGATGGGAAATCACAAGGGAACTTTTGTAGATAGGATTGTGGTAAATAGAAACTTGATTGCGTGAAGAAATAAACTACATACAAATTTCCTCCTCTTATACTTGTTCCTTCATGACTCGTGACTCAGCATTCTCCGCCTGCGGAGACTGCTTCCAATGCTAACCGCCGTGATACTACATACATGACCAACATTCCCCAACATTTGCCAACCGCCGTAATTCCAAATAAGAAAGCAAGATAACTAACCGCCATAATTCCAAATAATAATAACAAGGAAAGAGTACATACCAAAAGAGATAACTACCGGCTAACCGCCGTGATTCCAAATAGCAAAGAAAGAGTACATACCGAAAGAGATAACTTCCTGGCTAACCGCCGTGATTCCAAATAGTAAAGAAAGAGTACATACCAAAAGAGAGAAGTAAAAGATTCCAACAATTTCCTAGCCGCCGTAATACCTAAAAGAAATCCAAATAAGAAATAACTCCGAACATATGAAAATCCTCGGCAAGGGGCCCAGCCCCTTGCCCTAACCCTATCCCTTTACTTCATGACAGCGTAACAGGTTGCTAGGGTGATGACGATCACCCATAGCCCTGCGGTGGTGACGGCGGAGGCCAGGAGCATGTCACGGGAGCGTTGTGACAGGCCCCACCTGCAGCATCTGCGGCCAGAACCACCCCACGGACGACCACGCCTGCAACGACTGCCCCCAAAGCAAAGGTAAGCGTTGTGAGCACACTAGATACCATTGCAAAAACTGCGCGGACGCCAACCTCCCCGACCTCGACCACCCAGGCTTCAGCAAGCAATGCCCCGTACGCATCCGGATATTCAAAGAAGCCTGGACAGCGTCACAAAACCCCGCCGCCGCCCCACCCAACCCAGCCGACAGAGACACTGAGATGAACGCCCATGTCTAGCTACAACAGACTGGCAGCAACCATACGGATCGTCTCCCACAACGTGAACCGACAACGAACAGCACTCGATGCGCTGCTGAATAGCGCACACAACACAGCCGACATAATCCTAATACAAGAAATTCACATTACCGACATAACATACGCCACCACACACCCATCGTTCACACTGGTCTTGCCACCGCGTGGGGACAGAACCACCAACAGAACAGCCGCCTATGTGACCAGGACAAACCCATACCTCAGGGTTTCTCAGCGCACCGATATATGCGCGGATCCTGACCACCAGGTCCTCGAGGTAGGCACCGACTTAATTCCTTCTTTCTTTCTTCTTAATATGTACAACGAAAAACACCCCGAAAGCAATATTTATACCATCCCGAGAGCCCTCACCCCCCTCCCCCTCCCCCGCAGGTGCATCATCACAGGTGACCTCAACGGTCACCATGCCCTGTGGAACTCCTCCACACGTTCCCCCACCCGCGCCACCGAAATAGTTGACCTCATCGAACAACGAGACTGGACCCTCGTGTCCGTCCCTGACATTCCCACCTACTACTACAACCAAGGCCGCAGTTCTTCCGTCCTCGACCTGACCCTAGCATCACCCCACATGGCAGAGGAAACAATCAACTGGGCAATTGACGACGACAACGCTACGGGATCTGACCATGAAGTCATACGTTTCGAAGTGCACACAACCCACCCAGACGCTGAAACAACCCCCCCAACAAACCGACTGAACTGGAAAAAGACGGATTGGCAGCTCTTCGCCGAAACCCTCCGTGCCTCGTGCTTAGCCCTCACACCATCATGGACACAATACCGCAACCACCCTACCACAGACAACCTCGATGCGTGGGCGGAGTCAATACGTGATGCCATCCTTAATGCCGCGACTACGTCCACCCCCGTACTACAAGTGACCCCACAATCGAAGAGATGGTGGACCGCAGAAGTCACCGAGGCAAGGAAAAAGATGACCAAAGCAAGACGTAAGTGGAAACGCAATCGTGACGATAGATCCCACCTAAACTACAAACAACACCGAAACGAATACCACAGGACCATTCGAACGGCGAAAGATGCAAAGTGGAAGGAATATCTTTCCCAAGCCGAAGGACCCGATGTGTGGCAGGCGTTTAGGTACACCAACCCCCGGCGTGCTCAGCTAACACCAAACCTCCGCGCAATGATAAACGGCCAAGAAACAATCTGCAGCTCCTTCGACGCAAAGGTAGAGGCCTTCCAAAAGTTGTTTCCCCCGCCGCCGCCACCGCCGCCTCCGTCCGTCCTCCCCCCGCGCCGCGAGTTGCAGTGGACAACCTTTACACCGACAGAGGTAGAACCAGCGATATTTTCCTCCTCGCCGACGAAGGCGCCCGGACCCGATGGGCTAACATTCGCCTGCCTGCGCCAAGCATACCTTGCCATCCCAAAACACATGAACAACCTCTACGCCACATTAGGGACGGTGGGCTACCATCCGCGATGCTGGCGCCAGGCCACCACAGTCATTATCGCCAAACCTAACAAGCCGGATTACAGCAATCCAAAGGCATACCGTCCGATTGCGCTCCTAGACTGCCTTGGGAAGACCCTCGAAAAACTAATGGCCACTCGCCTAGGCACGATGGCAGACTCTCACGACTTACTACATAGAGACCAAATAGGTGGACGCCCGCAGAGATCAGCAATTGACGCGGCGATGGCGCTGGTGCACGACGTTGAGATTGGGAAATCTCACGGAATGCTAACCTCTGCCCTCTTCCTCGATGTTCGTGGAGCGTTCGACAACGTCTCTGCTGACCGCCTCCGACAAACATTACGACAGCTTGGGTGCCCGCGACCAGTAGTATCGTGGTGCCAGTCTTTCCTCGCAGATCGCACGATCGCTCTAGCGTTCGATGGGCGAACTGACACGCAACGCCCAGTGCAAACAGGCATCCCACAAGGTTCCCCTGCATCCCCCATACTTTTCTTATTATACCTCCGCCCATTATTCGACGAACTAGCACAGGTACACCCGTAAGCCTGGACACCTAGCTACATTGACGACGTAGCGATCGTCGTCCAGGGACGCACCAGAAAAGCGAACGCCCGCGCACTTGAGAACATCACGACAACAGCCTTTCGGTGGGCCGACGCAAACGCCGTTGCATTTGACGATGCCAAGTCAGAGCTCCTGCATTTCCACTGGGCACGCACCGATAGCATCACTGAGGAGGAAAAAGTTAAGTTACCAAACGGTACAGTTATCACACCGGGAACACAAGGAGGAGAGAAGGACGTTGTGAGGTGGATAGGCCTGTATTTAGATAGGAAACTTAACTTTAGAAAACATGTAGCTAGACGAGTAACCGCCGCGCAAAGAACTCTGAACGCACTGTGTAGGTTAGCACGGTACGAAACAGGTCTGTCCCCCGCTGCTACAAGACTAATCTACCAGGCGTGTGTCCAGTCGAGAGCAGACTACGGCGCAGAGATATGGTGGAACCAACAAAAAGACCTTGCCCGCACCCTCCAGAATCAACAGAACACCGCCCTCCGCAGGATTCTCAACGCTTTCGCCTCTACTCCGATCCTGGCCCTCCACAATGAATCCGCACTCCCTCCCGTCACAATACGCCTTGACAACCGCCAGCGGAAATACGCCCTACGCACCCTCACCTTA
The DNA here is from genome assembly GCA_024516155.1 of Pyronema omphalodes. NCBI lineage: Eukaryota > Fungi > Ascomycota > Pezizomycetes > Pezizales > Pyronemataceae > Pyronema > Pyronema omphalodes. Next base: position 406,202 of record JAJJXM010000058.1, read on the forward strand.
CCCGCTTCGCACCCTGTCATCACACGCTGCCCCGTCTCGTTTCCCGCCCCGAGTATCGATGATGCCTCCATCAACCCGGACACCGAGTACGACCACCCGTGGCACGTCCCAGGACAAGCCCCGTACCGCCTCCTGCACGTCATCAGCACCCTCTCCCCGTGGGTCCAACCAAACGCCGAAATCGAGGACACCTCCCAGAACATCCCCGACGACGACCTCGCCCCTACATTAACGATCGACATCTCCTCCTCCCCGAAGGCTGACGCTGCCGACGACCACCTCCTCCTCCTCCACGCCCTTCGCCAACGATCGGATACTATCCTACTGTACACAGACGGCTCTCAACTTGACGGCATAACAGGCGCAGGATACACCATCCCCCACGGGCTACCACGACCTGTCAACTCCATAGTGCCCATGGGCGACAGAACAGAAGTCTTCGACGCGGAAGTTATGGCCATCCACGAAGGACTCCGGACATGCCTGACACATATTCGACGCAACGACCTATACGACAAACACATCCACGTTTTTACCGACAACCAGGCCGCGATACGTCGAGCCTCTCACCTCCGTCGAGGCCCCGGCCAGGAGCTCGCCCGGGCCATCCACAACACCGCTCACGACCTTCATAATTACGGTACCTCAATTACCATCCACTGGGTCCCAGGACACACCAGCGTCCCCGGAAACGAAGCCGCCGACGAACTGGCCCGACAGGCGACAACAGTACCGCCTCGCCGACAAATACCGATATCCCTCACTTGGCTGCGCCGCCGCGCGCGAGAGAGGTTCACCGAAGAATGGGCTACCTGGTTCACCTCTTCCCCTCGACCGCGCACGTACGCCGCCACACACCGCCGCAAAATGGACACCGCGTACACCGAAAACCCCCGCTGGATATCAACTGCAATCCTGGGTCTTCGCACCGGCCACGGGTACTTCCTCAACTGTTTGGCCCACCCTCCATCCGACGCATACCCCTCCCGCAGCTGCAGCTGCCCAATCCACCCACCGCAGACGCCTCGACACCTCCTCCTGAGCTGCCCCGAATTCCAGGCCGCCCGCTCCACACTCAGGAAGGACCTCAAACTCAGACAACACTCCCGGATCAACTTAAACACCATTCTGGACACCCCCTCCGGCACCAAGGCTCTTTCCACCTTTATCTCTGCAACCAAGGTTGCTACCTCGACCTGGGCACACTCCCGGCTAGAGAAGCCTCGCAGAAGGGGATAGACCCCTACCGCTGACTACACTGACCACAGTACCTTAGGAACTTTCGCGCGCGCTGATTTTGCAATGCTTTCTTACCTAGGATTTCTGTTTTGTTAAAAAAAAAAAAAAAAAAAAAAAAAAAAAAGGGACAAGAAAGAGGGGAAGGTAGAAGAGGGATAGACGGTGAGAAAGGGAACGGGCACGCGGTGACGGGATCGGGCTGGGGTCGTTGCTTGGGTCTGCTTGGGGTTCGGGTGTTTTGAGTTTTCTTTTCTTTGTCTTTCAATTGTTTGTCTTACGGGTTGGAGTTTTTTTTATGGTACGGCGGGTGAGAAGGGCACGGATGGTGGAATGGTGCACGGGAAGGGAGATGACGGGGACGGCAGGCGAGAGAGGGCAGACGAGTTTCTTTTGTACTTTCCTTTGTTTGGGTGCGACAATGTTTTTCTTATGTTCGAAGGGCGGGAGGAGTGCGAGGAGTTGCGAAAGGAGAGAGAGGGGCGCGGGGAAGGGGCAGAGGAGGACGACGGGAGTTTTTCTTTTTCTTTTTTCTTTTTCTTTTGTATGCGGAGGAAACAAAGGCGGTAAAATGGCTAAACATGGGACGGGGAAGGGAGGAGGAAAGGGAGGAGCCCGGCGAGGCGGCCTCTGTGCAAGCAGGGCACTTGGAACATCAGACGCGCTTGGACAAGAAACCCCCGTAGTATACAGTGGGGACAGACCCCACAACCACAACGATCAAGAGGAGGAGACTGGTAGAGGTGGAGACTGGGTTTTTGCTTTTACATTTCTTTCTTCTTCTCTTTTGTATTTATCTGTCCCTTGTCATAACCTTCGGGTTGCAAACAAGTAATGAGAGAACAAACAAACAAACAAACCACGTTTTTACCGACAACCAAGCCGCGATACGTCGAGCCTCTCACCTCCGTCGAGGCCCCGGCCAGGAGCTCGCCTGGGCCATCCACAACACCGCTCACGACCTTCACACTTACGGTACCTCAATTACCATCCACTGGGTCCCAGGACACACTAGCGTCCCCGGAAACGAAGCCGCCGACGAACTGGCCCGACAGGCGACAACAGTACCGCCACGCCGACAAATACCGATATCCCTCACTTGGCTGCGCCGCCGCGCTCGAGAGAGGTACACCGAAGACTGGGCTACCTGGTTCACCTCTTTCCCCCGACCGCGCACGTACGCCGCCACACACCGCCGCAAAATGGACACTGCGTACACCGAAAACCCCCGCTGGATATCAACTGCAATCCTGGGTCTTCGCACCGGCCACGGGTACTTCCTCAACTGCTTGGCCCACCCTCCATCCGACGCATACCCCTCCCGCAGCTGCAGCTGCCCAATCCATCCACCGCAGACGCCTCGACACCTCCTCCTGAGCTGCCCCGACTTCCAGGCCGCTCGCTCCACACTCAGGAAGGACCTCAAACTCAGACAACACTCCCGGATCAACCTAAACACCATTCTGGACACCCCCTCCGGCACCAAGGCTCTTTCCACCTTTATCTCTGCAACCAAGGTTGCTACCTCGACCTGGGCACACTCCCGGCTAGAGAAGCCTCGCAGAAGGGGATAGACCCCTACCGCTGACTACACTGACCACAGTACCTTAGGAACTTTCGCGCGCGCTGATTTTGCAGTGCTTTCTTACTTAGGAGTTCTGTTTTGTAAAAAAAAAAAAAAAAAAAAGGGACAAGCAAAAAGGGGAAGGTAGAAGAGGGATAGGTGGAGAGAAAGGGAACGGGCACGCGGTGACGGGATCGGGCTGGGGTCGTTGCTTGGGTCTGCTTGGGGTTCGGGTGTTTTGAGTTTTCTTTTCTTTGTCTTTCAATTGTCTCTCATACGGGTTGGAGTTGTTTTATGGTACGGCGGGCGAGAAGGGAACGGATGGTGGAATGGTGCACGGGAAGGGAGATGACGGGGACGGCAGGCGAGAGAGGGCAGACGAGTTTCTTTTGTACTTTCCGTTGTTTGGGTGCGACAATGTTTTTCTTATGTTCGAAGGGCGGGAGGAGTGCGAGGCGTTGCGAAAGGAGAGAGAGGGGCGCGGGGAAGGGGCAGAGGAGGACGACGGGAGTTTTCTTTTTCTTTTGTACGCGGAGGAAACAAAGGCGGTAAAATGGCTAAACATGGGACGGGGAAGGGAGGAGGAAAGGGAGGAGCCCGGCGAGGCGGCCTCTGTGCAAGCAGGGCACTTGGAACATCAGACGCGCTTGGACAAGAAACCCCCGTAGTAACAGTGGGGACAGACCCCACAACCACAACGATCAAGAGGAGGAGACTGGTAGAGGTGGAGACTGGGTTTTTGCTTTTACATTTCTTTCTTCTTCTCTTTTGTATTTATCTGTCCCTTGTCATAACCTTCGGGTTGCAAACAAGTAATGAGAGAACAAACAAACAAACAAACAATAGTGCTGATGTCGTTGTAGCGTGACCTTTTGCGCTGTTCAGTAGCTGCACATATGCTGTGTCCATTTTCGTTGTGCCATTCATAGTTGCTCATCGGTTCGCATTTCGTCAGGTGTGGGTGGCATGCTTTCGTCTGTAGGGGTGGCGTTGTTGAGTTGTCCCAGATGTTTGATGCGGGATGGGCACGTAGGATCGTTGGCTTTTTTTGGTTGGTTGCAGTTGCAGCATTTGATTGGTGGGTGGGTGCAGGACATTGCGCCCTTGCAAGAGCGGATGCTGCATGGGTGAGTCCTGGTAGCATGATTTTGTTCGCAAACTGTGCATCTTGGTTTGACTGCTTTGCAGAGCTTAGGGTGGTTTCCGAACTCCTGGCAGTGGGTGCACTGTGAGGTGGGTTGCCATGAGTGGTATTCGCTGATTTTGCAGAGCCGATTGCACATTGCTAGTTTTGTGGTACCTAGTTTTCTCAGGCTAAATGTACCGACGAAGGAGACAACAATGGAGCAGGCAGCCTGTCCAGCGCGGCATTCAGTAGGGACTAGCGATCGAGAATCCTTGCAAAGACAAAGGGCGGGGTTTGTGGACTCTATTTTAGAGCAAATGAAGGAGGGGGTGGCGTTTGCTGGCACATTGTGCAGAAGTATCTTTATCCATCGTTCGTTGATGCAGGCCTCGGATGGCTGGAAACTGTTTGTCACATTGGTGATGATCGCCAGGTAGAGAGCGTAAGCGTCGGCTCTCTTAGAGGGGTTGCTGGTGAGTACAAGACTGTTGTTGCTAGTGATGCGGGCAAGGGTGAAAGGGGTTAGAGTGATATCACCAGAGTCCTTGATGGCTTTGTTGATCGCGACAAGTGCTTCATCGGCGGTTGTTTCAGGGTTGGTGATCTTTCCTTTGAGAGTAATAATAACCTCGCGGTTGGCACGTGGGAGGGCTTTCGGGATCAAGGTAGTGGGAGACTTCTGTCACGGCTCCAGCATTGTCACCCGTATTCTGGATCGCCTTAGCCTGCAGAGTCATGAAGCACAGCCGCAGGGCTGCGCCATATCACATGTCAGCACCAGCTCAGTCAACCTCGCAGCCGCAACGCACTAGTCTATCCTTTCCTTATCACCTTCCTTGTCTGTCTTAGTTATCTTAGTTCGTCTCATCAGCACAAGCGTCACATTGTTATCACATGCATTAGGTTCTTGGCTTCTTTGTTTAGGTTCTTGGCCCGGTTGAAAACCCCGTTAGGGTTTGAGTTGCTCTTAGGAGGATTTGTGTATATAAGGAGGGCTCTCCCTCTGCTCTGTCTGTTTCCTTTTCTTTCTTCTTTACAGAACGTCTTGTCCAGTTAGGATTCTAGTTACCTTGATAACTCCTCCTCCTCCAGTCTTGTCTTTGTCTTGACCTCTGCCTCCTCCTTCCAGTATCTCCTCCTCTTGATCTACGTTCCTGTTCCTGCCCTCTGTCCTGAACACTGCGTACCTTGGACGTTCCCTCGAGCCTGTCCCGTTACAACTTCTTTTTCTTGCCCTGATCAGTGGTAAATGGTTTTTCTTCGGCTGCGGCAGAGAGCTTACAAGCCATGGACGGCCCATTGAACCAGGCATTGGTGGAGTCGTGTAGATGGGTGGGCTGATAGAGGGTTACGGCAGGGGTGGGCGCAGGGGCAGTGGCACCGCCCTGTTCGGCACCTGCTTTGCCGGTGATCTTGGTGTTGGCGGGCTGGAGCTTGCGAATCTGGTTGGTGAGTGGGCGACGTGGCGTGCAAGTTGGACGATGCAGTTGGCGCTGGCATTCTGAGCGTGGGCAAAGGCGTTTTCCATGCGGTCAAAGCGGGCAAGAATCTGGTTTGTTTGTTTGTTTGTTCTCTCATTACTTGTTTGCAACCCGAGGAGATCGAACGCAGCGAACACCACACGGCAACGGCGACCCCCCCCCTGCATTCTCAACAACGAGCACCGAAACCCCCGGTTTTCTCATCGGATTCGGATTCGCAGCACTCTGTTACGTTATTCTCTGAAGTTTCAGGGAATTCTACGTCGTTTTTGTTGACTTTTGTCGCAAAATCAGAGTTTTCACGAGTTTTGGCTTACCCCACCTCACGAAATGTCGCCAAAACAACGACAGAACAACGCCCGACGATCGAAACGGTCCGAAAACGCGTACAATGTTCTAGCCGACCTTCCTCACGATGGATTTAATCCTACTTTCGATGGAAGAGATGGAAAAGTTGATGAAGTTGATGGAAACTTCGCTGGAAAGCCCTTCCAGAGCGTGGTCTTGGCACGATCACCAGTTCCTTCGGCTTCAACATCGCAGCAACAGGCGACAACTGAACACAGCCGGTTCAGTGACTACCGTCGCATGATGGTATCTGCAATTAATAAGGCAGTCGCAGTTGACGACAACTACCTCACCCTAGATCAACTGTTTCTAGACAACGAAGCCGGACTCACTGGAGCCAGCTTCCTGGGGATACAACAGATCCACCAGGACACACAGCGTCGCTTCAATACCCTCGATGACACCATACGCAACAACAGCGATGCGATGCGCCTCAGATTCGACGTCATGATGACGAAATTCAACATTCTGATGGACGAAAACACGAAGCTGCGCGCAGCCTACGACTCTACACAGGCAGAAACAGCAGCTCTCAAGGCTGCTGTGGACGCCCTGACGAGGAAAATCGACGAACAGCAACAAGTCATTTCGGCGCCCCCCTCACCGAACCTCACGGCCTCTTCCTCAGCGATGGAAGAGATGACTATGCAACTGTCCGTCGTCCAACATGACATTCAGGATGTCCTGGACGCTGTTCGCAACCCTCCTGGCAAGAGAAAGCGAAGGGGAAGCGACCAGAACACCGAACCCACCTCACCGACAAACAGAAGACCGGTGAACCACAAACCGAGAGCGGCATCACCGGTGCGAAGCCTGATGCACTCAAAACATGCGACTACCGCCGCCCAGGACAAGCTTGATGCCCTCAAGCCTATGTCCCCCCTACCTCTCCTCGCGATCACGTCAACCGATGCGACACCGGAACCTCACCCTGACAGTCCATCTGCTCAGGACACACCTCTACCCGACGCCCCAAGCACTGCCCCTGCCGAGACGAACGGATGGAAGACTGTGGAGGCGAAGGCTGCACAGAGGAAGAAGCAGAAAGCGAAGGAGACGACACCTACGGCAGCGCCACCCAGCAAGACCCCTACAACAAAGAATGGTGGACGGGGAAAGAACACCCACCAACCCAGAACGACAACACCCTCTGCAAAGAAGACTTGGGCAGAAGTCGTCAAGAGCGGAGGCATCAACGTCCAGATTGTGCTTGGGAATGGCAATCTTGGACTGACAACACCACCGACAAGAAGGGGAGAGAGGCAAGGGGGAGCAGCGAGGAGGCTGAGGAAGAAGGAAGGAGAAGGGGAGAGAGGGGAGGAGAAGAGGGGCAGGGCGGGCCCGGGTGTCTCAAAGGGCAAAGAGTCAGGAGACACCGGCGGAGGAGGGGAGAGAGGAGAGGAGAGTGGGGGCACGGGTGGCCCGGCGGCTGTTTAACTTTGCTTTGGTTTTGTTTTTGCTTTGTGGAGGAAATACAGGAGGAAAAATGGTTAAAAATGGGAGGGGAAGGGAGGAGGAAAGGGAGGAGCCCGGCGAGGCGGCCTCTGTGCAAGCAGGGCACTTGGAACATCAGACGCGCTTGGACAAGAAACCCCCGTAGTATACAGTGGGGACAGACCCCACAACCACAACGATCAAGAGGAGGAGACTGGTAGAGGTGGAGACTGGGTTTTTGCTTTTACATTTCTTTCTTCTTCTCTTTTGTATTTATCTGTCCCTTGTCATAACCTTCGGGTTGCAAACAAGTAATGAGAGAACAAACAAACAAACAAACAAACTTGTTTGCAACCCGAAGGTTATGACAAGGGACAGATAAATACAAAAGAGAAGAAGAAAGAAATGTAAAAGCAAAAACCCAGTCTCCACCTCTACCAGTCTCCTCCTCTTGATCGTTGTGGTTGTGGGGTCTGTCCCCACTGTTACTACGGGGGTTTCTTGTCCAAGCGCGTCTGATGTTCCAAGTGCCCTGCTTGCACAGAGGCCGCCTCGCCGGGCTCCTCCCTTTCCTCCTCCCTTCCCCTCCCATTTTTAACCATTTTTCCTCCTTTATTTCCTCCACAAAGCAAAGACGAAACCAAAGCAAAGTTAAACAGCCGCCGGGCCACCCGTGCCCCCACTCTCCTCTCCTCTCTCACCTCCTCCGCCGGTGTCTCCTGACTCTTTGCCCTTTGGGACACCCGGGCCCGCCCTGCCCCTCTTCTCCTCCCCTCTCTCCCCTTCTCCTTCCTTCTTCCTCAGCCTTCTCACTGCTCCCCCTCGCCTCTCTCCCCTTCTTGTCGGTGGTGTTGTCAGTCCAAGATTGCCATTCCCAAGCACAATCTGGACGTTGATGCCTCCGCTCTTGACGACTTCTGCCCAAGTCTTCTTTGCGGAGGAGGTTGTCGTTCTGGGTTGGTGGGTATTCTTTCCCCGGCCACCATTCTTTGTTGTAGGGGTCTTGCTGGGTGTCGCTGCCGTAGGTGTCGTCTCCTTCGCTTTCTGCTTCTTCCTCTGTGTAGCCTTTGCCTCCACAGTCTTCCATCCGTCGGTCTCAGCAGGGGCAGTGCTTGGGGCGTCGGGTAGAGGTGTGTCCTGAGCAGATGGACTGTCAGGGTGAGGTTCCGGTGTCGCTTCGGTCGACGTGATCGCGAGGAGAGGTAGGGGGGACATAGGCTTGCGGGCATCAAGCTTGTCCTGGGCGGCGGTAGTCGCATGTTTCGAGTGCATCAGGCTTCGCACCGGTGATGCCGCTCTCGGTTTGTGGTTTACCGGTCTTCTGTTTGTCGGTGAGGTGGGTTCGGTGTTCTGGTCGCTTCCCCTTCGCTTTCTCTTGCCAGGAGGGTTGCGAACAGCGTCCAGGACATCCTGAATGTCATGTTGGACGACGGACAGTTGCATAGTCATCTCTTCCATCGCTGAGGAAGAGGCCGTGAGGTTCGGTGAGGGGGGCGCCGAAATGACTTGTTGCTGTTCGTCGATTTTCTTCGTCAGGGCGTCCACAGCAGCCTTGAGAGCTGCTGTTTCTGCCTGTGTAGAGTCGTATGCTGCGCGCAGCTTCGTGTTTTCGCTGGTCAGAATGTCGAAGTTCGTCATCATGACGTCGAATCTGTAGTGCATCTCATCGCTGTTGTTGCGTATGGTGTCCTCGAGGGCATTGAAGCGTCGCTGTGTGTCCCGGTGGACCTGTTGTATCCCCAGGAAGCTTGCTCCTGTGAAAAGCGGTTCATGTTCACAGAACAGGGCGCTCAAGCTGCTATCGTTGTCGTCTTTTTCGATAGCGTCTCGCATAGCAATAACCAGATCGCGGCGAAATTCTCTGAATCGGTTGTGCTCAGGTGTCGCTTGCTGCTGGTGTGTTGAAGCCGAAGGAACTGGTGATCCTGCCAAGACCACGCTCTGGAAGGGCTTTCCAGCGATGTTTCCATCAACTTCATCAACGTTTCCATCTCTTTCTTCAAATGTAGGATTAGATCCATCATGAGGAAGGTCGGCTAGAACATTGTACGCGTTTTCGGACCGTTTCGATCGTCTGGCGTTGTTCTGTCGTTGTTTTGGCGACATTTCGTGAGGTGGGGTAAGCCAAAACTCGTGAAAACTCTGATTTTGCGACAAAAGTCAACAAAAACAACGTAGAATTCCCTGAAAATTCAGAGAATAACGTAACAGAGTGCTGCGAATCCGAATCCGATGAGAAAACCGGGGGTTTCGGTGCTCGTTGTTGAGAATGCAGGGGGGGGGGTCGCCGTTGCCGTCTGGTGTCGCCTTGGTTAAGGTGCAAGAATCTGGTCCAGGAGGGTGGAGCTGGTAGTGTCGAACATCGTGGGGCGGTTGGTATCGTCCAGAGCAGTGTTGTTGAGGCGCCTCCGAGGGGAGCTAGTGCCGGTAGCAAGAATGCATTGGGGTGCCGGAGTTCAGAGGCGAGAAGGGGTAGGGGAGAGAAAGTCAGACTGAGGGGGTTGAGTGAGGGAGGCAGCTGGGGCAGCAGAGGCGGCGCATTGCTGTTGCTGTTGTTGTTGCTGCAATAAACAGGGGATGTTTTGCTGGGACATTGTGTTCCCAAGCAAAGGAGAAAGCGACAGGATCAAAGCAATAGAGGAGGCTCTGTAACCTTAGACCAAGAAGTAAACTAATCGATCACAGGCCGAATGAACGTAAGGGTCTCTCTCGGGGCAACTGGTGTAGATAGGTGTTGTCGTAACAAGGGATCTGGTTGCTGATGCTGGAGGAGATGGTGGGCAGACTTAGAGTCTTTCATAGACTTTCGTCCACAAGTTCGCCCAGACTTTTCAAGGGAACCAACTTCCAAACTAAGCTTAGGAGATAAGACGTGAGTCAATTCTTTGACAAATCTGCCGATGGCTCGCATCATGCTATGTGCGCAATTATATTGAATGCTCACTTGCATGATAACCTCGTGTCAGACTAATCCTTGACATTCCTCGCCGTGCTCCTACATCTTCCAATCAGGTATTCCGGTCAAGCTCCCAGTGGAGGGCTAATCCACTTGAGCGCATAATGCAATGATTCCTCTGATACTGACATGTGAGACATATATCTTATGAGTCGTCTTAATCATACACCTCCCTGGAGAATCACCATTGCGAGTGACGGAATATGGCATCAGAAGGCAGACTATGCCTTACCGCACCGCACTGCCTCGTCATGTTCCTGTGTGATGTCCTCACTGTCCCACCTGCGCGCACTTGCACGCAGCCACACCCTGGTGTGTATGCAAATGCCGTCTTATCTTGCAGTTGGTAGTCATTGGCCTAAATCGCGCATATCTATTTATTTATTTATTTATTAACTCATACACGCATCCAACCGTAAGGTTATGGCGGAATCTACAGTAAATACAAAATTAAGAAACCCGGGTGTCAGGCCAGGCTCTCACTGGGTATGCCCCAGAGCTTGTCGTTAGGGTGTGGGGTTGTAGACCCCCAAGTCTCGTTGTGTTTTTTGTTCGTCAAGCGTCGTCTGTTCCAGGAGCCCTGTATGCTCGGAGGCCACCTCGCCGGGTCGTTCCCCCATTTCCTCCACCCTTCCCCTCCCTTTTTTTAACCGTTTTTCCACCTTTATTTCCTCCACAAAGCAAAAACAAACAAGCAAAAGAAAAGAAAAGAAGATATAACTCCTCCGGGTCAACGCCCCCCCACCGCACCTCTCTCCCCTGTGCCACTACCCTACTCTACGTCCCTCCCCTCGCCCTTCACCACGCTCCTCCCTCTCGGCTCGCCAGCCATCCATCGTCCCATTCCGTCCACTTCTCTCCGCGTCATCATCTCGCACTCGCCTCATTCGTGCTCCTCCCGTCCGTCTCTACCGCGTCTCTCCTCTCCCTCGACTCCTCGCTTCACTTTCATTCCCGTTTCAAAAAGAAAAAACACAACACTCCATTCTCCACATCAACCACGTCTCCGCTCTCCCAGTCTCCCGTCTCCACTCTCCCCTCGTCATCGTCCGCTTCCTCCACCTCCCCTCTCCCTCGTCTCTCTCTTCGCTCTCGCCTCCCGCTTCTCCCTCCCTTCGTCCTCCTCCGACTTCTTTTTATTATTATTTTTTTTTTTTTTTTTTCTTTTTTTTTTTTTTTTTAATTATTGGAGGTAACCGCGTGCTCGTCCGTCAGGTCCAGCAGCGTCCCCCAGTCTGTTGTCAGCGTAGCAGATGTGTCCTCCTCAGCGGGGAGTTTACTTAACCTTGCGTGAGCCCACTCCGCAGTCGCTATCTTGGTCTCTGAGATCATAGCGGACAGTGCTTTGGTTCCGGCGGTGGTGTGTAAGATTGTCGGTAGTGTGAGGTGTCGTCGTCGTGGGATTTTCAGTGTGCGTCGCAGTTCGGTCCGTTGGGAAGTGAAGTGGGGGCACGAGAGAATGAGATGTTTGGGGGATTGCGGAGGGTGAAGGGGGCATGAGCACGAGCGGGAGGGGTATTGGGCGGTGGGGGGATGAGCAAGGCAGTCCAAAAAATAACCGTGTCCGGTTCGCAATCCCAAGATTGCGGTTGATAGTTTGCGTGGTAGGGCCGTGTAGGCATGGTCGAGGCGTCGACGGTGTGGGGCGTCGTATGTTTTAAGTTTCGGCGCGGAGGAGTACCAGGTCGTCCAGTCTTGGATGTACTGATCGTGAATTTGTCGGTGTATCCAGGACAGGGAGACCGGTAGCGAAGAGGGGGGAGTTAGGGTGGTTGCAGTTTTGGCGAGGAGGTCGGCTTGGTCGTTCCCGGGTATGTCGGTATGTCCTGGGACCCAATGTAAGGTGACGGATGTGTCTTTGGAACGGAGGGAGGAGGCGATGTCGTGTATAGCGCGGGCGAGCTCTTGGCCCGGACCATATGTTGTGCGAGAGGCGCGGAGGATGGCCGCCTGGTTGTCTGTAAAGACGTGTATCCGGCGGCGTCGGAGGTGGTTGGGGGGGATGATTTTGTAGCACATCTCGAGGCAGTCGTGAATTGCTCGTAGTTCGGCGTCGAACACTTCCGTGGTCGTGCCCATGGGGATGGATTCGTTGACTTGACGGGGGAAACCTGAGGTGATGCAGTATCCGGCGCCTGTTCTTCCTTCGAGTTGGGAGCCGTCTGTATAGGCGATAATGTTGGTTTTGTCGTCACTCAGGTTGCGGATCAGCGAGAGGTGTTCGACGGCGGCTTCGGGTTTGGGGAGGGAGGATATCTTTATTCGTAGGGGTGAGCGTATCCACGGGGTGGGATTTGGGTGTGCCGTGTCCTCGATTACGTCGTCTGGCAATATCCACTGACTGACGGAGCGGAGCATGCGAACGAGGCGCGAGGGGGCTTTCCGGGTGGTGTTCCAGGGGTAGTCATATTCGGACGGGTCACATATGGAGGTGGGGAAGTGGTTGGGCACGGGGAAGGAGGAAGGGCAGCGTCTAACTACGGGGTGGGAAGGGGGGAGGGAGAGGAGGCGGAGAACGTATTTGCGGCTGCGGCGTTGAAGGCGAACTGCGACGGGGGGTATGGCGGCTTCGTTGTGTAGGGCCACTATGGGGGTCGATGTGAATGCGTTTAGTATGCGGCGTAGGGCGGAGTTTTGTTGCGTTTGTAGTGTGCTGGCCAGTCCTTTTTGTCCATTCCACCAGATCTCAGAGCCAAAATCCGACCTAGAGGTTACACACGCTTGATAAAGTGTACGGGTCGCTGAGGGGGACAGACCTGTTTCGTGACGTACCAAACTTCGGAGGGCGTTGAGGGACCTAGCGGCTGCCGTCAGTCTTATTTTTACATGTTGGGAAAAGGAAAGTTTGCGATCAAAATGTATTCCAATCCACCGGACCACGTCCTTGCTGCCTCCTTGAGTCCCGGGGGTGACTATGGTGCCGTTAGGTAAGCGCACGTTTGTTGCTTCGCTGTGTTCATCGATTCGCGACTTATGGAAGTGCAGCATCTCCGATTTGGAATCGTCGAATGCTACCGCGTTTGTCTGCGCCCAGTTGAATGCGGTGCGAGCGGCTGCTTCCAGGGCGCGCGCATTTTGTTCTCTCGTTCGTCCATGGGCCACCAAGGCAACGTCGTCTATATAGCTAGGGGTCCACAGGGTCGGGTGTTCGGATTGTAAGGCGTCAAAGAGGGGGCGAAGGTAAATGAGGAAGAGTATTGGCGACGCGGGGGATCCCTGGGGAATGCCGGTTTGAATTGGTCGCTGTGAATCTGTTCTGCCGTCAAAGGATAGGGCGGTTGTGCGGTCACTTAAGAATGAGGAACACCACGATATCACCGCCTGTGGGCAGCCGAGTGAGTGCATAGTTGCCAGTAATCTGGCGGAGGAGACGTTATCGAAAGCTCCTCGTACATCTAAAAATAGGGCAGACGTCACGAGGCGATTTCCTGCGTTAACTTCTACCTCATGCGTCAGTGCCATCGCGGCGTCAATTGCCGAGCGTTTTGGGCGCCCGCCAATCTGGTCCTTATGCAGGATGTCGTGCGACTCCGCCATAAGGCTGAGCCGGGTCGCCATGAGTTTTTCTAACACCTTGCCCAAGCAGTTGAGTAAGGCGATCGGGCGGTATGCCTTTATGGCGCTATAGTCCGGTTTGTTTGGTTTAGGTATCACCACCGTCGTGGCCTCTCGCCAGCTCCGCGGATGATATCCTTTCGTTCCTAAGGTTGAGTACAGGGCGTTGAAAACTTTGGGGACTGCATCGTACGCCTTCCTAAGGCACGCGAACGTGATGGAGTCCGGGCCGGGGGCTTTCTTGGGGGAAGATGTTGTGATAGCCGTACGAATTTCTTCGGGGGTGAATGTTTTCCAGGGGAGTTGGGGGTTGGGTCGTGAGGTGCGCGTGGGGGGGGCAGCTGGGGGGGGAGGGAATAACGCTTGAAAGGCCTCTACCTTACTGTCGAAGTCGACGCATACCTTCTCCATTCCTCCTACCTGTGTCTTGATCGGTGGTGTCAATTGAGCGCGGCGCGGGTTTGTATATCGGAAGGCCGCCCATATGTCTGGTCCTTCCACCGCGGCTAAGTATTCCTTCCACATGGAGTCCTTTGCATGTCGGACTTTCCTGTAGTGGGCGTTTCGAGACTGTTTGTATACGGCGAGGTGTTGGGGAAGGCGGGTCTGTTTCCATCTCCTCCTGGCCCGGGTCATGTCTTTACGTGTCAGGCGTACCTCCTCCGTCCACCATCTCTTCGACCGCGGGGTTGGGGTGAGGGTGGGTGTTGATATCGCGGCGGCGGTTTGGATAGAGTCGCGAAGGAGGGCAGCCCATTCGTCGAGGTTCTCGGCGGAGGGGTTGGCTCGGAGGTGGGACCACCGGGGGTAGGAAGCTTCGGTGAGACGTTGCAATTCTGCGGTGAAGGTCTCCCAGTCCGTCTTGCGCCAGTTTAGTCGCGTAGTGTCGCCGGCGGTGTTGTGGTGGTCTGGGTGTAAGGAGTTGATTTGGAAACGGATCACCTCGTGGTCCGATCCCGTGGCAATGCCGTCGTCAATAGCCCAAGAAGAAATTTCTCTCGCCATCGCCGGGGCTGCCAGAGTCAGGTCGAGGACCGAAGAGCCCGATCCGTCTCGATAGTGGTAAGTAGGAACGTCCGGGACGTTTACCAGTTGCCATTGATGGTCTTCCATCAGTTCCACCAGCACGTCTGCTCTCGCTGGTCTGCGTGCGTGGGAGTTCCACAGAGGGTGATGGGCATTGAGGTCCCCTGTGATCACGCAACGGTGGGGGAGAGTGAGGGGGGTAAGGGAGCGGGGGACGGTATATAGTTTTGTTTGGGGGTCTTTTTCATTATAGATGTTTAAGAGGTAAAAGGAGGGAATGAGTGTGGTGCTGACCTCGAGTACCTGGAGGTCAGGATCTCCGCTGACGTCCGGTCTTGGTGTGACTCGAACGTGTGGGTTGAGGCGGGAGATATAGGCAGCAGTGCGATTGACTTTGTGGTGGCTGCGGGGGGGAAGTAACAAAAGGAAATCTGGATGTGTGATTGCGTACCGGGGATCTTTAACGTTAATCTCTTGTACCAGCAATATGTCTATTTTGGATCCTGCTGAGTTCAGCAGTGTTGTTAGTGCGGTGGCGCTGCGATTCGTGTTATGTGACACGATGCGAAGGGTCGCCGCTGATGAGTCGTATCTATTCATCAGTGGTCATGGTAGTGTCGGCGATGGGGTTTATTTCGGCGGGGATGGCGTCAAGGGGTGTTGTCTCCGGGCGGGTTTTCTGCCAGGCTTCCCTGACGACGTTCACTTTGACGGGGTAGCGGGTGCTGTATGCGGCGTGGTGGACGTCTGTGTGGCCAGCGGCGACGCAATTTGCACACTTGTAGAGGGTGTGTTGACATTTGCGGCCCTGGATTGTGGGACACTGGCTGCATTGGTGATATTCGGTGGGGTGAGGGGCGGCGCATATCGCGCAGGCGGGGCCGTTGTCAGCTGGGCAGATTGCGTGATGATGTCCAAATTTCTGGCACCTGCGGCATTGGTCAACGGAACGGGCGGTGAAGAATTCTGTCACCTTGCGTTGTTCGAATAATACTGTCACCTTTGTTCTCTTGAGGAGGTTGTATTCCTCGCTGGACTTCAGTGCGATCATCACACTGGAGGCGGTCTTACCAACACGCTTGTCCGGGTGAGAGATGTACCTTGGGGGTTGTGTCAGGCGTACGTTGTGGTTCGTCTCGATTTCTTGCTGCAATTTTTGCATACCCTCTGCGGTGTCCTCGTAGTAGTCCGTGGGGATTCCGTGGACTGCCAACTTATACCATTTTTCGTTAAGTCGGGGGGGCAAGAGGTCGGGGTGGACTGTGCATGCAGCGGCGTGGATAACTGAGAGGTGGGGGGTGAGATCGGTAATGGATGTGTTCGGGGAGGGGGTAAGCATGAGGCTTCCTGCCATATTTTTCCTAACCGTCATGATGTTTCCTTCCACCTTCGCCTTGCGTAGGGCTTCGTTGATGGCTAATCCAATGGCGGCCTTAGAGCTATCGGGCAGGGCACGGGGGTCAGGGCAGGGGATCACAATGTCTTGGACGCGGGGGGGGTTCTTGCGTTGGGGGTTGGGTTTGGTGGTCTTAGGGGGGGTCTTTGATGGGGCAGCGGCTTTCTCTTTGAACAACTTGGTGGCCGCGGGTATTGGTCCTTGCCACGGTTCGTCCGCCTGGGGTGGGGGAGGGGGTAGGTGAGGGGGAGGAGTGAGCTCGTTCTTCCGGAGTTCAGCTTCGGCGTTCAGGCACCTCTGCTTCCAGTACTCGGCTTCGCTGAGGCGGGGGGCATGTTTGGAGGGTAAATCGAGAGGGGCGTTAACGGGTTGGGTATCGGGGCTGGTGGTCTCGAGGGGGGTGGAGGATGCGGAGACGGGGGTGGGGGACACGGCGGTAGCTGTTCCTTTCGGTAGGAGGGACGGGGCGAGGAGTTGGACGGCATCGTAGATGGATTGGAGGAGGGACTGGTTCTTGTTGATTGTCTTGAACGCTTTGTTGATTCTGTCGTTCGTTGTCTGGTCAGCGTGACGAAACATGTCCGCGGTGGTGGCAAGATTGTGGTGGAGGACGTCGATGGATTGAGCGAGGTCGGCGTTGCTGGGAGGTGTGGCGTTAATCGGAGCGGTGTCGGGGTGGAGTCGTTTGACTAGTGCAGGAACGGGGGTGGAGTCTTCGGCGATATGGGTGATAGTATGGGCAGTGGAGGCGGCGGGGCGTTTTTTCTGTTTTCCGGTGGTTTGTTGAATGGTGTACCTAGGGTCATTGTTGCTTAGTTGGTCGGGGGTTTCGAGGTTGTCATGGAGGGGTTTTTTGTTGTGGGGTGTTTTGGGTGGGGCGTTGGTGGTGTTGCGAGAAGTTGGCGTTGGGGAGCTGTCTCGGGGAGACGCGTCGTCGTCGCTTGAATCCTCGCTGACGTCAGAGCACGTGTCTACGTGCATCTCATCGTCGGACGCGTCGGACTCGTGCGGCTCTGCGTTAGCGCGTTTTTCTCTCGCGAGCGCTCGAGGGGGCGCTTTGTCGGGGGGGAGGGGCTGTTTCTCAACAGCGGAGGATCGGGTGGGCATCGGAAGTTCGGGATAGGTTGTTTCTGCGGTAGCGACAAGGAATCCGCGATTGAAATGATGGTTGTTGATGTGGGTGGAGGGTGGTGTTGATGGAACCGGTTCGCGGGGCTTTTCTCAGGGGCCCGAAAACTCTTTTTCGATGAAAACTCAACGAAAAAGAGAGGGCCTGATCTGGAAATGCTGCGAATAGGTAATTCGGGGCTGCCGAACAATAATCCGCGATAAAATCTTGAAATCGCGCATATCAGTTCCATCCACCAGTTTCCCTGAGTGGTGTTCCTTGCTGCAGGACTGTCACAAACCGCTAAAGATATGCTCCTGGGGGGGATTATGACCACAGCCGGGCTGTGGTTCGTAGGCGTGACATTGGGGATTGCTTATGTCACAGTTAGGCTTTAGGGGAGAGGGTAGAGTTAGGGTTTGAACGAGGGAACGAGGGGGGCGAAGTTTGGGATGGAACAAGGAGGATTTTCTTTATGTCTGGAATGAGGTTTCGTATATGTTTTGAATTATGTTTTGAATTATGTTTGAATCACGTTTTCTTTATGTTTTGTCTGTGTCTTGTCTATGTCTCTTATCTTGTTTTCTTCAGGTTTGGGGTCACAGTGGGACGAAGGGTGTCTCATGATTGTTTAGATATCTGCGGGACAGATAAGTTGGGAAATCATATGAGCACGAAAGTATAAGAAGGGACATTTCCATTTCATTAGCTTAGTACGCAATCATTTATCTATTTACACAATCCTATCTACACACTGAAGTCTCATCATTCAAACCAGTGAACACACCCAGCCCTTTGCCCATCTCCGTTCCCATTCCGTTACTTACCCATTCCCCCAATGAATAACCATTCCCAACGTTCACACCGAAGGCAACGTTGCAGGGTCATCCTGTGTACGATGTAAGTTCTGCCTGAGCGCGTAACTAACTTACCGAGGAAGTCCAGAGACGAACTCAACTGCAAAGCAGTCCGCTAGTTGTATCGCCTGTCATCCGCGTGCAGCTGTGGGTTTCGAAATTTGATTGCATCCTCCGAACGACACCCGATACAACCAGAGGAAGCACGAAGGGCTTCTGAACAGTAACACGATAACAAACAAGAAACCACCAGTACCGTGGATCCGTTTTGACTGCAAGAGCTGAGCGAGGTCATCGAAAGAGAAGCAACAGGCCTAGCGAGTCCAGTAACCCCTGAGCACCTATCCTGCCCGCATACTCCCGTTTCACCGGGACCAGCACAGATCACTGAGGATCTAGGATCCCCAATGGCCTCCCAGCAAGGAACGAGTGGTACGGCACCACCCTCGGTCATGGTGACCCAGGAACAACTTCAACAATTGTTCCAACAACTTACCTACCGACCATCTCTGACCAGTAAGCCCAAGGCTGAGGTCTCCGAGCTGTACCACGGAGAGAGGACAAAGCTTCGGGCCTTCCTGGCCCAGTGTGAGCTGAAGTTGAACTGTGAACCAAACAGATTTGACAGTGACATTAAACGGGTCAACTACGCCAGTTCGCGGTGTTGGGGAAATGCGTGCTCGTGGATTGAACCCTCCATCGCGATGCGAAGGAGCACTTACACACCGGGGAGGCGTTCAAGACTGCCGTTTCAAGGGCATTTAGAGAGGCAGATTCAAGGGAGGTGGCCAGAAGGAAATTCAAGAATGTACGTCAGGGGAATCGGTCCGCCGCGGCATACTGGGCCGAATTCCAGAGAATTATCGCGCACCTGCAATATAACGACGAGGTCTACATTGACCGGTTCAGCGATGGACTTCGTATAGACGTGCAGAGACAACTCGCCATTCTCGAGACCCGCCGGACAAAATGAATCGATTCCGCAAACAAGGCAATTCCGTTGCACAGCCGGCTGTTCGATTCCCGGACTCTGCAGAACTGATATGAATCCCAATACCAGAATTCTCATCAAAAGAATGGCCACCAGGGATCAACCTTCTCAGAACCCGAGCCAATGAAGTTGGATGCTACCCGAAGGGGCCAGCTTAGGGATAGGGCAGAGGAAGAGAAACAAAGCAGAAAAAACGAGTGTTATAACTGCGGAAAGGCGGGCCACTATACCGCGAAGTGTCCCCACAAGAAACCCATGGGAGAACGGAAACCCTACCGGGCGGCGGAGGCCATCATGGACGAGGAACAAGTCGACGAGAGGGCGGGAAAAGATGATCCCCAGGAGTAAAAGAACAAGGTGGACTCCTGGGGACGAAGGGTTTCGCCGAACCAGAAAGTCCGGAACCAGCCTACATGATATCGAGCGTAGGCCCATACCGGCGAGACGAAAAAATCATATTAGAAGTAGTAATGAAAGGAAAAGATAATCGGGAACACGCCATGATGGCCATGGTGGACGGTGGAGCAATGGAGAACTTCATCGACAAGGAATATGCCGAAAGGGTTTGGATCCTGTTCAAAAGAAAGGACGTCCCACGAAGAGTGTTGGCAGTGGATGGAAGAGAGATGGCCAGTGGACCAGTCACCCACGAAGCTATGGTAAAACTACAGATCAACAACCATGAGGAGGATATCAAACTGCACTGTATCACGATTGGAAACTCACCTATGATTGTGGGGCTTCCATGGCTCCGGATGCACAACCCCAGTGTCGACTGGAACGAGGGAAGAGTAACATTTGACTTGTCGCATTGCGCTAAGAGGTGCCTAGGGACCTCACCTCACGCGACCACTGTAATGCAAGACGCCGCACGCAAGAAAGCACGCGAGAAGACCGTTGCCGAGTGGACGCACTGGTACTCCTCCTCCGATCGACCACACACATACTCTGCCCCGCACCGGAGACGCATGGATCCCATCTACGTCGACAACCCCCGGTGGCTCTCTACCGCGATCCTCGGCCTTCGTACAGGACACGGATACTTTCTGGACTACCTGGCACACCCGCCGACAGACTCCTACCCATCGCGACGTTGTAGCTGCCCGCTACACCCCCCTCAGACCCCTCGGCACCTGCTCCTCAGCTGCCCAGATCACCAGGACGCCCGGACAACACTTCGACAGGATCTCAAACTCCACAGGAATTCCCGGATCAATTTGGACAACATCCTCTACACCCCCTCCGGCACAAAGGCTCTCTCTTCGTTTATCTCCGCGACAAAGGTCGCTACTTCGGTATGGGCTCATGCCAGGTTAAGTAGGACTCGCAGGCGAGACCACCCCCGTTTCATTGACAGCTAATAAGCAGTACCGCTTGACTTCTCCGTGCGTTATAGATTCGTCGCTCTCTTTTGACTTCATGTATTCCTTCTCATTTTCTTTGCTTTTCTGTTTCCTTTGTTATCGCGGGCGGAGTTGGATAGGAGGAGACAGTGGAGGGAGAAGGGACCAGGGTAGGAAGGGGAGACGGGATTGCGCGACGAGAGTTTTTCCTTTGATTATTTCCTTTCTTTTGTTTTGTTTTTAAGGGCGGAAGGGGTATACGGGATTGCACGAGGAGAGAGAGGCGCGATGGGAAGGGGCAGAGTGGGCCGGCGGAGGTTATCTTCTTCTTTTTGTTCGTGGAGGAAATAAAGGCGGGAAAAACGGCTAAAACATGGGAGGGGAAGGGTGGAGGAAAGAGAGGACACCCGGCGCGGTGGCCTCTGTGCGAACAGGGCACTGGAACAGCAGACGCGGTTGGACAACAAGACCAACGAAGTAATAGTGGGGACAGGACCACAAAATCACAGCCTAAGGGAGGATCAGCGGAGGTAGAGACGGGACTTTGTTTTGTTTTTGCTTTTGACTTTCCATGTACTATAAACCTGTACCCTCGTCATAACCAATAAGGTTGCATACGAGTAATGAATAAACAAACAAACAAACAAACAAGCAAGACGCCGCTATTCGACAATATCCACTGGTTTGTTTGTTTGTTCTCTCATTACTTGTTTGCAACCCGAAGGTTATGACAAGGGACAGATAAATACAAAAGAGAAGAAGAAAGAAATGTAAAAGCAAAAACCCAGTCTCCACCTCTACCAGTCTCCTCCTCTTGATCGTTGTGGTTGTGGGGTCTGTCCCCACTGTTACTACGGGGGTTTCTTGTCCAAGCGCGTCTGATGTTCCAAGTGCCCTGCTTGCACAGAGGCCGCCTCGCCGGGCTCCTCCCTTTCCTCCTCCCTTCCCCTCCCATTTTTAACCATTTTTCCTCCTTTATTTCCTCCACAAAGCAAAGACGAAACCAAAGCAAAGTTAAACAGCCGCCGGGCCACCCGTGCCCCCACTCTCCTCTCCTCTCTCACCTCCTCCGCCGGTGTCTCCTGACTCTTTGCCCTTTGGGACACCCGGGCCCGCCCTGCCCCTCTTCTCCTCCCCTCTCTCCCATTCTCCTTCCTTCTTCCTCAGCCTTCTCACTGCTCCCCCTCGCCTCTCTCCCCTTCTTGTCGGTGGTGTTGTCAGTCCAAGATTGCCATTCCCAAGCACAATCTGGACGTTGATGCCTCCGCTCTTGACGACTTCTGCCCAAGTCTTCTTTGCGGAGGAGGTTGTCGTTCTGGGTTGGTGGGTATTCTTTCCCCGGCCACCATTCTTTGTTGTAGGGGTCTTGCTGGGTGTCGCTGCCGTAGGTGTCGTCTCCTTCGCTTTCTGCTTCTTCCTCTGTGTAGCCTTTGCCTCCACAGTCTTCCATCCGTCGGTCTCAGCAGGGGCAGTGCTTGGGGCGTCGGGTAGAGGTGTGTCCTGAGCAGATGGACTGTCAGGGTGAGGTTCCGGTGTCGCTTCGGTCGACGTGATCGCGAGGAGAGGTAGGGGGGACATAGGCTTGCGGGCATCATGCTTGTCCTGGGCGGCGGTAGTCGCATGTTTCGAGTGCATCAGGCTTCGCACCGGTGATGCCGCTCTCGGTTTGTGGTTTACCGGTCTTCTGTTTGTCGGTGAGGTGGGTTCGGTGTTCTGGTCGCTTCCCCTTCGCTTTCTCTTGCCAGGAGGGTTGCGAACAGCGTCCAGGACATCCTGAATGTCATGTTGGACGACGGACAGTTGCATAGTCATCTCTTCCATCGCTGAGGAAGAGGCCGTGAGGTTCGGTGAGGGGGGCGCCGAAATGACTTGTTGCTGTTCGTCGATTTTCTTCGTCAGGGCGTCCACAGCAGCCTTGAGAGCTGCTGTTCCTGCCTGTGTAGAGTCGTATGCTGCGCGCAGCTTCGTGTTTTCGCTGGTCAGAATGTCGAATTTCGTCATCATGACGTCGAATCTGTAGTGCATCTCATCGCTGTTGTTGCGTATGGTGTCCTCGAGGGCATTGAAGCGTCGCTGTGTGTCCCGGTGGACCTGTTGTATCCCCAGGAAGCTTGCTCCTGTGAAAAGCGGTTCATGTTCACAGAACAGGGCGCTCAAGCTGCTATTGTTGTCGTCTTTTTCGATAGCGTCTCGCATAGCAATAACCAGATCGCGGCGAAATTCTCTGAATCGGTTGTGCTCAGGTGTCGCTTGCTGCTGGTGTGTTGAAGCCGAAGGAACTGGTGATCCTGCCAAGACCACGCTCTGGAAGGGCTTTCCAGCGATGTTTCCATCAACTTCATCAACTTTTCCATCTCTTTCATCAAATGTAGGATTAGATCCATCATGAGGAAGGTCGGCTAGAACATTGTACGCGTTTTCGGACCGTTTCGATCGTCTGGCGTTGTTCTGTCGTTGTTTTGGCGACATTTCGTGAGGTGGGGTAAGCCAAAACTCGTGAAAACTCTGATTTTGCGACAAAAGTCAACAAAAACAACGTAGAATTCCCTGAAAATTCAGAGAATAACGTAACAGAGTGCTGCGAATCCGAATCCGATGAGAAAACCGGGGGTTTCGGTGCTCGTTGTTGAGAATGCAGGGGGGGGGGTCGCCGTTGCCGTGTGGTGTCGCCTGGGGGTACAATATCCACTGGACACTGTGCATCCGCAGCCCCAAAGGGGAGAGCACGCGCAACAGGTACGTATCAAATATGGGAGAAGAGGGAGAGACCTGGGCACTATCGCACAAGGAAGGAGGAACAAAACACACCAGATGATCCGTTTCGAAGAAGGATCAAAGGGGACCATGGAAACCACCACACAGCAACCGCTGACCCCCCCCTGCATTTGCGACAACAACAACAATTTCCCCTATTTTCGAATCAGTAATCGATGTCTTACCTCGGAATTACCCCGAATCTCGATTTTCGGAACCCAGCTACCGTTTACCGTTGAGATTCAGCGGAAAAACGGGATTCTGGGACCTCCGGGCCGGATTCCGGGCACTTTCATCAACGCCGCTCCACCACCCGCCCTCCAATCATCAAACCGACCTTATTTTCGGTTTCGGCATACCGAAATCCCCCCCCCCCCCCCAAATCCCCCCCCCACCAGCAGCACTGGTTGTGGTGATACCCCAAATTTCCCACCTTTCGGACCCCTTTCCTCGCGAGACATTTTCGTGCTCGCTTAGCAAGAGCCTCCTCACGTGACTCCTCGCCATCGCTTACCGTGCCACCGGTTAAGCGATGGACGCTAACGCACCCATCCCTGCCACTCCCTCGCGTATGCAGGTACCCGAGAATATTTTTAGCCCCGACGAGCTTTCCCGAATCAACGCCCCGCAGGCTGGCTCCTCCGCCATCGCGACCTCTAAGAAATCAACGACCGTCACCGGAAAAATCACCAAACGCTCCACCAAAAAATCCGACTCTAGAATTGACCTCGACCTCCTCCGCAAAAATGCCACCGAACCAAAAACAAACACCCCCGTGAACCTTGATAGAACCCCCGTCGAAACAATGCCGACCGCCATGGACACCGACAACTACCCCGACACCGACTCCGACTCCGACTCTGACCTGGACCTCAACGACAGCCAGCACGCAGTAACTACATCCGACGTCACCCTCGCGACCTTATCCGAATTGATCAAGACGAACATCATGGATCTCCTCCGCCCAATGAATCAACGCCTCGAAACTGTGACCAAACGCATCGACAAACTACACCGAACCAACACCCAGCCCGGAACCAACCACCTCGCCGACAACCCCCCGACCGCCCCTGACACCGCACCCGCCACCAAGCCCATCACCAACGACGTACACCATTGGATGGCGAGATGCCACATACTCGAAGAAGTCTTACGCAGCAACAACATCGCCATCCCCCTCGACGCACGCCGGACTGCAACCCGCCCCTCCAACGCACCCTCCACGCCGTGGGCGGACCCCTCCAAGACCAAAACTCTCCTCCAAGCCAACCCCCCCACCAACCCCACACCCGCCACTACTCGCCCCGTCGTCAAACGACAGCCCCGAACCCGCCCCCAGGAAATCGTTCTGCCCTGCCCCAACCCCAGTGTCCTCCCGGTCCACAGGAGAGTAGAAGTGGGCTTCGCAGTGAACAAAGCACTGCTGGAGGCCAAAGCCCCCTCTCACATGGGAGTCACTACGGTCCGCAAAAACCAAGCGGGATATATCATCTTGACACTGAACCCTGCTACCACTGCCGAAGAGCTAACCGCACACGTAGAAACAATTCAACGCGCTGCCCGAACGGTACACCCCTCTCTCAACAGCCCTCGCATCAACGAAAGATGGTATAAACTCGCCGTCCACGGCATCCCCACGGACATCTACCCCGACACTGAGGAAGGAATGCGCCTCCTCCGGGAAGAAATCAAACAGAGCAACAACCCGGTCACCCTGGCCCAGACCCCGCGGTACATGACGACGGCAGAAAAGCGCGCTGGCAAGACGGCCTCCAGTGTAGTAATTGCAGTGCGCACGCCCGACGAGTTGGCCCTCCTCAAACGCCGTAAGGTGCTGGTCCTCTTCGAAGCGCGAAGGGTTACCGAATACTTCACCGCGAGGAAAACCGATCAATGTAGACGGTGCCAACTCTACGGCCACCACCACGCAACCTGCACTGGAACCCCCGGACCGATCTGCGCCCTCTGTGGAAAAGAACACCCCACGGAGAACCACAAATGCACCGAATGCCCGACGAGAAACGGTAAGTCGTGCTCACACACTAAGTACGAATGCAGAAACTGCGTCGAGGCTGGCATCCCCGAACATGACCATCCCGCCTTTCAGAAACAATGCCCGACTCGCCTCCGCATCCACAAGGAAGCCAGAGAGGCAACCCAACCCGCCGCCTCTACCTCACCCAACCCTACAGACAAAGACACCGACATGATCCAACATGTCTAATTACAACCAATTGGCAACGACAATCCGAATAGTTTCCCATAATATGAATCGCCAACGCCCAGCCCTCGACTCCCTCCTAAACAGCCCCTGCACAACAGCAGACATCATCCTGCTACAGGAAATCAACATCACCGACCCCGCCTTCGCCACCACCCACCCCGCCTTCACGTTGGTCCTGCCCCCCCGCGGTGACAGAGCCTCCAACAGGACAGCGGCGTATATCAATCGCACAAACCCTTACCTGAAAGTATCACAACGCACAGACATATGTACAGACCTGGACCTCCAGGTCCTCGAGGTAGGTACAGATCTCATCCCCGCGTTTTTCCTTTTAAATATTTATAATGAACGTGACCCCGAAACCCAAACCTACACAATTCCCCGCTCCCTATCACCCCTTTCCCTCCCACGCAGATGCGTTATAACAGGTGACCTCAACGCTCACCACGCTCTATGGAACTCCGCAACACGCACACCCAAACGTGCCAGTGAACTGGTACACCTCATAGAACAGGAAAATTGGAGATTGGTTTCAGTCCCAGACACCCCGACACACTACTACCAACAGGGGACTAGATCCTCCGTTATCGACTTGACCCTGGCCTCGCCAGCCATGATGGAAGAGGTAGGAAACTGGGCCATAGACGATGAACTAGCCACCGGGTCGGACCACGAAGTAATTCGCTTCGACATCCAAACTGTACACCCAGACATAGAACCTGCCCCCCCACCGGAACGTCTCAACTGGCGGAAAACAGACTGGGCCTTGTTCTCCACGACCCTCCAAGCATCCATCTCCGCATCGACAACACAGTGGAGTCAATACGCCTCCAACCCCACACCCGAAAACCTCGACGCCTGGGCGCGCCACGCGAGAGAACATATCCTCGATGCAGCTCGCGCCTCAACCCCCGTACTACAAGTCACCCCCCGATCGAAACGTT
The DNA here is from genome assembly GCA_024516155.1 of Pyronema omphalodes. Lineage (NCBI taxonomy): Eukaryota > Fungi > Ascomycota > Pezizomycetes > Pezizales > Pyronemataceae > Pyronema > Pyronema omphalodes. The sequence goes on from JAJJXM010000058.1 coordinate 432,545, forward strand.
GGTGGACGGTGGAAGTCACCACCGCGAGAAAGGATATGACCCGCCCAAAAAGAAGGTGGAAATCAAGACAACCACACAGCAACCGCTGACCCCCCCCTGCATTTGCGACAACAACAACAATTTCCCCGATTTTCGAATCGGCAATCGATTTCTTACCTCCGAATTACCCCGAATCTCGATTTCCGGAACCCACC